>OZ005652.1:105694909-106294909 GCA_963930645.1 Salticus scenicus
AAATTTGATTTCTAGATTTCAAACTACTAAAAATTTAAACGCTAGTTTTGAAGATATATACACATTATTTAAATAAAAAATTAAACTGAAAACGTAAGACTTATTTTTTCTTTAATCCGTGTATAAAATGCGACAAATTTCCCAATTGCTACTATGTAAGTCTGAACTTAAATCTTATTGAAAATGAAGTTTTCTTTTCTTAATTATTATTTGAAAATAGTTTCATTACATTCAAGTTACCAGATTTTTTCTTTTCTTAATCTTTCCCTTATTTCAATTTAGTTTCCCGACTTTTTCATTCGTTTTTTTCTTAACATTTTTCTGTAAATTAACAACGAAATAGTACTTCCGAAAAATTCAATTAGAAATATTAAACGCTTGAAGTTTAAAATCTCATTACTTTTAAATTCCTTTTATTTTAGTTAAAGTTTCTCTGTACTGTGTTTTAATATTTTTCTTTCGTTGTGCTTAAAACGTCCGTTATTTCATTATTTAATTTTTGACAAGAAAAGAACCTTCAAAACTTTAACATTTCAAGTAATTCTAGAGTTGTTTCCAGTACTTATTAAAAAAGAGAAAACTGATTATTTTACAAAATTTAAAACAGGTTTAAAAATATTAATAAAAAGATTAAGTTACAAAAATATGGAATATTTAAAATAGATGCGGCTGTGAACGTATGATTACACAACAGAAATGTAGCTACTTTTAAAACTTTGGAAACATTGAGAAATTAATAAAAATTTGTTTTGCAAAATTTAATTTAGTGCCAGATCTCCATAGATTTCTTATTACCATTGCCGTTTATTGGATTCTATAAAAGTAGATCCTACGGGCATTTTATTAAAATGGACATTGTAGTTTGCTTTTATTTAAAGTTATTTTCTAGGTTGATAAGCATGTTACAAGTAAAAACTAATTTTTATAAAATTCTAGTGCTTTTCAGTCTCTAATATGTTTTATCTTTGGTTTACATCAAAATAAATTACGTGTTTGCATTTATTTATTTATTTTGTTTTATTTTTTAAGTAGAACGGAATTTTAGTTGAATCAAATTTTGAGTTGATGTTATTTGATATATCAAATCCTCGGCACAAAGAACTTTAATTTTACATTCTCAACGAAATGGTCAAAGCCGTTTGCTTTTAGCATTTTCTTTTTCTTCTTGCAGTCTACAAAATATTTCCCATTTTTGTTAAACATTTTGGTTAATAACTTTACGTTTCCGCGATAATATGGGTGTTTGACGCCTTAAACTTAAGTACCCCACTCTTTATTATAGACTTTCTGGAATGCGCTTGTGGCTAACATATCACGATTAATTTAAGACACAAAGATAACAATAAATAATTAGATGACTTATTTCTCAGCGCTAGCTTTTTCTTTTTCTGTCACGAAGTTCCAGGTTTGATTCCACCACCTGCTCAAAATCACCTACATGCCTATATATTTATGATATTTATTATGTGTTCAGTTTTAAAGATCGGACCTAATTTTTCAAAATCTTTAATGGAAATCTTATAGTCCACTCAACTTTAGATTTTTAATTAATCTCTCTGAAAGAATGCAAAAGAAAAAAAAAATGTAAATAAGTAAATAAGTAAATGAAAATAAAATAAATAAAAGTCTTGTAATGTTATCGTGGTTGCCAACGTTTTAATTTATTCCGGAGCATTTTTAGCCCCGCTTCTATTTCGCACCACTTAATTTACAGAATAATTTTCTTAAATATATAACTACGATAAAAGAAGATAAAAATACTCTCAAATTAAAAGTGCTATGAAAAAAAAAAAAAAGAGGGGCTAAAAATGCTCCGAATAAATTACATTATTAGCATCTCTGTTTCATATACATACTAAACTGATTTTCACTAATTTAACATAATTATTTCAAGCGTTAAAAATCTGCATTGAAAAAATAAGTGTTTTATGAGCTTGATCCTGTAAATTTGAAAACTATTCTGTTTGTATGCCCAGAATTTTAGATTTTTGAAGTTTATTTTGGAACACTATTTCTTTTTAAACAATGGATTTAAATTTTTATTTTAACTACTTATTTTATTATTATAATCAAGGTATTGATATTATCGGTAACACCTTCTTTTATATCGATCGCTTTATTTATTTATTTATTTTTCCGTTGTTTCAAATAAATAACACTATTGTGCATCTGTGTATGATTCTAAAAACAAACCAATGGCATGCTTTGATCGAGTGCATTACGTTTGTTGCCTTAATTTGTAGTTGAATTTGAAGGTAGTAAAAGAAGCTTATGCAAGTGTGTGTCTATTTGCATAACCATGCGCTATGCAAATAGACACACTATATATTTGTTTATCAACAGATTTATTAATTTATATTTAAAATAATATTGCAAAATCAGTTGAGAAGTTGTCTACAAGAATATAAATCATTACTAGTATGAAGTTACACCGTTAGTGATCACCTCTATATTAACCCTTTCACTACCAATATATTTTTTTTCTGAGAAAAATAAAATAAGTATTAAATAATTTATCTGAAGTGGTCCATTTAATAGACAGTGAATTTTTTCAACTGACATTTCTATCCACCTATTCATGGTAGTTACAGGTCTAAAAAACAAGAACAGAAAACATTAAAAAAAAAAAAAATTTCATATTATATTTTAATTTAAGCTTGGGACATATAAGTCCCAGTGGTAGCGAAAGGGTTAAGAAAGATTATACTGGAATTTCTATTCTCTCATCCTTATTTATCGACATTGATTAAATACAATTAAATATAAGATATTTCCTCAGATAATGAATTGCCATTTTGCATTTAGCGATTTTTTTCCTTTATATTATCATTCCCATCAAATTTTAAACCCAAATACAAGAATTCATTCCAGAATGTTTCAAAAGAGTTTTAATTTTATATATTTTTTTAGAAAAAACGCTTTGTATCTATTTTTTCTCAAACGGCATATTTATCCTCCGTATATCCTGGTATCTATAGGATATTTTTTTCATCGTAAGAATTTACTTTGGGTATCCTGTGAAGACGATTTGCTGCTTGGATAAAATTTTAGTCATAAATTCTGGTAACTTTCCATATTAAATGAGCGTAACCAAATTGTTCTTTTAACAGTTAAAATATCTTGTTTTGTAAATTATATTTTTTGTAAATAACACAGGTCTACATCAAAAATTATGATTTGATAATTTTGGCTGATCTTTGTGTTTCTGGTGTGCTAAAACCGAAACTAAAGCCAGTTTTTCTTTAACATGTATATATTTTTGCAAATACAGGGTGTCCACCAAAATAGTTTCTTGCGTGACTCTTCCACCAATAGAATTCTATGGTAACTTTCATAGTATGTTTCCATGATTAATCATAAATAATCATGAAAACATTAGAATTAATCAGGAATTAATTATAATTAATCACGGAAACATACTTAAAACTACTAATACGAAGATGGTTGGTTGGTTGGGTTTTACGTCGCACTAGTGCTGCGCAGATGGGCAATTGGCGACTGTCTGGGACACACCCCTAGACGTGGTCCGGAGACATGCCATCACACTTTTGATCCTCCACGGAAGGGATGGCTCTCCCGCTTCGGTAACCCCCAGAGGTATAATTTTTGATGGGAACATGGAGGACATTGCGGCCACGACAGATTTTACGTGCACCAGCCACCATTAGTGTACACGACGACTGATACGAAGAAAATGTATCAATACGCATCCTGTTATTTATAAAAAATCTATATATGATAGGGAAAAAAGGGGGTGGGGGAAACAAAATAAAAATAAAACTGACTTCATTTTTTCGGGTTCAGTACAACAAAAAACATATGTATCAACTAAAATTATCAAATGAAATTTTGCTAACTTTTATTATTATTATTATTATTTTTAATTAATTAATTAATTTATTTATTTGTAGATCTGTGAAATTATTTGCATTTTCATAATTATTTAAGAAACCATCACTACACTATTTATTGTTTCATATGTATATATTTATATATTCTTACATATTTCTGTATTAGTCAATAACTTTTCCCGCAAATACATATATTCGCATTCATATTTCAAGAATATATACAACATGAAAATATATTTTGCTGTTTGAAATATGTTTCAGAATAAAAATGTATAACTAAAAATATAAAATCTGCCTGAGAATAGTAAAATCCAGAAAAAATTTCCTTCCAAAAATAATATCGTATGTGTAAAATATATTCTGTATGCATTTTCTCCTCAAAACACACCCGTAAAAATGTTTTCTTTTGCCAATTTTATTTTCTTTCTCTATTCTTGTTTCATATTTTATGGCAACGACCAATAACATACGCATTTTTCTGAAGTGGGTCAATCCAATATTTTGTTCCATTTTTCCATAAAACTCATGCAAAATTTATGAATAGTATGCACGAAGTAACAATAAATTGTACTCACATATTTAAGAAAAATGTATATTTAGCTACGCTTTGATAGGCTGAAAGTTCGGCATAGCCAACATTTTAAACTTTACTATTTATATAAAGCGATCTTCGCATTATTTAATCGAACTAATATATGTCAAACAATAACTAACAGTTTTGTTAAAAAAAAAAAAAAAAAAAAAAAAAAAAAAAAGAAAGAAAGAAAGAAGTCGGGTAAAGTGGTGTATGCTTAACAGTGTTTTGGAATAACTGGAACTTGACCACATTTTAGTCAGTTGCTATTATACTCACACTTCTGAAAATTTTTTAAGCAAACACTACAACTAATTGATTTAAAAAAAAATGTATAAAGAAAGAAAGAAAAATCATAAGGTACGCATTGATAAGTAACACTTTCCAACAGTACGTACTAGTCGTATCGTATAACTTTTAATATTCTTTGCCTACGTTATCACACAATGGGCAGGCAGAAGGCTTAAAAGCATACAGATAGACTAATTGAATTCATCATCACTTCTAAACATTGTCGGAAAGTGTTAAAAATGCTTAACGCAATAGAAAATTATTATTATGGTGCATAACGTATCTGAATATTTTAGAGTGCATTATTTTAACATATTAATATATATATGCATATATATATATATATATATATATATATATATATATATATATATAGATATATATATATATATATATATATGACTTTTGCAGATAAAAGTTATTTAAATGTCATTTACAAAAATGTATGTCCAAAAACTGAATGCATCTGATTTTTTTTTTTTTTTTTTTTTTTTTTTTTTTTGGGGGGGGGGGGGGGGATGGGGTCCTTATAAACACACCGGTTTTACAGGACCTATTAATGCCCTTTTATATGAGAACATTTCACAGTGAACTTGAATCGTACATATCATTTTAAAAAAAAATTCTGAAAATATTTACGAACGCTGGAGGCGGACAGACGTACAGATAGACAAATGGACAGTCGGGCAGACAGGTATACAAATTGAAATCATATTCACACTTAAAAACTGTTAGAAAGTGTTAAAAATATTAATATAAACTAAAATGCAATTCCAGCCAACTTCCAATGATAACCCTTTATGTAATTGAATATTTTTTGAGGGACACAGTAAATCAAATGCTAATCATACTATATTCTAGAGAAAGCATTCTTTTGTACTTATGAATAATCTATTTTTATTAAAGTAAAGTTACCGAAATTTGGTATATAGGTATACGTCTCATAGGACGCAGTGCTTTGAATACTTTCGGGTGCCCCTGTGTGGTACTTACTCCATTTTCTAAAAAAAAAAATAATAAATAATAAATAAATAAATAAATAAATAAATAAACAGATAAAAAAAATCCGATAGTGAACTTGAATAGCATATTTCGATTTCATTAAGATTTTATAAAGTAAAAGCATAAAAATATGGTTTATAAAAATAACTGTCATAGAGCACAATGCTTTGAATTACTTTTGGGTATCCCTGTACACAAACCAGGAGAGGTATTCACTCCATTTTTAATAGAAAACATCCGATAGTGAAGTTGAACACAGGTTCAAGAAATTCCATGAATATTTACGGGAGTTAGAGTGAGGACAGGCATACAGAAGAACAGACAGACAAGCAGGGACAGACAGACGGACAAACAGGCAAGCCGAAGTCATTAACGCTTTTCAACCTTTTTGGAAAGTGTTAAAAAGAGAAAGAAAAAAAGAGAGATTTTATCATTTAGAAATGTGCAAATCAAAAAAAAAAAAAAAAATCATGAGCATTTTGTGTTTTGAAACAACCTATTACACCCGCACATATTTCATTTAGAGATATGTAAGTCAAGTTTTCAAGTAGTGAAAACCTATATGAATTTGGAACTTTTTAAATTTTTAAAATATCTCAACTCGTAACAGAGTTGCGAACGTTTCCGTAAGTGTCCAATTAGCATTTTTCCTTTTTTAACATTTTAACACTCAAACTAAGTATTTTTTTTTTTTTAATAATAATTAGTAAATTAATTTATATATTGGGACAGAGTGAATATATTATCTATGCTAAAGTCAATCTAACTGCTAAAACAATCATAAGTTCTAAAACTTTTATTTCATACTGTATATACAGAAAGGATTCTGTAGAGTGCTGTTGCTGTTTTTGTTTGCCATTTTTAACGATTTTCACGTGTGTTATAATTAATTCCTCCATTACCTCAAAAATCTACCATAAGTTTTAGAAATGATATAAGGAACATAAACAGTAAATACCTTTTTACACATTTTTAAGGTCCTGATGGCTTTTTCGACCTCTATGTAGCAATGGTACTTCAAAGTACCACCTCATTAAATCCTCATTAATTACAATGGTAAAGTAATATCTATAATTTTTATTGCATATATCCTTAAAAAATACTCTTACGTAACAAAAAGATTATGTTACAAATGTATTTTTTGCCTTTTTCATAATGCTGTAGATAAAAGGTTAAACACACGAAATAAAATGTCCATAAAGGCACCAAAAGATTTTTTGTATTTAGTGTTTCACACAAGTAATCAAGTATTCATGTTATACTCTCTGGTTTCAACCCTTGAATGCATAGTATCTGAAAAACGAAACACTGTCTTTAACTCCCAATTAAAGTATTTACCCAAGGTGGTCACAGGCCGCATTTTTTCCCTAATTCTTCCACCGGTATTTTTCTTTCGAAATTTTTAATAGTATTTTTTTCCGATTAGTTAAGTAAAAGTTTATCATAAAAATAGTACTGGTGGAAGAATCAGAGCAAAAGGCGGATTTGTAACCATGCTGTAATCGTAGTGAAAGTTTTACTTTTGCCTGTATGTCATATTACCTTGACTCATTCAAATGAAATATGAAAAAAGTAAAGAGTAAAAATCTGCATGATTTTCGATATGACATATACAATGACGAATCGTTTTGGAGCGTCCGAAAAAGTTCGTGAAAGTTAAGAGTGACAAAAAAATTATTATTATTATTATTTTTTTTTTTTTTGAGATTACTTAAAAATCGAAGTTTTTTTCCTTTTTTTCATAATAATCAGTAAGCAAATGTATGCATTTTCTTTCCTTGGTAATTAAATTACATTATTTGTTGTTGTATTGCATGGTGTATTATTTTTGAAACACTTTATTAAAAAAAATAATTAACTAATTAATTAATTAAAAATTAAAATTAAAAATTAAAACATACATACTAATCATTATTATTATTCTTTTGGATAGATCTATATAATAATCTACATATATTAGATTTTTTTCTATCAAAATTTAAAAAGCATGCATTTAACGGCTAACAGAAATTACCTGCTGTTCAACCACAGCCTCCTAAACTAGATGCCTTCCACGTGGCTCGGAAACTTGGCGGTATACAGCGCCACCTGGTACAGAGATTGCGCGAATTTTTTATTCAACAGCCACCAAAAAATTTTAAAAAGGGAATTTTATGTACATAAAAGGCGAATAGAATCGAAGAAACGTATATTTTTTATTTATCATATATCACTTCTTTAAATTATTGGTGACAGTTGAATAAAAAAGAGCGCAATCTGTACCAGGTGGCGCTGTCTACCACTTAAACTGTTGCCAAATTTCCGAGCCACGCAGAAGGCATGTACTTTAGGAGGCCATGGTTCAACTTATAATAATGGCTTAGTCTAATAAGCTTTTAATATTAGTAAGCAAATTGTAAAACTCGCTGTTTTTTGGATCTTATTGAGTTTAACAGTTCGTTACAAAATGTTGCCACACAGTACATTTAGCGTATAGACTATGGAAATGTAAAACAAAAATGCAGTTGTTTTAAACATTAATAATCAGAAAACCCAGAATTGTACATATTTTAAATGAAAAATAATTTTTGATAGAAATATTCACCTTATTTGATAACCAAAACGCTGTGATTGAATAAGTGGATGATAACTTTTTCAGAAATAGTGGTGTTTAAAACCAAACTTGAAAAAGGCTTCTTAAAAATGAGATTGTTAATGAAAGCGTATTTTATGCAAGGTCGGACAACTCGCATTTGCAGCTAAATCACATATTTTAATAGAAATCATGATTTCCCCTTTAATTGAACCAAAACATTTTATAGAATTTGGTTTAATGTTAAATTTGTTTGACGATCTATAATAAAAAAAGTAACGCATGTTTTTTTTTTTTTTTTTTTTTTTCGTATAATGGAAATTTAAATCTGCAACAATCAAAACAATTATGCCTTTTCTGCACATTAATGACATGAAAGTATTTTGGTTAAAATGATTTGAGGAATTCATAACCATTTAACACATTCGTGACCGCAAACATGAACTCTCATTATACGAAAATCCGCAACTCCAACAAAGCGCGTTTTTTTTAGAATGTCTTATTATTTCTTGTGAATATACCCACTAAAAACACTTATATTCGTGGTTGTTGGTTGGTTGGTTGCTGGGTTTAAGGCTGATTGACTACGCTAGGGTCCAAGGCCTGTAAGTGGGATGCTTTCCGTAGATATCTTTCTAAAGAGTCCTATCCCATATTTATCCAAGTTTCAGAGACAACCATGGAAAACTTCGAATGTCTAGGTCAATAAAAAATACCAGGGATTGAACCCGACACTTCCTAGCTACCAGCTTTGAATTCCGAACCACTCGGACGCTAGTATTTCTGTAATCAATGTATTATGGACACAGATACTTTAATAAGAAATAATATAATTATAACACATATCTGTTTGTAATATAAATATGAATGCAGAAAACCTTGTTCTAAAAAAATGTAACTTTCAAAGAAAAACACCCACAGACAGAACTTACTGTCATACAGACAAAATCACACAGCCCATGAATGATTTTTTTCTCTTTTTTTTTCAAATATACGTACTTTTACAGTTTAATATATATATATAAGAAAAATGCTCTACTTTTAATATTAGTTTGCAAATTCTCTCAAATAAAGTATAATTAAATTGTACATATAAAATTTTTCTTACTAAATAAAATTTATTAAATAATAAAAAAAAAATGCATATGCAGCTTTTTTTATGAGAAACTGAGCATTCGGTAAATTTAATCACATTCCTATGGAAAAAAAATGTAAGATTAAAAATGTCAACTTTCATTAAAGTATCTGTTTTAAAACATTGTAATCCTTCGTTCTCTTTACTTTTAAGGATTCTGAAGCCTGCTGAATAAACGGATTTTATATTAAACACCGATGCAATTTTTAATAACATATTTTGATGTAAAATCATAAAAAAAAAATAAATAAATAAACATCAGAGGGAAAATGAAAATTTCATATTTAACGATAGTGTATACTTTAAAATGGATTTTTTCTCTTTTTCTTTCTTTTATCCATTTTTTATGCTTTTTATGCTTTTAACTTCCAAGAAAAATAAAATAAAATAAATAAATAAATAAAAATGTGAACTAATATTGATATTTTATGCTTTAACTAAAATTATTTTTGACAAAATAAAGATCCAATTTTTTTAATAATATGAACGTTTGATAAATTTATTTTATTTATTTCTATTTAGCTATTAATTTAAAAATATATAAGCATAAAGGGATCACAGCGATTTGATATTTTTACAGGCGTTTTAATATTTTTAGGCATTATTTTTAGTATACGATTATAGCATAAAATCATTTACAAAAATATTTATTTGAAATTAGTAATAAAAGTATTGTAAAGCGTACGAAAATATATAGGAACACCGTAGCCCTTGCTACACGTCAATTTTTAATTAAATATATATATATGTTCTAAAAGTTTTATTACTTAAAACATTGAAGGATATTAAAATTGATCATAATCAATGCAGTTAAAAACATACAGCTAAACGTATTATGCAATGTAGGAAACTTTAGGTATATTATCTGTAAAATTTTCTGTAAATCTTTTCTTGAGTTTCAAATTGTGCGAATAATTTGTAATGCTTTGAACCTATATTCGACTTGATCGATTTACATTAAATTTTATATGAAAGTTAATCAACTCATTTGTTAAAAAATCGGTTTTCATATTTTCAAATAAAGTAGTTACTAGCTTTGTAAGGTATAGCAAAGTTAGCTACAATTAAAATTCGCACTTTACGAGTAAAACGTGAATGTGGAGAATTTAGGATTCGGCTGATCAATAGAGTTAGTTCCTGGGTTGAACGAAATTGTAATATGTTAATTTTATAAAGTATTTTGGAAAGTGATTGATATAAAAGGAGAAGGAGTGAGTTGGAAGGAGAGTAGAAGGTTAGTTGGAAGTAAGTGAGTGGGACGTTGGTTGTTAGAGGCTATAGCAGGAGATAGTAATTTGAAAAGGATCGTGGTGTCAGGGAATCCTCCCACGTACGAAAGATTACTGAGCCGCGAGGGTGAATGCTGTTAAATGTAGTAGTTAAAATTATTTGTGGTTAATTAAGTAAAGTTAAAAGTATTTAAGAAGGCTGCCCATTGAAATTTATAAAGATATTAAATATAATTATAGTCCAACGCCCACCTTTTTATTTAAGCTCAAAATAAAAGCTCATTTATTTTATAAATCTGACTTTGTCATTTCTTCATAAATTTATTAAGTAATTAAGTAAGTTTCAGTTTCAAGTTAAAGTTAAATGAGCATGGCGACGAAAAAACGTTCGTCACACTGGCGCCCAACTTTGCTCGAATCCCCCCCCCCGAGCTAATGTTTCTTGATGGCACCACTAGCGTGCTTCAATTTTTTGATGAACTTGAATATTTTTTCCATTTTTATAAAACCGACGTTGCAGAAAAATATGCTTGGTTAGCATATGCCTTAAGGGGAGAACCGAGACAGTGGCATAAATTAATCGCCTGCCATTCACTTGGGCCAAATCCAACCTATGACGAGTTAAAAAGTAAAGTGATAAGTCTTTTTGCTACTCGGTATGACAGACTAAGATTGCAACATGACCGTTCCCTCCCCCCTCAAGAACGTCAGTGGGAAGCAATAATAAAACCAGTGGAAAAAACACAACAAGTTATTCAGTCGCAAGAAGTAAGCTCGAGTACATTAAATCACCCTAAAACTGGTGAGGAAAACTTTATTTCTAGTGACAAGCCAAATGCAATTTGAACCAAACGAGCAAACTTTCGCTTTCAAATAGCGATACAGACGAATCTACGTCTGTTATTCAGCCCTTGGCCACGGATAAAAAATCCGATAAAATATCTAGTGTCGCGACGGCGGTTGAAAAGGAAAATCCAATTGAAATAACTGTGGCCACTGAAACCGTTAAACAGAGTGAAAGTATAAAATCAGTAAATGATTCGGTTAATCTTGGTAACCCACCTTTAGATAACAGTTTTAAATCTATAAAGCCAAATATTTAAGCCAACACAGTCAAATATTTTCGATGAGAAATTGCACGTAACTAGTCAATATGACCCGCCGGCTAAACTTAAAGAAAAAGAGGTTATTTTAAAGACGGTAATTTCAAACGTGCATTTAACCTCTTGTGAAGTTCCTAGAAAGTCTAGCAGCCCTGCATTCGAAAGCACGGAGCGAACGCATTCCTCTGTGGTAACCATGGGCAGTGACAAGTTGACGGGCTCGAAAACCCCTCAACACAAGGCCCAGATTCCGGCTGCAACACCTCCTCCAAACTGTGACAAGGTTCCGGGTGCAAAAACCCCTCCGGAGAGTGACCAGGAACCAGGCTCGAATACCTTTCAGGACAGCAACCTTGCAACGCCTGACCATTATCTACAAGCAGCAACTCCGCAGACCTGTCTCAACCGCATCTCTAATTTTGATGATTTCAAGGATGCCAGGACAATTTGTCAGGTCGTATCGTTCAGTATTTTATTTTTTCTCAAGTATTGGTCTATCAGAGCAGTTATAAAATCTAGGACATGTATTAAAGCCTTCTGGACTTTCAACCATGAGCTAAAAGCCATGAACTTTTTAAAATTTCAAAATGTAAAATTTAAACTTGGAGCATGAACTTTCAACTCCCGAAATTTCATGTTTTGATTACATGTCATAAATTTTTCCTGTTATATATTATATGCATGTATGTACGTTAATGTTTTTTCTCCTTAGCCATCAACCGCAGAAATTAGTACGATAATTTTTTTTTCTCTTCTTTGTATACATTTCCCCCTCTTTTGTTTTGTGAATAATCTATATGTATGTACGTTAATGTTTTTTGTTTTTTAGCCATCACCTGCAGTGATTAGTACGATAAATTTTCTTACCTTTTGTATATAAATTTTCTCTTTAGTTTTTTGACATGATCTATATGTACATACTCTAATCTTTTTCTATTTTGTAGCCGTCCACGCCAGTTGGAAACAAAAAAAAACTTTTTGAAATATTTTGTATATATTCCTTTATCTATATTTCTCTCAATGTCTTATAAATTGTATAAAATGAAATTCGATAAATTGTATAAAATGAATATTTCTTGTTGTAAACTCTTGTATGCTAAACTAAAAGTTTTATATATGTATATATTAATATAGGGTTAAAAGAATTTTTTTTCTTCGCTATTTTGCATGTAAATTCGCGTTTAACAACTAACCTTAATCCACTAACAATTTAGTTTTTTTTTTTTTTCGTATGCAAATAGCTAGGTGAAAATATTGCTTTTCTATAAAATTAATGTCATTTATCTCTATACAAGCTGTAGTGTACCTTCTATTTTGATTTATACCCAGCTAAAAAATCTGCAAAAAAACTTAAAAAAAAAACTGCAGAAAAACTGAAGGCAATTGGCACAAGTTTTTTTAAAGTTTTTTTAAAGATATTTTAAAGTCAAAGTTTTTAAAGTCAAACTTCAAAATTTCAGCGAAAAAACTTTAAAAAAACTTGTTCCATTTACCTTCAGTTTTTCTGCAGTTTTGAAATTCTGCAAAATTTCAGCGAAAAACTTTAAAAAAACTTGTGCCATTTACCTTCAGTTTTTCTGTAGTTTTTGAAATTCTGCAAAATTTCAGCGAAAAAACTTTTAAAAAACTTGTGCCATTTACCTTCAGTTTTTGAAATTCTGCAAAATTTCAGCGAAAAAACTTTTAAAAAACTTGTTCCATTTACCTTCAGTTTTCCTGTAGTTTTTGAAATTCTGCAAAATTTCAGCGAAAAAACTTTTAAAAAACTTGTTCCATTTACCTTCAGTTTTTCAGTAGTTTTTGAAATTCTGCAAAATTTATATGAAAAAAACTTTAAAAAAACTTGTGCCACATGCCTTCGGTTTTTATGCTTCTGTGAAAAACTGAAAATACTTATTCCTGTTACTTTCACTTTCTCTGCAGTTTTTAAAATTCTACACAATTTCTATGAAAACCTTAAAAAATATTACTGTTCCCCTGCCACACATAAAAGCCATCTTTTAAAACTAGTTTGTTGTGGCAAACACATGACTCTCTTCTGTGTTTCTATACAAATTCCCTCAGTAAAAAATAATTTATAAAAATCTATCTTCCATATGATGAATGCAGACAATTTTAATTCTAGAGAAATAATATTAGGAGCAGTCAATAAATAACGAGTCAGAGGCAAATTCCCAGTAATTATTTAATAAAACTCAAAAGTATTGTCCGTAGGTATTTAGGCATTTATTCCATTGTGACAACAGTTGCATAATGTCATGCTCGTAGAAATCCTTTGGTTGCTGTTTGAAGCAATTGCGCACACACTCATTGATTTCATCATCTATTTGAAATTGGTGTCTCTGCACTGCATTTTTATGTTCAAGATGTTGAAGTCATATGCGGACAGATCTGGACTATAGGAGGGGTGGATCAGGACTTCCCACTTGAACTTCTGCAGACATTCCTGTGTTGCGTTGGCTAAGTGTGATGGTCTAGCATTGTCGTGCAACAGGATGACACCTCGAGAAAGTTAACTGGGAGGTTTTGATTTGATTGCATTCCTGAGCTTCAATAAGGTTTTACAATACCACTGAGCATTGACCGTAGCTCCATGCTCCAGGAAATCGATGAGGAGTGGTTCATTATGATTGAAGAAGAATTAAAGCAGTACCTTGCTGGCACTAGTGTGGAGGGGAATCTGTGTGCTTCCACTAAAGACTTAGCCGTTTTGACTCCGGCTAAAAGAAATTTGTCTCCATCAATGTTGTAACGCTGCAATGCTTGCAGACACATGGCCATGTGGCAGCCCTCTTGTGCCGGTGTCAAGCGATGCGGGACCTACTGCGTGCACACTTTACGGAACTTCAAACTGTCCTTGATGATTTCATGAACTGTACCATGGCTAAGCCCCACTGATACAGAAATCTCGTCTACTGTTAGACGACGGTCTTTCTTTATGAGCTCATGCGCTTTTGCAACATGTTCTTCTGTAACACACTTCGGTGCTCCAGTCCAGGGATCATCACCGATCGATCTGCATCCTTCGTGAAAGCGCTTATTCCACTCCTGAACTCTTGCCCATGACATACAGTACTCCCCATAGATCCTTTCTATTCGTCTATCAATTTTACATCCTAAAATACTTTCCGCTGCCAAAAAACACACAACACCACACTACTCAGCTTTGGATGCCTCCATTCCACGTCACTTTCAAAAATGAAAAGACTGGATGTGGCTGATGCTGGGTTATCTTTTTTTCACTCCTTGCCAGACAAGTAACGGCATCTGGCGAGAGAAATGTGCATGAATCATTAGGCTGTACTTTTCTACATAACTATACTTTTTGTGAAATATTCACTGACTCGTTATTTATTGACTGCCAATATAATAGCACTAAATATGCAAAAAAAAAAAACAATTTTTTAAATATGCCTTTTTTTTTCCCCTTAATTTTAACCCCAAAATAAAAATCATAAGTTTCTTTTAAACTACCACACATTGATGGTTCAACCATTTACTTCAAAAGGTGTTGATGAGCTCATTTGGAAGATACTCATAAAGAAAATTTGCCCCTCTTGGGAGGGACTTTCCTTTTGAGGGGGGGGGGTGCTTGCACATTTACAAAAAAATTTCCCAGCTGACTATCACTAATATAGATACTTCTTTTTAATTTCATAATGATTATTAAAAAACAATTCACTTTATGTGCATTTACATGAAATGTTTGTTCTGCAATGTAAAAAATTA
Organism: Salticus scenicus; assembly: GCA_963930645.1. Lineage (NCBI taxonomy): Eukaryota > Metazoa > Arthropoda > Arachnida > Araneae > Salticidae > Salticus > Salticus scenicus. Next base: position 105,710,396 of record OZ005652.1, read on the forward strand.
AAGAAAAAAAAAAAAAAAGCTAAATGACAATCCCATTTGTTGGATGATTTTTACCAAAAGTTTCTAGGTATTAATTTAGGTAGGTCAAGTTGCAACTACATATCAAATTTTATGAAATTCTGAGTAGTATAGTTCCTGAGATACAGTTGTTAAAAAATTTTGTCACACACAGATATTTTCTAAAAATAGTCAAATCATGTTCTAGACATCTCAAAACATGTAAAACCATTAAAAAACCTCAAGTCTAAGATTTTTATGAATCCAATACCATCTTCTATTGAATATAAAAGAAAGTAAAAACAAGTTATGCACATTTTAACAAAATATTTTAATTTAATTTAATTTAGAAATTTATTCATCAACCATAAAAGTTCATTTCAGAAAAAATTGCAGTGGAAGAGTGATTTTTTATACCATGTGAAAAATACCAGAGCCGGGAATCAAACCCGGGCCTTCCGCTTATACTCAAACCAAGGAGCTACCCTGGCTGATTACAAGCTAGGCATTTCTCACATAACATTCATTGGCAGTCACTGAGTCTGTAAACACAGCTATATCAAGTGACATTATTAATCATGGCACAACTTCAATAGACCACGAAATTTTAATTTAATTTAGAAATTTATTCGTCAACCATGAAAGTTCATTTTAGAAAAATTTTGGAATGGGAGGGGATATTTTGTTCTAAAAGTGATTGCTGCGAAACAAAATTTTGTGCCTTTTAAAGATTCATGCAGATTGCGAGTGATGTATTTAGTGATTTTTTTTTTTTTTTTTTTTTTTGTGAAGCGTACAGACATACATATTACAGATTGCTGCAAAATGTCACCATAGCACAGTGCTAGTGCAATGCTAAATCCAACCTACCTGCCCAGATTGACTTTAATTGCTCATAACACAGTAGTAGTGCGACACTAAATTGAATCTGCATATCTGCTTATACACTTATTCAGTTATATATGGTACTTTTGTTTTGCAATGTTTAATATTTGTTAGTTTTTATTTTTATTTTCTTTTGTTAAAGTTTTTGAAATGCTACTTTTTACACTTCATTTTTAGGCACTTGATTTAAAACATGTAAAATCAACCATTTTGAAAAAATCACGAGACAAAACTGCAAAAATGCGCCAAATTGGTGATTTTGAAAAAAGTCACCAAGGAGTGTGGTAAAGCACATTATCACCTCTATTTCTTTTCTGGAAAAAAAATAAAATAATAAATAATAATTGTAAATAATTTTTGGCAGGGATTCAATCAAATTGTGGGAAAAATATATATATATATATTAAACATTTTGCAAAATATACATTTTGCGAAAACTGCAATATAGAGTTCTGCGTAGGTTGAGAAAACTTGACCCACAGGAACACTTTTGACCCACAACTGGCACAACCCAACATGAACCCGCAACAAAGTATTATTTAGTGTTCATGTTACGCAGCATTTTTCAAAGGATGCCGCACCCTGCCCTTTTTTGTTTTAGCGACGATGCGCCCTGCCCTTTTTTATTTTAGCGACGATGCGCCCTGCCTTTTTTTGAAGTGAAAAATGTGCCCTGCTCCTTTTTTTCCAAGTGAAAATGCACCCTTCACTTTTTTCAATTGAAATTGTGCTCTGTATTTTCCCATCTGCAATATCGCTATTTTTAAAGATATTTTAGCGTTTGCTCTGTGAAATATACACTTATAATAGATTTTTATCTGACGTCAAATCAGACTTCGCTTACCTTTATGCCCAAACGCGATCCGAAAATTCCGTAAGAAGGCACTTCCATGCGATCTATTTGCCATCGGTCTGTATCTTTGCATGACCGGTAGAAAAAAAAATCGTTAGCCACGGTTTCCACCAATGCTTTTGTTCACGACATTGCTGGAAGCTTGTGTATTGGAGATCTTTTCTGCGTATCCAAGAAGTAGAAATGACTATTACGGAAATAATATAATAAAATAAAGAATCACAGAAATTATGTGAAAGTCTGAAAGTATTGAAATCGGCATCCAATTCTCGTATGCAGGATTTCAAGTATTCTGCATATTTCGTATTTTGTGCTGAAGCGCAATATTTTTTGCAAAAGCTCTTCATTGCATAATTATTATTTTCTCAATTTTGTGTTAAAACTAACTTACTTAAGAAATCAACAAACATAAAACAGATTTTTGACAAAAGTTTTTTTTTAGAATTTTCGGACGAGAAAATTGCTCATATTTCGGTAATCAGCTGCAAAAATTATGTAATTGGCAAACATATGGTTTAAAAAAAAAAAAAAGGCAGAAATCTCGCTGATTTTTAACGCAATATATGTATTTAACATTTTGTGATATCAATTTTCAGAAATAGCACGAATTCCATCAATTATAGCAACGAAAATAGCTGCTTATCTTTATTTAGTGAAAAGAGAAACAATCGCTTTTTTGCGCAAATAACTGTAATAAAGGTAAGTTTTGTTAATAAAACATAAAACGATGAATTTCGATAACTCACCGTAAGAAAATTATGTTGTTTTGTAGTAAATTAACAGCTTATTTCAGCATGTAATTTAAATGATTAAAAGTAAATTTTATCGGCGAAACGATCCCGTATTGTAGACAGACTTTCGTATTGCATAATTCTGCAAAGTATATATAATGAAAAAAAAAAAAAATTTTTTTTTTTTTTTTTTTTTTTTTTTTTTTTTTTTTTAAATAAACTTATATTTCGGCACTCATTTTTTTTAAAAACACACAGAATTTAACAAATAGCAGTGAAATAATAGTCTATATTAGCAATTAGTTGCTACTGCATAATTTAAAAAAATTAGCAGTAAAATGATTGATTCCGTATCTCGGCAAATTTATTGCGTACGTCGGATATCGCATTTGTAAAAAAGAGCAGATTTCATTCAATAACATAGAGATAAAGCCGATTTCAGCAAACAATTATGATTAAAGTAACCTTAACCTTATTAGGCAACTATGAAATGACTGCGTGTTTCAACAATCTGCCACTAAACATTGTGAATTTCGTAAATCTCTTTTGAAAAGATTTCAAATTTTATCGATTAACACCGAAATAATATCATATTTTAGCAATTAGTTGCATTTAAGCATAAATTTTTGACAGTTAATATTGGGTGTTTGAATTAATTTGTAGAGTTTTTTTTTTTTTTTTTTTTTTTCGAAAATTGAGGCTTTATTGTGCAAAAATAATTACAAATAGATTATTCAATGTATTGACCATCACTAGCCACTACTTTTTCCCATCTTTCTGGCAGCATACGAATTCCGCGTCGGAAGAACGAATCGTCTTTAGAGGCAATCCAAGAATCAACCCATTTTTTACAATCTTCATAAGGAGTGAAGTGTTCCTCAGACAGGCCATGGCTCATCGATCAAAACAAGTGGTAATCAGCTGGAGCAATGTCTGGAGAATACGGCGGGTGAGGTAGGACCTCCCATTTGGTCATTTCGATGTAGGTTTTGACCAGTTTTGCGACATGTGTACGAGCATTGTCGTGGAGGAAAATGGTTTTGTCATGTCTATTGCCATATTCCGGCCGTTTTCCCTTTAATGCACGGGTCAAATGCATCAGTTGTTTTCGGTAACACTCCCCTGTGATTGTTTCATTTGGTTTAAGCAGCTCATAGTAGATCACACCCCGCTGATCCCACCAAATACAGAGCATAAGGTTGGATCCATGGATATTTGACTTCACCGTTGATGTTGATGGTTGGCCAGGCATAACCCATGACTTTCTCCGTTTGGAATTGTCCTAGTGGATCCACTTTTCATCTCCAGTCACAATTTGATGCAAAAATCCCTTCCTTTTTTGTCGTTCAAGCAGCTGTTCACATGTGAAAAAATGCCTTTCCACGTCTCTAGGTTTCAGTTCATATGGGACCCAATTTCCCTGCTTTTGGATCATTCCCATGGCTTTCAGGTGTTTGCTGACTGTCAAAAGTCAACTCTTAATGATTCAGCTAAATCTTGAAGCGTTTGGCATGGATCTTCATCGAGCAATGACTTCAATTCTTCATCTTCAAATTTTTTCGGCTGCCCGGGTCATTCCTTGTCTTACAGCTCAAAATCGCCACTTTTAAATCGAGCAAACCATTTCCGACACGTTTGTTCAACTAGTGCATGCTCACCATAAACTTCCACTAAAATTCGATGACTATCGGCAGCGCTTATCTTCATGTTAAAGTAATGAAGTAGAACTCCCTGCAAAAACACTTTATCCGGCACAAAGTTAGACATATTCGATGAAGTAAAAAATTTTGTTATTTACGCTTCAACCAAATGACATATACAAATAACGATGTTCAATGATAGTAGGTTTACGGGGAATACTAGTCACGCCATCTATTAGAAAACCCTACGAACTAATTCAAACACCCAATAGTAAAATAACCCTGTATTTCAGAATTACACCGCAAAATTATTGCATATTTTGGGATTCAGCTTTGAAAACAGCGTAAATTTTTATAAATTAGCGGCGAAATAATTGAGTATTTGGAGCTTGAACTTTTTAAAGAATAAGAATTTCATCAATTAGGCACTAAATAATACATGTTAGCGGCAAAGTAATAGCGGTATTTGGGAATTAAATGTAAATTTTGATTTAAAAATTGACACCACAGTTAGCGTTGAAAATAATCTCGTGTTTTCGAAATCAGCTGCAAAATTATTGTGTATTTCGACATTCAGCTTTCAGAAAAAAAGCACAAATTACATCTATTTTTGACGAAATAATTTAGTATTTCGGAATTTAACTTAAAAAATTGCAGAAGTTTCTTTGATTAGCGAAGAAAAAAAAATTAGGCAAAATTATCAATGCGGGAACGATAGATCGGGTTTTCACTGCATATATAATTATATTAAAACTAGAATATAATTAAAATTATATTTAAAATATCTTGTATATTGCACCTACTTTTAAAAAACCCACTGTTTTAAATATTCACAGTCTATTAAAAAAAAAAAAAAAAAAAAAAAAAAAGCATTAAAAATTGTGTCAATGACAGAATTTAGTTTAATACAGAGGACTATTAATTTCAATCTGTAAAATTTTTATTTTTTTTCTCATCTTTTCACTGTAAAACTGGGCCACGTACTTTCTAAAATGACTGAAATAAATTAAAATGAAGTGTTGCCACCTAAATTTTCTACTTTAGTTAATTTTAAAAAATCTAATTATTGTGTCGAAAAACTGTTTGCACCCCTCGATTCAGAAAAATCGCCCATTTCGTTTAGTACGGAATTTGTAACAATAGGACTGATACTTCTAATTTGTTTTCAGGTTTACATAAAACTGGCCTACAAAAAATAAATTGAAACTAATAGTTCTCCATCCTAACAAAAAGTTTTGTTAATATTTTTGAATAACAAAGCCTCATTATGCATTTTTATATACAATTTTGCCCTATGACTGGCCCTAATAAGAAAACTGAAATGTTCGAATTAAATTCGAAGATTTGATTGAACTTTTAAAATATTCCTTTTTTTTATTAACTTTTAATATAAAAGCAGGATAAAAAAGATTTGAAAGAGATAAAAAGAAAATTGTTTTTCGGGTAAATGCTAGGGGTTTGCAAAATTGATTCATTAAAAAAATGGTTCAAATATTTAAAATATAATATTTTAAACACACAACACACACAAAAAAAAAGAACTCATTTTCGACTCTGTTTTTTTATCATCCACCTTATTTACAGAAAAAAGGTACCAAATTTTCTAAACAAAATGTGGGGACAAATTGGCGAGATGATTAAAATTTCAAAATAAGAAATGGCGACAAGCAATACTAAAAAAAAGTGCAGCTTGCAACAAAAGCTTTACTTTGAAAAAACGATTATGCAGAAAATAATAATACCAAAAGTGGGGACTTTCCCCACAAAATGATGACGTATGGTGGCCTTATCCTATTTTGAATCAAAACGCATTGTTATGTCTGGTATAGTGAAAAACATAATAAAAGTTATTACAAGATAAATCATTCTAAGTAAAATTCCATTTAAAAGAATATAAAAATTTAATAAATGAAAATTAATGTGCTGGGAAGTTAGTGTGGACTTACAGCTGATGAGGTATTTGTTATCCACTTGCTGCTCACTAAAGAATTTAGAAGAGGTAAGTGCGTGAATCAAAATCTTTTTTTTTTTAATTTCAATTGTGTTTTAAATAAATAACAATAATAAATCTTCCTGTAATACATTTAAAAATAAACGTCGATTCTATTTTCCAGTAGTAGTAAAAGCGTAGTATGACAGCGAGAGCTGCAAATTGTTTAAAGTTCAACAGATCAATTTAACAGCTAAAGAAAGAAATGTTTATGGTTAAAAATATACATATAATTTGCGTTATCTTCTCTGGATTACTGTATTTGTTCCATAGTCTTAATTTATTTTCTTTTATTTAGATGAAAATTTTACTGTTGCTTTCAGAGACGCCAGGCTCAGTTGTCCAGGAAGATAATGTCATCCAGTCTCTGCATTCAAAAATTATATTTATTATAATTTTTTTACAAAGAAAAATATTTTGCAGGTAAACCTGCAGTTTTACCTGCAGGTGTAAAATTAATGTTAACTCGAGTCGCAGAGCGAGTAACCCACAGGTACCCAACCAGGGGTCGATCCAGGCAAAATTCGGGTCCCTTTTGCGGCCCCTTTACAAAATTCCCCATAGTAAAAAGGGACCCTTCACAAAATTCAAATTCATAAAAAGGGACCCTTCACAAAATTTAAATTCATAAAAAGGGACCCTTCACAAAATTCAAATCCATGAAAAGGGACCCTTCACAAAATTCAAATCCATGAAAAGGGACCCTTCACAAAATTCAAATTCATAAAATGAGTCCCTTCACAAGATTTTTTTTTAATAAAAATGATCCTTTTATTAAATGTTTTCATGTTTTCAGTATTATTTTTAATTAATGCCTTAATTTGGCTCAAAGAAACTATTAACCTGATATTAAACATTACATAAAATGATTGTAAAAACGAAAAATTTTGCACAGTATTTTACTTTTTCACAAAAATATTTTATATTTCACAAAAATAAATAAAAATTTCACAAAATTATTTTGTTTTTCATAAAAAAGGGACCCAAAAATTAAAACCTGGATCGACCCCTGCCAACCCAAAGCACACCGGATGAGTCGATACTGCAAATCGCATCTCAAATCAATACTCTGAATCATTACAAAATATCAAAAATACATTTTAATAAAATAAATTATTGCTTCAGTCTGGTGCTTGTTTTGAAATTCACAGAAATAAATTAAGCATATTTAAGATTAATAAAATAAACATTTAAAACAGTAATAGAAATTTGAGCTACTTCACCACAAAAAAAAAAAAAAATTCGGAGGGCTTTCAAGTTTTAGCACATAAAATTCAGTGTTATGAATTAAATAACTTGAAGATTTCCCACAATTTTCAAAACTTGCATGAATCTGAAAATGCATGAAAATCTGTACAAAAGCAATCACAAAAAAGTATAAATAAAGTCACTGGATGCAGCTTATTCGTTGTGCACGAATCTGAAAATGCATGAAAATCTGTGCTACAGCGGTAAGTATTCTAATATTAAAACCAAAATAACATCACTGGATACCCCTAATTTGATGTGCATGAATAAGAAAATGTATAAAAAACTGCACTGCAGCAATCAGTATCCCGATATTAAAACTGAAAAAGCATCACTGGATACCTCTATTTCATAGCGCATAAATCAGAAAATGTATGAAAATCTGTAGTGCAGCAGTCAGTATACCGATATAAAAAAAAAAAAAAAAAAAAAAAAAAAGTCACTGGTTACCCCTAAATCATAGCACATGAAACAGAAAATGCATAAAAATCTGTATTGCAGCGGTCAGTATCCCGATATTAAAACCAAAAAAACATTACTGGATACCTCGTAATTCATGGTGCATGTGCATTGGAAAATGCATGAAAATCCGTACTGCATCAATTACTACCATGCACTAATTTTCCCTAAATAATTACACTTATTAAATAATAATAATAATAATAAAATACACTCAAAAAATTAATTTTTAAATCTCAAATACACAAAAAATTCATTCAGCTGGGCCGCATTATGATAAACATACACGAATGATTGATGCATCGAAAGGAGAATCAAAGTTCCGAGACAGTTAAGCAAAGTTTCTATACAAAATGGTTACTATTAAAAAGTGTCGATACACTGAATCGCATCACAGCCTCACAAATTGCCAATGGGTTGGGTGCCCCATAGTAAAGCTTAGCTTTTAGTTTTTGTTTTAATAAATTATTGCATGCATCACTAACTTATCTATATACTTACAAGATGGTTACAATTAAATTTCCACTGTAAACAGTCCCTATAAGCTAAAATGGACAAGTGCATCTCAAGAATCATAATCATCTCTATATAGCAAATTTGGTAGCGCTTCCACTTGCCTATTTCAACTGCGAAAAGTTGTTTAAAGCAAAAGTTTAATTACGACACTTTTGGGGCCAATTTATTAAATTTTTTGGTTGAAAAACAGGTTATTCATAAAAATCAATAATCTTGAAATGAAAAACCTTTCACATCAAAATGGGAAACATATTAGGCCTGTGAATTTTATCATAATTTACATATTTTTAGGGAATTTAAAAAAGGAAATAAAAACAAACAAACAAACAAAAAAGAACACTTAGTTTAGATAGAAGCTCACAGAACACAACACAATACAGAAATGAACTAAACAAATAAATACACTACATGCATGCAAGCAGAAATGAAAAACATATTAAAAAGGACAAAGTTACCTGTATCTATAATTTCTAAAAAATAATAATACATAAGAGCTCATTACTCTATTCAACTTTTTTTTTTTAATTCTTTTACTAATAAAAAGTTAAATTTTCATTTAATTAAAATTCATGAAAAATCAAATACAGCCCAGTAGCAGAATTTTCTGAATCTAACAACAGCAAAATAATATAAATAAATAAATAGCTGAAAATCATCTGCCGAACTAAGCCTGGCGTCTCTAAAAACATCAGTAAAATTTGGAACTGCATGTAAATAATAGAAAATAAATTAAGATTATGCAACAAATACAGTAATCCAGAGAGAGAACGAAAATTATATGTATATTTTTAACCCTAAACATTTCTTTCTTTAGCTGTTAAATTGATCGGCAATAGACGTTTCTTTTTAAATGTATTACAGGAAGAAGAGGTGATTTATTATTATTATTTATTTAAAACACAACTCAAATTAAAAAAAGAAAAAAGATTTCGATTCAGACACTTACCTCTGGTAACTTCTTTAACGAGCAGCGAGTGGATTGCAAATACCTCATCAGCTATATCATATTCATCAGTCCGCACTAACTTCCACAGCACATTCATTTTTATTTCATAAATTTTTATATTCTTTTAAATTAAATTTTACTTAGAATTATTTATCTTGTAATTAATTTTATTATGTATTTCTATTTCATTAAACAACGCGTTTCGCATTAGAAGAAGCACGCCATGGCCATCGTTTGGTTTGGTTTGATGAGTACTGAGATTTATTGCTTGCCTCTAAGGCCGCTTATATCTCGAAAAATCCACACCACAAGGGTTTACAAGTTTTTATTATACAAGTACACAATATTTTGAAGACATAAGACAACACAAACATCCATGCCCGCACCAGGATTCGAACCTGGGACCAGTAGATTCGGAAGGCAGCATCCTACCGACCGAACCACCTGGCCGGCATGGCCATCGTATTCGTAACAGTAAACAAATGTTTGTTTCTATAAGTTGAGTTGTTCAATAGCTCCTGCGTTTGTTAAATAAAAATTTGAAAGGATTATTTAAAAATATACTTCACACAGTCGATACTGTGTAATTAAAACAAAATTCAAATGTTTATTCAAAAAGATAATTGGATCATGAAACAAAGTTATTTGCCGCTATCAATTCTAGGATAAGGCCACCAAACGTCATCATTTTCTGGGGACAGTCCCCGGTTTTGTTATAATCATTATTATTATTTTCTGCATAATCATTTTTTTTAAATAAAACTTTTGTCGCAATTTATGATTTAAAAATGATGGTAGTGTACTTTTTTTTTGAGTATTGCTTTTGTCGCCATTTCTTATTACTTTCTTCTGTCGTATAAAGCAAACAATCGGCAGCAAAAGTATCCGAGCACTAGCAAAGATTCCTATGTAAAAAAAGTACACTTAACACGGTATTGTTAAATAAACCCTTGTTGAATCCTGTCTTAGTCAGTCTAAGAACATGATTCGACAAGGATTTAATTAACAAAACAGCATTAAGTGTACTTTTTTTACATAGGAATTTTCGCTAGTGCTCGGATAATTTTGCGGCCGACTGCATATAGAGAAAGTATTGGATTAGTGAAAATTTTCGAAATCCAATTTTTGATGGATTTACACATTTTGGGATGTCCTGAACAAGATTTGTCTGTTTTTAGAAAATATCTGTCTGTCTGTCTGTGTGTATCACAAAATTTTTGGGCACTGTATCTCACGAACCAACGAACGAAATTTAACCAAACTTGGTATTTAGTTGGACCCTAACAAAAATAAGTGCTGATTGGATTTGGGGATCAATCGCTTAACAGGTGGCACTGTCATTGCATTTTTAGTAAATTTTTAACGTGGCAGTATAGGACAAAATTTTGTGTAAATGTACATAATGAGAGTTATTACTTTCTTCTATATGTAATATAGAGAAAGTATTGGATTCGCGAAAATTTTCGACCTCCGTTTTTTCATGGATTTACATGTTTTGGGATGTCCAGAGCACGAATTAATAGTTTTTAGAAAAGGTCTGTCTGTCTGTATCATTTTTTTTGTGGACGCTGTATCTCACGAACCAATCAATGAAATTTAACCAAACTTGGTATTTAGTTGCACCCTGACATGAACTGGTGCTGATTAGATTTGGGGATCAATAGCTCAACAGGTGGCGCTGTGATCACATTTTATCTAAATTTTTCACATGGCAGCATAGGACAAAATTTCGTATAAATGTGCATAATAAGAGTTATTTTAAACTTGTGATTCTAAAATTAATATGAATTATGGATAATAGTAGTATGTAACTAGGAAAAAAATTTGTGCATGGGGGGGGGCATCACTTCCCCCCCTAGGGGGGAAATACACCCCCCGGGAGGTAAATTTTCATAATGGGTATCTTTCGAAAGATCTTGTTGATAATAGTAGTAGTTAACTAGGAAAAAAATTTTTTGCATTTGGGGGCATCGGTTCCTCCCCACAGGGGGGGGGGGCAAAGTTTCAAGATGGGTATCTTTCGAAAGGTCTCGTCAATACCTTTAAAACGAATGGTTGAACCATAAATCTGTGATAATTTAAAACAAAGTTATCGATTTTTTTACTTTTAACAAAAAAAAAAACTTAGAAAAAAAATCGTACTTTTTTTTTTTTTTTTTTTTTTTTTTTTAACGAAATTTAACTAAACTTGGTATTTAGTTGGTCCACGACATACACAGGTGCTGATTACATTTGGGGATCAATCGCTCAAAAGGTGGCGCTGTGATATCATGTTTTCTAAATTTTTAACATGGCAGTATAGGACAAAATTTCGTATAAATGTACATAATGAGAGTTATTTTTAACTTATGATTCTAAAATTAATATGAGTTATTGATAATAGTAATAGTTAACTAGGAAAAAGTTTCTGTGCATGGGGGGGGGGAAGTACCCCCGGGGGGGTAAATTTTGAAGATGAGTATCATTCGAAAGATCTCGTCAATACCTTTAAAAAGAATGGTTGAACTATAAATCTGTGATAATTTAAAACAAAGTTATCGATTTTTTGTTTTTTACTTTTAACAAAAAAAAAAAAAAAAAAAAAAAAAAAACTTAAAAAAAAAAAAAATTCGTAATTTATTTTTTTTTTTTTAAATATTGTTACTGATTGAATATGTATAGGAAAATATAGAAGAAAGTCTTGTGGTGGCCACAACATACTAGTTTTTTAACGAAATTTAACCAAACTTGGTATTTAGTTGGTCCCTGACCTAAACTGGTGCTGATTACATTTGGGGATCAATCGCTCAACATGTGGCGCTGTGATCTAATGTTTTCTAAATTTTTAACATGGCAGCTGCCATACTAGTATAGGATAAAATTTCGTATAAATGTACATAATGAGAGTTATTTTTAACTTGTGTGGTTGTAAAATTAATATGAGTTATTGATAATAGTAATAGTTAACAAGGAAAAAATTTCTGTGCATGTGGGGTCATCGCTACCCCCCCCCCCCCTCTGACGGGGAATTTTGAAGATGTGTATCTTTCGAAAGATCTCGTCAATACGTTTAAAATGAATGGTTGAACTATAAATCTGTGATAATTTAAAACAAAGTTATCGATTTTTTTTACTTTTAACAAAAAAAAAAAAAAAAAAAAAAAAACTTAGAAAAAAAATCGTAATTTTTTTTTTTGTTACTGATTGAATATGTATTGCTTTTAACAAAAAAAAAAAACCTTAGAAAAAAAATCGTACCTTTTTTTTTTTTTTATATTGTTACTGATTGAATATGTATAGGAAAATATAGCAGAAAGTCTTGTGGTGGCCACAACATACTAGTATGTTGTGGCCACCACAAGACTTTTTCTTTTTTCCTATACATGTGGCTTTTTTTGTTGGATACTAGTTTTTAACGTGTGATCGTAAAACTATTATGAATTATTGATAATAGTAGTAGTAAACTAGAAAAAAATTTTGTGCATGTGGAAACATCCCTTTCCCTCGGGGGGGGGGGATACACCCCCAGGGAGAGTGAATTTTCAATTTGGGTATCTTTCGAAATATCTCGTCAATACCTTTATAACGAATTGCTGTGATAATTTAAAACAAAGTTATCGATTTTTTCATTTTTTAACTTAAAAAACTTAGAAAACTAGTATGTTGTGCCCACCACAAGACTTTCTTCTATATTTTCCTATACAAATTCACTCAGTAACAATTTTTTTTTTTTTTTTTTTCAAAGTAAAAAAAAAAAAATTCGATAACTGTGTTTTAAATTATCACAGATTTATAGTTCAACCATTCGTTAAAGGTATTGATGAGACTTTTCGAAAAATACCCATCTTGAAAATTACTCCCTTCGAGGGGGGACTTCCCCCCCAGGGGGTGGCGAGGCTCCTACACATACAATTTTTTTTTTCCCAGTTGATTATCTCTATCATAAATAATTCTTGTAAATTTCACAATGATTAATATAAAATGATTCTCTTTATGCACATTTATACAAAATTTGTCCTATATCACCATGTTAAAAATTTAAAACAAGCGGGATGACAACGCAACCTGTAAGACAATTTTTACCGAAAGTTGATAGGTACTAATTTATGTCAAGGTGCAACTACGTACCAATTTGTATGAAATTCTGTGCAGTGTAGTTCCTGAGATACAGTTACCACAAAATTTTGTCACACAGACAGACAGACAGACAGACAGACATTTTCTAAAAATGGTCAAATCGTGTTCTACAGCTCTTAAAACGTGTGAATCCATCAAAAACCCGAGGTCGAAAATTTTTACGAATCCATTACTTTCTTCTACTGAATATAGAAGAAAGTAAAAAAATCGTATTTCTTTTGGTACGACATACTAGTTTTTTAATGAATCAATTTTGCAAACCCATGCATATGCTCGAAAAACAATTTTCTTTGTATCTCCTTGAAATGCTTTTTATTCAGATTTTATATTAAAAGTAAAAAAAAAAAAAAAAAGAAAAAAATATTTCAAAAATTTTATCAAAATTTCGAATTTTATTCGAACATTTCAGCGGGCAAAATTGTACATAAAAATGCATAATGAGGCTTAGTTGTTCAAAAATCTTAACAAGGAAACTGTTTGGAGGAGGACTGTTATAGTTTCAATCTATTTTTTGTAGACCAGTTTTATATAAACCCGAAAACATATTAGAAATATCATTCCTATCGTTACAAATTCAGTACCTAACGAAAGGGGCGAATTTTCTGAATCCAGCGCTGCAAACAGTTTTTCGATACGACAATTAGGTTTTTTAAAATTAACTAAAGTATGAAATTTAGGTGGAAACACTTCATTTTTAAAGCATTTCAGTCATTTAAAAAAAGTACGTGGCCTAGTTTTAGTCAAAAATGAGAAAAAAAAATTAAAAATTAAAATTTTATAGACTTAAATTAACAGATTTTCGTACTAAACTAAATTCTGTCTTTGGCATAATTTAGAAATTTTATAGTCTATAACCCGCCCTTACAAAGATGCAGTTTATTGTTATTATTATTATTATTATTATTATTATTATTATTATTATTATTTAATACTATTCTTCGCAATTTTTTGTAAAAATGCAGTTGTTTTATAGTTACCATTTGTCATGAAGTTCAATGTGAAAAGTCTGAGATATTTTTGAAGTCACATCACTTCTTTAAGAATTTTGCAGTTTTTATTAAGTCGTGATCTTTACTTTAAAATTGCTGCAGTTTTTACTAAGTCGTGAACTTTACTTTAAAATCGCTGCAGTTTTTATTAAGTCGTGAACTTCACTTTAAAAATTCTGCAGTTTTTATTAAGTTGTGAACTTCACTTTAAAAACTCTGCAGTTTTTATTAAGTCGTGAACTTTACTTTATAAATTCTGCAGTTTTTTTTTAAGTTAAAAGCACATTATTTGAAATATTGCAGAAGTTCTACAGTTTTGGGGTTTTGCTGCGGAAAAACTGCAGAATTTTTTAGCTGGGTACGTCCCAAAGTATTTTGTATTTTAGAAGTCCTCTGTTTCAAACTCTCCGTACAGACGTTAAATCTGAAAATCCAGGCTGATTTCTTCAAATTGTTTCTTTTCAAATGAAAAAGGAGGTAGTTTTGGTAATCTGCGAGCTGTTTTTCTTTGCTGAAAGCAGAAGGTGCTTTTTTGGAAGCGTGCCAACAGCGGGTCTCTTTCAAGATACATCTGATATTGAATAACTGGAAATTTTTGAATAAACTCTTCAGATGGCTCCAGATATTTCAACATTTTGTGTTTAATAAAATTATTATCTTACAAGTTAAATTAACTAAAGATCGCACTTTTTATTTAAGCGATCCTTTTCTACTATTTTTTTTTTCATTAATGAAATTTTACTCCTTTCCATGTAAGGAAAGTTGATCTGTAATTCCCCTCTGTATCGTTGGACTTAAAACTAAGTTTAGTGCATAGAGTTTTCTGTCGTAAAACACCTCAGATGGAGCTTAACAAATATTTTTATCTTAAATTTTTCCTGAGTGGACAGTTTTCAAGCTCGGCACACTTACTTTTTTCCACTATTAGATTTTTAAAAAGCCAATAGTTCCTGTTGGGCAGTTAAATTCGGCTGATCAATAGAGTTAGTTCCTGGGTTGAACGAAATTGTAATATGTTAATTTTATAAAGTATTTTGGAAAGTGATTGATATAAAAGGAGAAGGAGTGAGTTGGAAGGAGAGTAAAAGGTTAGTTGGAAGTAAGTGAGTGGAAAGTTGGTTGTTAGCGGCTATAGCAGGAGATAGTAATTCGAGTAGGATCGTGGTGTCAGGGAATCCTCCCACGTACGAAAGATTACTGAGCCGCGAGGGTGGATGAAGTTAAATGTAGTAGTTAAAATTATTTGTGGTTAATTAAGTAAAGTTAAAAGTATTTAAGAAGGCTGTCCATTGAAATTTATAAAGATATTAAATATAATTATAGTCCAACTTTTTATTTAAGCTCAAAATAAAAGCTCATTTATTTTATAAATCTGACTTTGTCATTTCTTCATAAATTTATTGAGTAATTAAGTAAGTTTCAGCTTCAAGTTAAAGTTAAATGAGCATGGCGACGACAAAACGTTCGTCACAGCTTTACTAGTTTTTTTTTTTTTTTTTTTTTTTTTTTTTCCGTTCTTTGTATGGAAATGGGGAAATGCAAATAAAAATTACGTTTTCCAGAAGGGGTTGTGATATCGAAAATCACATATTCTAAATTATGTATTACATTTCAAAATTTAAGTCGTTTTCCAATTCTATCTTTATAAAAAGCGAGTTAATTTATGCGGTTTCACTTATTCGAAAAGAGCAAGCCATTCTCTCTCTATTTCTTTCAATAAATAAAAAATAAAGTAAGATGTGGTTTCAATCGCATAATTGTGTGGTGGACAAATCTTTTCATCTCATCATCATCATCATCATCATCATCATCATTAAAGTGCTTGTTTTAGTGTTCCTGGGAACGACGTTCCCTCACCACTAGTATTAGTATGTGAGTCATAAAAAATAATGACCATGCCCCCCCCCCCGCCTCCCTTGGGGACCGAATTTCAAAAATTCCAAAAACCGATTTTTAGACATTTCTATTAGCTATATTTTAAAGCAAAAATTCTACGGATATCTGTTTTTTTTGTTTGAGAAATGAAGGATTTTGTGAAATTACGTTTTGTCCCCATCCCCCCCCCTTGGGAGGCGAATTTTGTAAAATCGCTTGCGGCGTTGTCTTTTTGGGTCGTAAATATTAACCTTGCCCAATTTGGTCCCGCTCGGTGAAACGGCCTAGGTTTCTATAGCGGACAGACACACAGGCACACATGCAGACAGACAGACTCTGCTCTTTTATATGTATATAGATGAAGAATGAATATATATATATATATATATATATACATATTGAGAATCTAAATTGAAAATTTAAACTATATATATGTGTGTGTGTGTGTGTGTGTGTGTGTGTTTGTGTGTATAAAAGAGGGCTACTTTTAAGATCGCTCATTTTAATATCAAAAATTTAGGTTATTTTTATAGCAGTATTATATATAAATTCAAAAAGAATTCAAATATATATATATATATATATATATATATATATATATTATAGTTTTAAAAAATTAAAGAACACGCTTTTATAGAAATGTGAACTAAAAAGCACAAAATATCTATCTTAGTATTAAAATTCAGGGTAAGAGAAAATCGTGTGAGTGATACACCGTAATATTTACATACATTTAAATCTTTAATTAAAATAACTTAGAATTAACAAAAACCACTTTTAAAAAATTTCCCCTGACGGTGATCGAACGCTGGACCTTTAGGTTCGTAGCGCGGCGCCTTACCTCTGCGCCATATCGTTCACGTAGGGGAAGTATTTTTTTTCACAATATAATTTTTTTGTTTGCTCCCAGAGAAGTTACAAACAAACGAACAAACAAACATACATACATACATACATACATACATACAGGTGAAGCTAATAAAAGCGTGTTAAATAATGACCATAGCCACACACCAGCAAAACAGAACACTGGTGACATAAAATGGAGACATAATAAAGACCTCAAAATTTAGGAAATAATATAAAAGAAAAAGGCAATGTACAAAGAATTATAAAATAAAGAATATAAATATGTAAAGGAACATAAATATGAATTTTTAAAAAAGTGAAGATAATAATAAAATAATAGTAATATTTACATGATAGAAAGATAATGCCAAGGAAGGTGTTGAAGTTCTAGCAGTAGGGAAATAGAAATATGAGCTTTTAATCAGAGTTAAAACCTTCTGGAAGGTACAGGGTGTCACGTGGTCGTCTATAATTCGCACGAGCACCATAATCAGTGATGTTGAAAATCTCTTCGTTGGGAATGCAGGGTAGATAATCAAAAAATTTAGTAGCCTGCATTTTGATTGTTGTACGGATAGTATCAAAATGAAAATCATGGTGGATAACTGAATTACGACAGTACCAGGGGGCATGCCGAATGATGCGAAGAGTTTTGTTTTGTAAAATCTGAACTTTCTACAGATTAGTATTCGCTGCAGATCCCCAAATCTGGGCACAGTAGAACTGAATAGGTCTCAGAACGATTTTATAAAGTAGAAGTTTGTTACGCACTTAAAACCAGAATCAGTTAGAAGTGGGGGAATTGGACTAAAAGGTTTTCTTATTTTTTTAAGGTAATTCCATAAGGAGTTATCGGAGCAAGAGAAGTAATGAAATCGTTCCATTTCCTATCTTTATATCTTTTAATCTCACGTTTGATAATACCTGTTAGTCTATTCATCTCACTCCTGATGGTTGGACTTCTGGTACTTTGCCAAAGCCTCCGTAATCTAATCCTGGAATTAATTTTTAATGTAATTTCGTGAGGGAGGGTATGAAAATTATGGGGAGCTTGGTGGAATTTAGAAGAATCAAGAGAATTTTTGATTAGCTGTTGGAGATTGATAATAGCCTTATCAATATCAGTAGTCGAATTAAGCTCATTAAAAGGAGGCGGAGAATCATTCATCAATTTTGAAAAGGTATTCAATTCGGTAACGGAAGGAGTAGCAAGAGAGGGAAGAGAAGGACTGCAATCAATTTGAAGTAAGACAGGAAGGTGATCAGAAGTTAATTCTCAAATAGGAGTAATGGTGAAGGGGAAAGGAATGTTCTTCAACAAAGCCAGATCAATAGTCGTGCCAATTTCCTGTGGGCTATACCTAGTAGGAGAGGAGGGAGCAGCAATTTCAATACCATGGTTGATACAATACTGATGAAGGTTTTCCCCTAAGTTATCGGTACGGAGGGAAGTGCACCAGCTGGTATGATGGGAATTAAAGTCGCCAGCCAAAATAACTTTTTCATCTAACTGGAACAGCTGGTCAAGATCAGAGCTCAGAAAACAATGATGCTTGACACTGAGATAAATGGAGCAGACTGTAATGGAGTTCCTGTTGTCCAGTTTAATTTTGAAGTTTGTATTTTCAAGTAGGTGAAGAGGGAGGGTAGGTGTGAGAGAATGGGGTATTCTGCGATAAACGAATGTAGGCGTCCCGCCATAAGGCGAAATTTCATTGCTTTCCATGCGAGGAGTAAAATAAGTATTAAAATTCTGGAGTTTAAAATTCTGTGTGAATTTGCATTTGACTTCTTGTATAAGAATAAGATCAACAGGGTGATGAATGACAAAACTTCTAAGCTCGTCATGCTTCGATCGGAGACCATTGGCGTTCCAAAAAATAATTTTAAGGCAACCCATTATTTGGCTGAGTTGCTAGCTGGGGGGGGGGGGGGGAAGAGGCGCCATCAGAAAATATGATTTGCAGAAGCTGATTTTCTGTTTGGTTATTATTCAGCAGTTGGGCCAGTTTAGAGAGGCGAGTGATAAGAGCATCAATTTTATTTATCATATAGTCAATATTACTATTTTTATTTAACAGCATTGTCAAAATAGAGACAGTGTCAAGTGAGTTATTGTTAGGATTCTCGTGTTTAGATTTATTTTCCGTGGTTTTCCGTTCATTATGAGTAGTTAGAGCAGACTGGGCGAGTTTTACTAGTAGAGGGGCCATTGGTATGTGTTATGGTATTAGTGTTTGAGTTAGGAGAATTTTCTTTAAGAATATTAGCAAAATTATCATTAGTCGATGTTTTTTTGCTAGTGAAGGAATTCTGAGAATTTCTAATAGTGACAACCCTGGATGATTTTAGGTTTTTTGGATTCATTGGACATCCACTGAAATTGGCAGTGTGATTTTCACCACAGTTATCACATTTAATGTTTTTACGCTCAGTGTTTGTACATTGGTTAGCTTTATGGTCACCAGAGCATTTAACGCAAACTGGTTTGAAGGAACAGTTTTCAGAGCTATGATTAAAACGTTGGCAGCTGTAGCACTGCCTCATGCCTTTAAATTTATATGGAACAGGAGTAATCCTAAAACCTAGGAAAACACGAATATCATAGATATGTTTAAATTGATCATCTGGGAAGATATCAGCTAAATATAGGGGCATTGGCTGCTTAGTTTTAAAGTTTTTAAGTTGTGATACTCTGTGAACTTTGAAATTAAGTTTCAGGAGTTCGCTTTTGACTTCATAGATAGAAGTATCGGAGGGGATTCCCTTAAGCAACACCTTTCTTGGCCGTTCTGTGCGGAGTTGCATTCCGAACAATTCGTGTTTATTTGAAGATAAATAGTTTTGAATGATCCTATATTCTTCAATGGTTTTAGGTCAAAACATAATAATATCACCTTTAAATTGTTTCTCTATGACAGTATTAGCTAGTTCATCCAGTGTTTTGGCGATTTCTCGCCAATTAGTCGTGGCTTTTAGATAAATAGCCTCGGGTCTAGGGTTTTTTTTAATGGCAGTTTGACTGTCAAGTGTAGTATTAGCCATTTCCTCATGCTTAAGAGGTTGAAATTTGTTTGAGATAGGAACTGATTGATTTAGATCAATTTGGGTAATCTTAACGGATTTAAACGGGAATTTAAATCCATCATCACAGATAGGGGAATTTGGTCTATTACGTTTTTTAGCAGCACTATGAGCGTTATTTGAGTTACTTATATTAATATCATTAACATTAAGATCATTAAGTTTCATATCTTCATAAACAAAATCTAGGATATATTTGGTTGAGTTTGCAATCTATTGAATGTAGTGCTGGTCTACAGTTAGAGGGTCAAAATTTTCTGCCCACATACCTTTTAGGTGATTTTCAAGATGATCTCTATGACGAGAGGTGCAGGTACTTAGTAAGAATCCAGTCTCTTGCATAATGGTGACGAAATAATCTATCACTGGAGAACGTTGTCCCGGCGGAACAGACGCATAAAATTGCAGAAATTCATCAATTCTTTTCAGTTCCGGTGGAAAAATAGACTTGCTAGGCAATTCATATCATAATTTCATGAAGAAAGGCACTCCATTTCGTTTGTCGATGCAAAAAGTTAAAAAATGAAGCGAAAAGAACTTCAAAGAATCTGGCAACACTGTTAAAACACTGTGAAAAAGTCTAGTTGGTTACAAAACAGTCTAAACAGACACAATAGAAGAAGCAGTTTTCAAAAGTGGACGGGGTTACACTGCGCTGTGAAACACGAGCGAGAACCACACTCAGAAAACCAAAAGGTGGACGTCTGAGAAAACTACATCATCAGACAGAAAAGAGAAAACGAAAGTTACATACAGCAGAAGAGACGATGGGCGGACGTGTGAGGAAGCTACATCATCGGCCTATCGGATGCCACGGAATGTAACCATGTCAATGAAAGTAGGCGGAACAAGGCTCCAAGAGGCGAAACGTACGTCTTACCACGACGGAGGCTACCAACCTACTTGATCTTTTCATCTCAGAAAAATAAAATAGAATAAAATATTGCCTTATGTATCACTTTTGAACACAGATCATTTACATCCGCTCTATAAATAGAAATTATGTACTTTTTCGGCTAAAGCATGAGAATATGCATATAACCATAAAATTTTGTGGTTGTGTTTCAGCATACGTTTGCTAGGCTTCTCACGAATTGATAACGGTTTTTTGGCTAAGAAAAGAATCGACAATATATTTTAAAAAGATATACTGATTTATCCGCAACTGAAAAAAGTGGGTGTTGTTCTTGGCGACGAATCTTGTGGTTTTTTATTTGAAGTTAACGAGCCAAATTTTAAAGGACTTCTGCCTCTGCTCTCGGACTAGAAAGACGGCGCCTTTTTTTTTTCTAATACTCCCCGTGTCCATTCCTTCATCCATTCCATTACATTCGTCCATGCATTCATTCATTTATTCATAAATGAATATTTTTTATCTTGATGTTTTCAAAAGGATTTTTCTGTTGTAACTATATAGTGTTAAAATATTTAATCACGACCATTGTTGTTACGAACTAAAAGATAAATAAATAATTTTGATGTCAACACCTGAGTCTGGGTCAATTGCGTTCACAGTGCGTCGTCCATGCATGCATCAATTTATTCATAAATGAATATTTTTTATCTTGATGTTTTCAAAAGGATTTTTCTGTTGTAACTATACAATGTTGAAATATTTAATCACGAACATTGTTGTTACGAACTAAAACATAAATAAATAATTTTAATGTCAACATCTGAGTCTGGGTGAATTGCGTTCACAGTGCAACTTCTACGGCCAGCAGTTTTAATTAGTTTGATCATTCTTCTCCATTTTATCAATACATCGCTTCATGAAAATATTAGAAATTTTAGCATTGTCAGAAAGTGTCAAATCCTTTCAGCAAAATCCAAGCATCCTGTCAAATTCATTTATGTAAAATCCTTTCAGCAAAATAAGTGCAACAAACTTCATAACAGGGGTGAAGTTAGATGAAAAAAGGGAAAGAAGAAAAAAAGTTTTTATTTTCTGAAGGCCTTTTCTTTTCCTTAATGTTTGAAACATAAAGATGCCGCACAATTGTTTTACATTTTGTGCTATTAACTGACAATTTTTGTTGAGCATATATAAACTTCTTTTACCCATATATCTAAATGGAATCATTTTCTTTTTTTGTAATGATAGATGAATATATTAAATTTTGGATACAGGCCTTCACACTTCTCAAATGTGAAGACGTAAAGATACCAGAAATCATTTTTATTTTATGCGACATACTGACAAAGAAATTATTGCACAAATATTATCTTTAAATCTAATCTAAATATTGAAATAGTATATGCATATAATTTTCATTTTGATGTAAAACTAAACCCCTGCAAAGTGTTACATACAGCTATTTTTATGAGATACTAGGGCAAATAAGGGGTTACAGACACACGCATACATAGAGAAAGAGAGAGAGAGTATATTCTGAAGACCTTTTTGGCTTCTTTAACATCTTAAACGTAAAAATATCGAAAAGTTTTCCATTCTGTACAATTTTCGAGTGAGTCTTACTTTATAATTATTGATTAAAACTTCTTAAATTCAGTCGCATTACACACAAAATTAGGATATTTTCAGAATTAAAAAAAAAAAAAAAGTTTGCCGCCATTATGTGGATAATACAAAACCGAATATTTGAAGACACAAAAATTTACAGCAATATTTTATCTGATCTTTGGGAAATATGCACATGCAGTAAAAAGAGTCCTATTGAGCGTTGTATTAAACGACAACTTACAGGTGTGTATAACACATGGATGGTACATTTAACACATGTTGCCATTCTAGGCGATGAAATGGCAGACGCCCTGGTTACGCACACTATTTTTTTTTTTCACACAATTTTGGTCATTCTCTCCCTGCTCCAACTTCTTTGTCAAAAGCATTTCTGGACAAAAAATTGACGAATGACAAATCTATTGTGATTAGTACCAGAATAAGAGACATACTTCCAAAGTAACAATTTAGGTATCGCTTCAAGCGATAAATATTTTAAAAAAAATGCATACTATAGCATTCTTGATTGTACTTGTTCCATTTAGAGCATACTAAAACGTGTTCAGCTTCTCTCAAGAACAGAGATTCGCAATTGCGCAAAAATGCATATCATCATCATGTATGTAGCTAACGAGAGATCAGAAATGCGGCAATTTTTCCCCTCTCTGTTACCACATTCATTGTATTCTTATCATATATTATGAGTCATGGATAAGGACGTACCCCTGTCTTATAATAAGCATGAATTAGTATCTGTTGTAAATGTTGTCATGTCATGATTCGCTGCTTTTCATTTCTTGAAAATAAAAGAAATATATAGATACATTTAATATATGAAGCATTCACAGAAAACAAGAAAAGCAAAACGAATTGATTTGGCATTTAAGACAAGCTGTTCAGTGTTACAGATATCAGAACATACTTATCCGTTCATTTCTGCTATCTAAAACGGAAAAAATCAACCTATTGATAAATAAACATGTTTAATTCAACAGCCTGTTTGTTGTTGTTTCTCAACTCCAACTTAATAGGATGAAGTTAGAACAGATCTAAGAATCTGTTGAATCTTAGAATCCGTCATAAAGTTAATGACGGGAAAAGGAGAGAAGAATATATATATAGCGGTGTTAAAAATGATAGGAATGAACAATTTTTCTGCTAAAAAATGCACATAGAATTGTTAATTTACATTTAGGTAAAATCAGAATATTATATGGAATTAAATAGGCAATATAAACATGAAAAAAGATTGAAAAACAATTTACATTATTGCAACGTAACGGACTTCGTATTCACTAGTTATGTCAAGGGAAAAAATGATGAGAATCGCCCAGATTTTTTAAAATTTTTGTCAAATTTATAAAACTATTAGAACTTTTTTGTAATTAATAATTTAAATAACGGAATGTTTCGTAGAATACAGAAGGATTTAAAATTTCTGAGATGATATAAAATACGTACCATACAAATACCAGATTTCCATGCCATTTTAAGCAATTTTGTAGGCAGATATTGTTCTTTATGATACCCTAAATTTTCACCATCAAATTTAGATCAGCAATATTAGCCAGCCAAATGAATGCAGCAAACGTATTATCTTGAAACAATTTTTGTGTTTTTTGCAGAAATAATCGCTGAATTACTTTCTCAAAAATTATAATTAGCCCTCCCCTATCCACTCTATTTTTTTATTCTTGTTCAGAAATAGCTTTCTAGAAAATTAATGCACAAGACTTTCTTGTGCATCTTCTACAAAAGCAATATATAACTAATCTCCAGAAGAAAAAGCGACTCGAACCATAAGAAAGTCCCCTCGTTGTTGAAGGTTGGAAAATACGTCCTTTTTCTATGTAACTCATGCAAATATGAATGTATGCTGTCAGGACTATCAAAGTTAAACCTCTTTCTTTATCAATGAAAGTAATTTCAGACAAATTTATTAGTTTTTACAGATATTTCTTTGCATACTGAATGCGAGCTTTTATGATGCAAGGTGTAAAAGGTGGTTACCGACGTAGCTTTATATATCTAAGAATTTATTAGCTTTAAATAGATTTTATTATGCTCATGAGGATGCTGGCGTCATTAACTGGCTTCTAGTTTATTTTGCTGTCAATATTATAATTACTACCGTGCAAAAAGTCAAACTTCCGGGTAGTTTCGAAATAATTCTCGACCCTGCTGTTGATTTTGTTGTAATTTAAGCAGTTAGAATTTGCAGGAAATTAAAAACATAAATCTTCTAAAATTTTATTTTATCAGCAATTCTTTGAATAAAGGATATATTATTATAATAAGTTAAAATTTGAGGTCTTTCGATATCGGGGAACATTTATCTTCTCTCCCCCTCATCCAAACGTTTTCTGAATTGAACGAATGCGATCACAAAGCTTGTTAAAGCTTTTCTAAATGATTTGATAAATGATTTGATAAATAATATCCGACGATGTTATTATTTTGCTCCTGGGTAAATTAAAGATACACATTTAAAAAAATATATGCAATTTTTGTAAACTATTGCTAAAATATTAACAAAAATATATTTAATTTTCACCAAAAAAAAAAAAAAAAAAAAAAAAAAAAAAAATTGCGAATGTACGTATCAGAGTTATTTAATTTCAGCTGTTTTTGTGTAGTTTCTATCACTTTGCACACCACTGTAAATTTCCTCGCAAAAGAGACCAAAAATGTCAAGATGTGTTAAAATGAAGCCTGGTGTTGGTGGCATTTTGGGCAAAGCGAATAGGTTTCTTACCTTCAGAAAATAAATAATATTTGAGGTGGACGCTTGGAAGGCTTAAGAGGTTGGTGCAGGATTTTCTGTCAGATGAAAAGATTAAAGATAAAACATTCTGAGAAGTGCTATCTTAATGCCTATCCAATTGAACCCTCAGAGAGTACAACCTATACGCCCCTCTCTTTCGTTTTAGCTGCGTTTTATTATTATTATTACTTTTATTATTATTATTATTATTAAAATATGTCATGATTTAAAGATACCGTTACCCAAATGAAAACGAATTGCAAGCACCCAAAAATCATTAAATAAAATATAAATAAAAAATGAACTTTATCTGAAATACAAGAATCGTGTTTATTATACATATAATATATATATATATATATATGTGTGTGTGTGTGTGTGTGTGTGTGTGTGTAATACATAATCATTTTTAAAGTGAAGTTTATTATTTTTAGTGAATATTTAAATTTCTATAAGCGATTTATTTCACAAAATAGTTATTAAAGAACTTTAACAAAAACTTCACGACTGAGTCAAAAAATTCTAAAATATTAATTTAAAATATTAATTATAAAATATAGTTATATTAATTATAAAATATAGTTATTATAAAAAATAGTTATAAAATATTAATTTAATAATTCAATAATTAGAATTGCAACTTTAATTTTATGTGTTGAAACCATTTCAGTAGCTTAATTTCATATCTTATTTAAATACCTTTAAAAAGATTTTTTTTCTTACCCTCCTCCCACTTTTTTTTTCCTTTGTTTATGTAAGTCATAACGAAGAAAAACTTTTTATCTTAATTAAAATCTTCCATTTTCCACTTTGCGTTATCTTTCTTAGAAAAACAGTTATTTTGGAAAATTAAATTTCATATCTAATCTTTCCTAAGTGGGAAAAAATATTTTTTGTAAATTTACATTATATATATATATATACATACTATACATACATACATACTATATATACATACATATGTGTGTGTAACGTTATTTGAATTTTTCAGAACAAGGAACTTTTTGACATTTAAGTTGAAATTTCAAATTATATTTAGCGTTCTAGGTTTGAATTCATTTAAAACACAAGTTTTCTTTTCTGTTTCAATTAAGATGCAACGACTAATGTTATTTTTAAACAGATGCAATTAACTTATTTTATAAGCGTTTTATATTATTAAAAATTTTATTTTATAACTGCAAAAACACTGCATGTAACGAAACTTATACCAAATTAAATTATCAAGAGCAAAATGCGCACCCAGGAACCGAATCTTCGCCTGTTGGCATTAGCACGCTAAAAACCAGAGATCTGTTATTTCAAGTTTCAATAGCCAATTTCTTTTTATTGAACAGATTAAAAAAAAAAAAAAAAAAAAAAAAAATATTTTTTCACGTGCATGATTTTTTTTTTTTTAGAAGGTGCTCAATCCAAATGACCTTCATTTATGCCTTAATTAGGGGTTTTTGTAATATTTAATCATTAATTTTATTACAAAAAATTGACCATACTCTTTCACAAAATAAAACAAACAATTCTCTCAGGATATATTTAACATTCTGTGTTCAACCTTTTTGCCTGTGAAATATATTTTTATTTTTATTATTACTATTTTTTTTTCATACCTGTTCGATAACGCTCCCATTTTCATCTCTTCCATTGTTCCTCTTATCCTTTTTATTTTAAATTTTGTATATTTTACTTTCTCAAGCCCACATATGGAAGAGAAAATATTGTTTTAGGTCTCATTTTCGAATTTAAGTTTTGTTATATTTACACGTCCTAAGGTTCCCTGTAACCGAAAAACATGTTTTTACCGATGTGTCTGTGTAAATCATTATCAGAATATCTATCCTAAATCTCTGTTATACAGGGATGCTACGCTAAACCATTTGTAGAAACCGAGGAATTGGATCGTGTTCAGGGACCTCCAAGAGAATTCAAATACCAGGGTAAGTCATTAAGTAAGTCACAAATGTAAATGGCATGATTTAAAGTAGTAACAGATATCTCCAAAGAATGGTGATAAATGGCAGCACCATACAGTTTTATAATATTCAATACATATTGAGTAGGTAGCATTCACACGCATGCGTAATGCAATTTCAAAAATGGCGATGATGCTGAATGATTATACGATAGAAGAACAGCGTGCTGTGGTTTGATTTTTATGAGCGAAAGGAATAAAAAAATATCCATAAAGAAATGTTACCTGTTTATGGATGCTACAGCATCCACCTTACAGCTCAGACTTAGCCCCAAGAGATTTTCATCTGTTTAGTTCATTGAAGCAAAATATTGGATGCAAACAATCTGCAGATAACTACGACGTTCAACTGAAGTCCTACTATGGATGAGACAGCATCCCAAAGAATTTTATGTCGGTGGAATCGGGGATCTGATAAAATGATGGGATAAGTGCATCAACGTTGCTGGAATTTATGTGGAAAAATAAAAATTGTTTACAGGTGATTATCATGGTAAATTACTTTTTTATTATCTTTTGTGACTTACTTAATGGCTTTCCCTCGTACATTATGTCTACGAGCGGAATTTCCAGTAGATATACAGTTTAACATCTATAGGCTGCACTAAACAAAATGATATGAGCATATAATCTTTTTATTCATAACAGCATATTTTGTGTAGAATATGGTATGGGAATCATTCGCTTGCAAGACTACCAAAAATAATTTGGATCTATTAGGAAATATATTACTCAAAAAATTTTGGATATATTAGGAATTAAATTGTTGGAAGGGCATATCTGGTTATGGTATGTGTTATCCATAAAGGACTAAATTTCAGTACACAATGTGTATATAATTTATAGACAATGTACAGGGCTATCCAAAATTAAGCATTGAATGTATGTTATGGAACGCTTTGCTACATTTTATCACGTCGACCAAGACTGTCCAGAAATAAAAATTGATTTTCTATACCCATACAGTAAATAAAGCATTTCGTGAAGTTCAATTTTCAGCTCTACCCTTTGGACGGGTTCAGGCTCTCGACCGATCCAGGATCGATCCAATTGGTCGTGGAACAATGCGTCCAGTCTCATCGACCGGTCTGGATCAAAGTCGTCCAGTGTAATGTGTTCCATGGACCGGTCGTGGATCAAATCGCCCAAGAAAATGTTTCAAGTCATTTGATCCATTTATAAATCCATTGCTATGATTGGACATTTGTTATTGCCCTGGTTGCGCCACCTATCGGTCATTATAAACGCGAATATGCATACAAGCTTTTTTTTTTTTTTTTTTTTTTTTTTGTAAATAACTGTATAATTGTTTTAGAATTATAAATATATGCATGCAATGGACTGAAATATACAATAATGAAAATGAAAATTCATCGAATATTATTTAAATTTAATAAAATAAAATTTTAAAATGCTGCCTGCTAACATTTTGTTTTAATTTTGAGTTCAACAAAATATTTTAAATTTGTTTGTGAACTACTTTGGGAATTTATCGATCAGTTAATTTTTATGAAACATTTTTGTGTTTGAATACTAAATATTTGCATTAAATTTCAACATTCAAACATAAAAATAATTAACAATATTTAAAAATCAACATTTAATTTTTATTTAAATAATAATAATATTAATAAAAAATCTTAAATATATTAAACATTTAAAATATTATTGATTGAACTCCGAATTAATTGAATTTAATAAACCATTTTAATGAAGATTTGAATCAAATGAATGATAATTTAAAAAACTGTTATAAAAATCTCTCTCTTTTTTTTTTTTTTTTTTGTTGCTGTAATCATTGATTTAAATTTAAATTTTATAAGTTTTTGGCAATGTGTAATAGTTTTATATTTCTTACCTTAGATCATAATAAAAATTGAACCTACTTCTTATTTACATCAAATATTTATTTTAAATTTCAGCATTGCAAAATATTTAACAAAAATAAGCTTGATAATAAATCATTAAAATAATACTTAAAATTGTTTATAGTATATCATTAAAATACAATAATGCATAATTGAGGGAAAAAAAAAAAAAAATTGCTGGAAAAATTTCTAAAATTAAGATTGTATTGTTACTATTTTTTTTATTTAAATAATTTTCAAAAAAGAATTATATAATTAATATTATTGTATTTCAGCGCATATGTACCCAACTATGCAGAATACAAAGAAAAAAAAAAGTTATGCATCTTTTTTTTTATTATTCATAGTTAAATTACATTTTCAATTAATGAATTAAATTTTTCTTTAAGTAATTTAACTTTATAATACTTTATAGCTAATTTGAAACTAAGCCTACAGATGGCAGCACTGATTTTGATCCAATAAAAGGATCGGAGTTGCACAGCCTATTCTTTCGACCGGTCGTGGATCAAATGTCTCAGGGCCCAGTTGGATCGGTCGAAGTGTTCCAAAGACCGGGCTCGCCCTTTGTATGATATTGTGTTTTGGCGATACCTAAATACGAAAGTCAATTTTTAGCGTTTGATCTATATGTATGCCAGTTATCAGTATAACTTAAAAACAAGTAATTGCAGAAAATAAAAATGGGGCAGTTGAAGTTCAGTTGAGGCTACCACTTGAAAAGTTCGATCAAGATTAGTAAATTTCAAGGCGTGTTAAAGTTGCTTGGATAAATTGGAATAAACTTTTAAATTTTATAACAGTCTTGATTTTCTATCTATCTATGTATGTACATATATATATATATATATATATATATATATATATATATATATATATATATATATATATGTATGTATATACATATATATATATATATATATATATATATATATATATATATATATATATATATATATTTTTCAACAGGGTTTTATTTCAACTTATCCCTTACACTTCAGTCTGCCTGTACGTTATTGAAATGCAGGCTAAGAAAAAGTCGTGTCAGTAATACACTAGATTATTTCAGATTTATCTAAGTAAACATTATTTTACAGTAAGATGTAGTTATTGAATTTTATTTTATATAACCAACAAAAGGAAGGCAGATTTCATGTTTTCACGGAGAACTGATCTAAAAATTTGCGTTTTGCAAGAACACGGAATTTTTTTATTGTATTTTTCTGATTCAGTGATTAAAATACTATAAGAAACAGTTAAAACATCTTATGAAGGTTTTTTTTTTTTTTTTTTTTTTTTTTTTTTTTTCCTGCAGAATGTGTTTATATATGTATACAGGGTAATTATAATTAAAGTTATGATTTCAAATCGTTATAATTTTAAAACTACCCATCAGAGAGATTTGATATTTTACCACAGCAATCGTGAGGCAATGATATTTTCTTTGGCAAAAGAAAAAAAATAGTTCCAAAATGTGATGCTAATTATCCGTAAAGTATTTGTTTTATGACGCTGCTCCTTTTCTATTTTCACTATGGCTGTTTCCGCTATAAACTCCTACTCTTGTCTTTTTGCTAAAAAAATTGCTGTAAACCCTTGAAGTCTATTGTTTCCTGCTATTCCATTGTGTTGCCAACTACATTCCTGTATTTAATGAGTCCATTTAGGCGTTTCCCCTGACATTCCTCTGACATTACCCTGACAGCACCATCTATAGGAACATGTTGGAACTACTTTTTTCCTCCCCCCAAAAAATTTCATTACCTCACGATTGCTCTGGTAAAATACCAAATCGCTCTGATGGGTAGTTTTAAAATTAAAGCGTTTTGAAATTGTAACTTTAATTATAATCACCCTGTATATTAAGGATAAATGTGTCATATTTAAATTTTGATTTTTATTTAGGTTGTCTTCAATAATTATTAATGTATAATTTAAACATTATCTGACTTCCTTCAGTGTTAGCTTTTTTTTTTTTTTCCCTTTTATTTATTTTGTTATTTATTTTTATTTATTTATTAATTATTTTTTAAAGAATGATTTTTTAATTTACTTAAAACTTTGTTTAAGAATTCAAAAAAAGAAATATACTTTAAATCTAAGAATAGTGTTGTAAAACCTAATATATCTTTTTGTATTCTATTGAGATGATTAAATTGGTTTCCTTTGCTTATGTTAGTTCAAGTTAGTTTGAAATCCCTCTTGTTTCAAGTTAAAATTTTAATTTTTCGTTTTTTAATCTAATCCTGTGAATTTTAAATTTTGTGGAATGTTTTTTTTTTGAGTTGATTAGTCAGCAAAATTCTGTGAGTGGTAGTTCTGCTCCAAAGTTTGAATTCATGTTCGTTGCTATAGAATACAGTTACGCATCGGCCATTTTGTAAGAATTGTGAATGTTCAAAATGTAGAGTTAAAATGTTTGCTATTTTTCTAATCTTTAAGAAAAATTATTTTTATGCGTTTTGAATTTTAACAAACAATTAAAATTTTGACGATTAAAATTTTAATGCTAAGTAAAAGAATTATTGGAAATTTTTTATCTTTTAACATTTCAGTTTCCTATCTTTTGTAATGATTTATATGTTGGAACTATATCCGAATTTATTTTATACTTGTAAATTAGTAACTTATTGGAAAATAAAGAAGATAATATTCTCCAATTAAATAGAAAAATTAATGTCCAAAAAGTATTTAAAGTGTTGGTCATGAATTTCCATGAAAAAGATAATTGTTATCTAAGAATAATTTTCTACTATCTATCTATCTATCTATCTATCTATCTATATATATATATATATATATATATATATATATATATATTTAAAAAAAAAAAAAAAAAAAAAAAAAAAAAAACTAAATTAAGGCAAAAATAACATGTTATATTTTCTCTACGGAAATAGTATTATTATATACAATTATATAATGAATAAATCATCGGACTTTCCTATATGTTTTTATTGATATTTCATTACATTTTGTTAATCTTTTAACAGGAATATTGGTAAAATCTATAAAATTACTTTTAATATGGATAAATAAAACTTTCAATACGTTTTATCTTTAGAATTTTAGAGGTAAAAACACATAGTAATAGAAACTTTTTTGTCTTTTTTTTTTTTCTATTAAAGTTCCCAGATCAAACATCCTGAAGAGCGACACAACGGGGAAAAAGAACACATGCTAGTCTCCAGCAAATCCTTTTATTACATTATCGATTTATATAACATGGTATTCTATTGATCTTCTTTAAACGAAAAATTCCCTCAGTTATATTATATCGGAATTTCTATTGTTGTCCCTAAATCGCATTATATTATAGTCAATATATGTATGTTTTAAAATTGTTTTGCAAATTCCGCTAATACTATATTATATATATATGCTTTTTTACAAATAATCGATGATATTTTTAGAGCCTTTTTAGTACGATAATTTAATTTTTTAACCAATAAAAATTAAGACGTTCATTTTTTTTCTAATTACATTTCAATATTTTGAAAAAAATTCTTAAAAATATTATTGTTGCGCTCAAAAATTTTAAGTTTTTTTTTTTTTTTTTTTTTTTTTTCGGGTTCGATAAAAGAATTTTTTTTTTTTTAAAGATCTTCGGCAGTACATATTACTGTTATATAGCATAAAAAATTTAATATAATTGTTTTCGTGTCAAGTTTGCGAGATTGCGTTTTTGCTATATTTATATATCTTGAGTTTCTTTGAACGCGTATATCAATTTTTTAGCGAATGTTGTGTATATTTAGCTGTTAGTGTGCTAGTACGGTGCCAGCATTACTCAAAAACGAATAGGAAGTTCAAACTTTCTATTCTAAATCTAAATAATAAGGACACTACTTGAAAATTTTCATTGAATTCGGACAAACGGTTCGTGGAACAGTTTGTAGGTAATATATAAACATTATACAGAGTTCTTAAAAATAGTTAAAATTATTTTCCTTAATTCAGTGTAATCGATAAAATTACTTTAATCCTAGTATAAAATTGTTGCAATTATAATTACTTTCTCATACCTGTATAGTAAACAGTGTTCTAATTCCAAATTTTAAGCTGATTTTTTGCTATAATTATGTATTTTGAGGTCCTTGAATACTAAAATAAGGTTATTAGCAGTAGATCTGTGCGTATAATGCACTTCTAGTTTTGTATTTCCCCTTTTGGTCTCTTCTTTTCCGTTTTGGAGTTATCAACGAAAATGATATACATATTTATCAAAAGCACAAAATTTTTGTCCTTATATGACCTACCGTGATAAATATTTCTATAGAAAATAATAATATTATTACGAAAATTGAGGCACAGATTACACCCAAGTCCGTGGTTTGAATGGCTCCAGCCAGCAACCTATGGAGGATTAATTTTCTGGTGTTAAGGTTCTGACTAAAAGCCCGAGGAAGAACCAGAAGAAAAAGAAGTAGAGACAGTTGTCTCGGACTGCTACTGATGGTGGTGGTAGTGGTTTGTGTACTAAAAAGCCTCGATCTGCTGGTTCAACACATCCCCCACTGTACAGGTTACTTAGAAAAAAATAAGAAAGGACGTCCAACCTCGGGCGGATGTTCAAACAATGAGAGGTGTCCAACTTCGGAAAGACGTCCAACCTCAATCGAGCATCCAGCCTGGAGAGGAGGACCAACCATTTTCTTATGATCATGCTTTTAAGTCGACCAGAATAGCTATTGTTAAGAGGGATTTTCCTTCTGATAGCTTGTCTTTTTATGGTACTGATTGTCTTCAGTGTGAAATTTGGTGCTGATGGACTATATTAATAATCGAGGTAGTGTTCATGAAATTCTTGGCATCAACTCGATTAAGAGTGTTCTGATTCTCCAGTGTAGTAATGTTGCTACAATGTAATAATGTTGCCTCTTTTTTTACTGGCCCCCTTTTTCTTTTCAGGATTCAACTTTTGCTGAAAGATATGAGGTACTACATGTTCTTAACGTTACTAAAATTTCAAGATGATTTCTAAGGAACTTTTCTAGATATTTAACAAAATGTCTAAATTCGAAAGTGTCTAAATACTTATTGGTAGATAGTGTATCCTGCAGAATACTGCAAGAGCCACCAGTCAGCTTTAAACTCAGGATTGTAACATTGAAGACGACTCAGAAATGCACTAGAGTCTGAAAACTTGTCTCTGGTGTTAAAAGCGACCTTCACAGGCTTGGGCTGCTCATCTGCATTCAAAACCCTTTGTACTAAGCCACCCAACATGTTATTTTTAAAGTTGCTCTTGATTCAAAACATTACGAGAGATAGAATTAACAAAATTTCAGTTTTCTCAAAATAAAAGCTAAACTATAAGGGGTCTCACACACGTTTTTATCTTTATTCAATGAATGCCCAATGGCAATGCAGTGTTTTCGCTGATTGTAAATAAATATTGATAAAACCTCCAATCTTTCTTTTTTTCAAAAAGAACTTAAATTATGTTCATTCTATATTTCGTAACGTTTTGAATTTACATGATATTTGTTTGGGGTTTTCACATAAATTGCTCAGTACTTTTGGCTATTAAGTTGGAAAAATGAAATGTTCATAAAGCTTGCGCATGCGTAGTTAAATAGTATTTAGTAAAAGTGTTCGTATTTCTCAAGATATTTAACATTTTTGCATTCTGATTGATGTATTCTGTGTCTAATTTAGTATGCCATATTTTCTAAAAATACCTTTGAACAAGGTCCTGCGTTTTGTAATTAAAAAAGTGAAAATTCTCTTTGTAATTTTTTAAAATAAACCGTTATATCTCCATGAATATATGTGGTAGTCTCATAATACTTAATGCAGATAATGAGAAAAATTCTCTTAATATGCTACAGCCGAAATGCATTTAAAGCACTACTTTTTCAGGGTGATCCAAAATATTTTGATTTTTATTTAAATTTTTACTGGTCCCCTTTTCCTTTACAGGTTACAACTTTTGCTGAAAAATATGCGGTAAAACATGTTCTTCCCACTACCAAAGTTTCAAGATGATTTCTAAAGAACTTTTCTAGATATTTGACAAAATGTCCGAATTCGAAAGTATCCAAATACTTATTGGTAGATAGTGCATAATTCTCCTACGGGGATTCTCGAGGTTGATTCGCAAAGTCTGTTTTTTCTGCTCGCACTAGACTGGATCTTGGAGTCTTTAAGATTCTTTACGATACTGACAAACAGGAACCTAAGGAGGAGGTGTCTACTGCTTCTATAAATGCTTTGGCTTTGGATTCCTCGGAGTCTGTTAAGATCCTGGCTTGCATGGAACTTACTGATTCTGAAGCATCCTCTGTAATTAAATTGGCTACTTACCCTTCGTCATTCTCTCAGGTGAGCACCTTCAGAAATGCTCTGAGCTTTCTGGCTTTTCCCTGCACTCTGGATCAGAGGGCATTTTGCAATCTTACTCAACACAGTGGGATTGATAAGGCTATAGAGCTGTTGCAAAAGGACTCAGGCGCGGAGAGTCTTTTCGGGCCATGATAAGTAACTTCCACTTGTCTGTACTTTCTCTGTTTCTTTTGTTATGGTTGAGATTAGAGTTGGTCAGTTGAATCCTCATTATATCAGGGCCGCTTCCGTTCTTCTCTCTAATAGTTTGGCGAATGGAGAATTTGATATTACACTTATACAAGAGCTTTGGACCCATGATGGTAAAATCATTGGTCTTAGCGTTAAATGTTTCCACATTTTCTAAGATAACTTTTGTGATATGCCCAGAGCTTGCATTAATTCTAAGTCTGAATTTGATCTCCTTAACCTTGTCAACTTCCTAAATAAGGTTTTGGTTGCTGTTAAGGTTAAATAGAAAGACAAGGATACAAAAATTGAATATATCTTTGTTTCTGTCTATCTTCCTTATGAGGCGATTTAAAATTTTGACTAAAACTACAGTTGTAGTCTTAATGTTATTCGACTTTCTGATGGTAGTTATAGTGATTCAAATGAAGAGACTCTGGCTGAACTGCTGCGAGTTCACTTTCCCGGCTTTTCTACTACTGGTTGTTGTAGCTACAGCTCTTTCTCTTCGCATACGTGCGGTAACGACAGTTGGAAAGCTGCTAAGTTGATGGTTACCCATGATAAAGTCATCTGAGCTATTAAGTATTTTGAACACTTTCAGTCGCCAGGAATGGATGGCATTATTCCTGCGCTTCTTATCAAGGTTATTAATTTTCTTTCCCACATACTTTGTAGAATTTTTCATTCTTGCATTGTTTATGCATATATACTTCAGTCTTGGAGGAATACCAGAGTGGATTTCATTCCTAAGCCTGAGAAGGACAACTACTTTGAGGCTAAGTCCTTTAGGCTTATTAGCCTCTTACCTTTTCTATTAAAAGCCATTGAGAATCTTGTTAAAAAATACCTTAGAGATCATTTTCCTGTTGATAGGCCTCTATTTTCCTGACAGCATGCTTATCAACCTGAAAGAACTGCTAATACAGCATTGTATGAACTTTCCTTTCTCTTAGAAAAGAACATTAGTGATAAAGAAATTACCCTTGTGGCGATTCTTTATATTGAAGGGCTGTTGATAGGGTGTTGTTTGATACTATCATTCTTGCCCTTGGTTTTTAAGGCACTAATTTCGTCGTTACTAGATGGATTACTAACTTTTTGTACTCTAGATATGTTTCTGCT
This sequence comes from Salticus scenicus, assembly GCA_963930645.1. NCBI lineage: Eukaryota > Metazoa > Arthropoda > Arachnida > Araneae > Salticidae > Salticus > Salticus scenicus. The sequence goes on from OZ005652.1 coordinate 105,747,280, forward strand.
TCCTTATGGGGACTTCCATGAAGGTTTGTGCTCACTCTGGCTGTCCATAGGGAGATGCTTCCTCCCATTGTTTAGTGCTCTTTGCTAATCCATCTCGCCAACCTTAGCTTTTCTTGTTATGCTGATGATGTAGATATTGTCGTCAGGGGCAAGTCTGGCAACTCTCCCTCTGATATTATGAATGGTGCTCTTCAACATATTGCACGTCGGTGTCTTGATTCGGGATTATCTGTTAAAAGGTAAGTCTTCTTGAATTTTCCAGCAGGAAACATCTACTAAATGTTGATTATGTCTACTTTCTACTTAATATACTGTTGCCTTCAAATGAGATTAAGTACCTGGGTGTGTATTTTGATACTAAATTTGAACTGGAGTCAGCAATTGAGAGTCAGCTGTTGAGTTCTGCTTACACAGGGCATAAAATTATTTTTGGCTTATAAGATTTTCTTTGGAAATACTTAATATTTATGTCCCAAGGATCTCTATTGAATCTATATTATGATTATCTGTCTTATCATTACCTATGGCTCTATCGTCTGGTGTCTAGGACTTGGCTGACTGCTGTTATAACTCGCCTTAATGGGTTGCAAAGGATGGTCTGTGTTGCTCTTTCGGGCTGCATTAGAACTACTCCTATCGTTGCCCTTGAGTGCTTGCTTGGGATGCTTTCGCTTCATTTGCGTATTGAATCTGAGGTTTTAATTTGTATGAAGCGTTTCATGTGTCTAGGCTTGTGGAAGGACTATTTTGCACGTCTGTCATGGGGTTCTCTCATTTCACATGTTGCTGATCTTCCTTCTTTCATTATGTCTAACGATTACATGGTTATGACATTTGTTTCTCATAGGCATTTTAAGATCTTTTTCCCTTCTAGGGAGGATTAGTTTATGTTTCCGAGTTGGCAGCATTACAGTTAGCCTTCATGACAACTGTTTATTTTCGTATAATAATGGCTTTAGGCTTAATTTTCATTCTAAGACAGGTGTTAACTGCCCTAGTAATGAAACTCGGCTTTCTATCTCTCTTGGGAAGTTTGCTACTGTTTTCCAGGCTTAAATATTTAATATCATTTTATGCTGTAAGATGTGAATAGACAGGAATTATCATAATTTAACCATCCGTATCTGTTCAGATAGTCAGGCTGCTCTCCTTTCTTTGGTGAATCATAAGTTCCCCTCCTTTCTTGTGTGGAAATGCTACAAGGTACTGTATGATCTTTCTTCGTATAATAAGTTTAGTTTTCACTGGGTGCATTGTCATATGGGCATTCCTGGAAATGAGATAGCTGATGAACTGGCAAGAACTGGTCTAGCACATTTCTTATTGGTCCTGAGCCTGTACTGGGTATTTCTCTCACTATTTTCAGGGCTACTGTTTACAAGCTCCTTAATAAGGAGCATTATAAGCAGTGGCGTAGTTTTGATGGTTAAAGGCAAGTAAAAGAGTTAAATCCCGACTGAATTTAGAAACGTTTACTTTAATTTTAGTATTTTTTAAAATGTTAATTGAAAGTATTTTCAAATAAAATTCTTATTTAACTAATGGCGTCATATACTACTAAAATCATAAAAATACATGCAAGTTAACTTTTCTTTTTTTTCCAACGTATAAATAATAATAATTATATATATATTTCTATACTAAAGCTTTTCCATATCTTTAGTACGATTATTCTAAATTTTATTTTAATTATTTTTAAAAAAGTTTTCACGTTCATTTATTTATTTATTTTTTTTTTTTACGACAATACAAAATCGCAGATTAAAAGAATTAGTCCTGTAGTACTAAAAAAAAAAAAAAAAAAAAAAAAAAAAAAAAAAAAAAAGATTTTTTTTTTTTAAGATTAAGATTCTTTTTAACGACCAACTATAAAAGGAATTTGTTCTTTTTTATATTTGAATTTCTGAAACAATTATAACAAACCTTATTAAATTAAAAATTCTTAACTTTTATACGTTGAAGAAAAAGTACGGAACTACTAATCCAGCTGAGCTAATCCTTTTTTTCATTTTAACAATTTCCTTTTAATCTTCTAACCGGGTTTTACTTTTTAAAAATTATTTTTTCACGTTATTCTTAAACTTTCAGAATAATTTTTACTGGAGTAATTGCATTAACTTATGTTTTTTTTTTTTTTTTTTTTTTTTGTCTTTTTAACAACATTTCAATTTTTTTCTCTATTCATATTACACTTGAAAGCTTTACTCTCCATTCGCAAATGACAGAAAAAATTTAAACATCTTAGATTGTTTTACTAAGTCTTAAATCTTTATTCCTTTTTTTTTATTATTATTTTTTTGTTAAGTCGATATTTAATACCAATGCATGATTTTAAAAAAAAGTTAAACTTTACACTATATATTTAAAATATATTATAAGATGAAACAAATTATTTTAATATCGAGTTAGCTCCATTAAGACATAAAAATTTTACCTTCTTATGTCCTTCCATTAAATAGTGTTCGAAAAATCTTTCTCCTAATCTTGTTACCTATAACTAACACATTTGTACTTTAACTATTTTAATACAATTACTGTAAATATCTTTTGAAAATTTCAAAGATCCTATTCAAAACTGATTAAAACCCAATCGGAAACTGAAACCTAATTTCCTTAATTCATTTGACACTATGCACTTTTAAAGTAACAATATTTATTCATCAATGTCAAATAAACTCGAAATTTTAATTCTCTTCTCTTTTTTATGCGGCGTCTTCTGTCTTAATTTTCGTGATCACCATAGCGACCGACAAGATCTAGCTCAAGATTAATTCTGCTCTGTATTTGAGCAAGATACAAAGTATTTTAAAGTGCTATTTTTTATTTCTTTAAGATTAATTTTTGACGTATTTTGGGTGAAATTCTTATTTTAATCTCGAATGAAGAAAATTTATTTTTATAAATTTATCAAACGTTACATTCACCGTTTTTTTCCCATTTTAAAAAATATTTTAAATTTAGGCGTTTTTGTTTTTATATATTTTTACTTTAACTTACCCATAGGGTCGAGAAAGTATTGTTTTAGAGTCAAATTTTCGAACGTGAGTTTTTGTTATATTTACATGTTCTGAGGTCCCCTAAATACGAAAATCATGTTTTTAGCAAATGGTTTGTGTGTCGGTTATCCGCATATCTCAAGAACAAATAATAGCAGAAATCCCAAACTCGGTATTCTAAATGTGTATCATATAGGGATGCTACAATAAACTTTTCGTTGAGATGAAGCAAATGATTCGTGTACAGGGACACTCAAAAGTATTCAAATACATTACGTCTATGGGGGTAATGTCAGGTAAGTAGAGTTTAACATCTATAGACTGCACTAAACTAAATGAAACGAATATATCTTTTTTGTAATAGAGATAGTCAACTGGGAAATTTTTTTTGTATATGTAGGAGCCTCGCCTTCCCCACCGGAGGAGGGGGGAACTCCCCCCTCGAGGGGAGTAAATTTTCATGGTGGGTATCTTTCAAAAGAGCTTGCCAATACCTTTAAAACGAATGGGTGAACCATCGATCTGCGATAATTTAAAATAAAGTTATCGATTTTTTTCATTTTTAAGAAAAAAAGAAAAAAAAAATGTAATATTGAGAATAAATTCAATTTTTTTTTTTTTTTTTGTATGTGTGTGTGTGTGTGTCGTACTACTTCTCTAATATGGAAATCGTCTGCATTATCATAAAAGATAATTTGTTTAAATAATAATTTTATTTTTATTTATTTTTTTTAACAGAATTATTTTTAATAACGGAATTAAATTCTATATAAATGTAGGTGCATTAATGTAACGGGGGGTTGAGAAGGGCGGTAGCCTCCCTCACACAGAACTAATTATCATATAAAAATCTTCCGAATCCTAATTTGAATTGTTTAACATACGTTTACATAACAGTACTCGTTATCTTACCTCTTAATCTCCAACCTGTATTTATAGTATTAAATTTCAGGGTAAGAGAAAATCGTGTGAGTGGCACACCACATTATTTTCTTTCTCAAAAAGTTTTCTTATTCTATATAAAATAAATAAATAAAAATAAATAAACTATTATAATGTGGTCATCATAAAATTTCCCCTACATTATTCTTTGGACTACCGGAAGCCACAGCCCAATTTGCCGCGTATTATAAAAAAATATTTCGTGTTGTTTTCTCACAATAAAGATTTCATAGAAGCAGCGTAATGTAGTTATAATAAACTGATGCTGAGATGCAGGCAAAAAGAAATTCGAAGAAAGGTATGGGAGCAGGACCATCTGTCGACCGATATATTGTCAAATTTAGCATTCTTTTTCATAACAGCTATCTCCACATTTAAAGTATGGTGAATTTTTACCCGTAGAAGCTCAAATATACTCATCCAGTGCTAAAAATAAATTGCATTATCAGTGCTAGCTATCAATTCATATGCACAAATTATATTGTTTTTTTAAAGGCCATCACACATGACAAGTTTTGTGCATTAAAAAAAAATATGTAGAAGAATCATTGCATCGCTTCTTCATAACGTGTGCTACTAGATATCACCACGTAAGCATTTATAAAACACGTTATATATATTTAATGTTTTCAGTATTTAATGAAATACTGAAATTTTTTTAACATTTGCATTTCAAAATCATATAGTGTTGTGTTTCAGTTTAACCCTAAAATACTACTTTACGTAAATTTTACGTGCAGTTTTCATTTGTTGGTACACATTTTTATAGTTTTCCAATATATTTTTAAATAAAAACTAGTATGTTGTGGCCACCACGAGACTTTCTTCTATCTTTTCCTATACAAATTCACTCAGTAACAAAAAAAAAAAAAAAAAAAAGTATAGAATTAAGGGGAAGAGGGAAAAAAAAAATGTGGGACTTTATCAAATTTTCACATTTTACCCAAAATTTTGTCAAAGTCCCACTTTTTTTTTTTTTTTTTTTTTTTTTTCTCCACTTAATTCTATCAAACTCCCACGGTTTCCGTGTTCTGACAAACTTAAACAAATTTTTGCATTTTTCCCCCAATTTTGTCAAAGTCCCACGGTTTCCGTGTTTTGACAAACTTAGAATAATTTTCACATTTTACCCAAAATTTTGTCAAAGTTTGTCAAAACACGGAAACCGTGGGACTTTGACAAAATTAGGGGGAAAATGCAAAAATATGTTAAAGTTTGTCAAGACACGGAAACCGTAGGACTTTGACAAAATTAGGGGAAAAAAGCAAAAATTAGTTTAAGTTTGTCAGAACACGGAAACCGTGGGAGTTTGATAAAATTAAGGGGAGAGAAAAAAAAAAAAAAAAAAAAAAAGATTTTTTTTCTAAGTTTTTTTTCGTAAAAAGTAAAAAAAAATCGATAACTTTGTTTTAAATTATCACAGATTTATAGTTCAACCATTCGTTTTAAAGGTACTGACGAGACCTTTCGAAAAATACCCATCTTGAAAATTTTGCCCTATATCACCCTGTTAAAAATTTAGAAAAAGCGGGATGGCAACGCAACTTGTAAGACGATTTTTACCAAAAGTTGATAGGCACTAATTTATGTCAAGGTGCAACTACATACCAATTTGTATGAAATTCTGTGCAGTAGTTCCAGAGATACAGTTGCCACAAAATTTTGTCACACACACACACACAGACAGACAGACATTTTCTAAAAATGTTAAAATCGTGTTCTACAGCTCTCAAAACGTGTAAATCCATCAAAAACCCGAAATCGAAAATTTTTACGAATCCAATACTTTCTTCTATTGAAGATAGAAGAAAGTAATAATTATTCAGTTAAGTTAGTAATGTTGGGTAAAACAGCAAATGATTAAACGTATTAAAAAACAGCATTAATGTAATATAAGCAAACAAAACGCATTTTACATGAGAACGTACATTTTACGTATCTCTAGTGATATGAACACGCTAGTGTTCTAAGGTTAACATCATTGAAGTATCTCATAATTGTAAGTATAGGGAACGTAGGTGCGGTGTTTGAATGAAATTCAATAATGGTTGAAAATTCTTGAAATGGTTTTATATCAATGTAAATAAATGTATACGAGATTATAACGTAAATAAATGGTATACGAATTTTTTCGATAATTATCATAAAGTGAATAACTTGGCAATAATAAATAAAACTTTTTTTTTTAAATAGGCGAATTATGAATTATTCATAGAGTTTCACAGAATCACTTCTTCCTTTAATTGCGACCTTTATTACATTTGGGGGCATGGAACTATGCAATGTAATAAGAAAGAAAAAAAACTAGTTGGCATAGGTGGACTCTGCTCAGTTCCCCATGAGATGTATGTTCTCATAAATTTCTTTTACAGGACATACTATTATATTCATGTTAAGAGAAATGAATTTGACCAAAGCTTGATACAGTGACAGAATGAAATCCCCGTCTAATAGGCTATTCACCGTTCATATACTTATCTTATTCTAATCTATTAATTTATTTTATTGGGATCAATTTCGTAGTTTAATTTTATGCTATTTCCAAAGCAACTTTCCCCAAAATGCATATTTATATGAAATATCGCCCCATTTTGCTATGTTGATAAAATCTTAAATTTCGAATAACTTACGAAATTTTCCTATTAGAATATTTGTAGTCAATCATGTTCATACAAGTATCATAAATGTTATTTTGAAATTGTCTGATATATTTATGAATGTAACTGTTTAAATGTATTTTCACAGCTATGAAAAAATGAAAGAATTTGTGAATTTGCAATATGTTTGAATATACAAATGAAATAAACTTAAAATTGTAACAAAAATTATAGCTTGGCATTTTAGATGCTACAATTTAAAAATAAGCAGTTGAAAATTACATTTTAAATTTAAAAGAGTATTATCAGTAGTATAACAAATCACATAAAAAATAAACAATTTAGTTTGTTTGATTTTCTTACCATCTGATAAAAAAACCCCAGCTTTTTTGGTGATCTAAGAATATAATTTCAATAACATTGCTTGTTTGAAGGCCATCATAAATAAATTCACGAACCCTTCACAACTATTATTGTGCAGAATGACGTGGACGGAAGCAGAATTTTTAGGATAGTCTCACATGATGAAAGTCTCTAAATGCATGCAGATGTTTCACAATAATGTAGTCTTAGTTTAATTAAAGGCAGGATAACAAAGGAAAAACATCTATATATCTCTGGTAAGTGAGTCTTTGTGCAGAGAACGCAACTAAGGGATATGTTTTCTTGTAATCAAACAACTTGACCAATTATATTGATTTTTGAGATATTTGTTTATCACCAGATGCCTTGAAATATGTATTGAGATTAATTAAAATCCCACGGTATGACCACCTTTCAATTTTTGTCTTTTTACTTCTATTATCCGACTACCGTAGGTAATGGAAGAATTGTGTTCGGTCCAAGTACTGTATACGACCGAGTTTTCACTTGAGTTATATGTTTTAAGGTAACTTGTGAGGAATTAATGGTCTCCATTCCTCAAAGATTAACTTAACTACTTAAGTATTAGGTATAGGAAGCACAAAGACTCAGATATAAAATGAAACTAAGAGTTTTAAAACAGGAATAAACTACTACGTCAGAAACGCCAAAGAAAAAATATTGAGGTGCATACAGCTGTTTCGGTAGCCTAAAGCGTACCGTCATCAGTGCAAAAAGAATTCTGAATCTTGGGAAGTGCTCGTATATATAGGAGAGGGACCGGATTTAGTTCAACCAATAGGAATACGGAAGAGGAAAAAAAATTCTCAATGTTTTCTAGCAATCTTTCACCTAACATAAATTACCAACTGGATAATTCAGTTCTTAGATTACAAAAGCGAAGAAAAAATTATATTCATATTTTTTTAACTTTATTTTTGCATACTCTGGACCTAAAAAGCAAAACTGTTACTCTAATTCTCCTCTGGAATTGTTTTCCAACCAAGCAATTTTTCTAATCTAATTCAAATGATTTCCTCTTTATTGTCTCTTCTTTTTTTTTTTTTTTTTTTTTTTTTTTAGAATTTTAACTATTTGAAATCTAATCACAATTCCAAAAAAAAGGAATAGACCAACTCACTGAATTTATCCAGTAAGAATTATCTTCCTAACAAATATTAACTTTGGTTGACAAAATTTCTCCCTTTTTTTTTTTTTTTTTTTTTTTGTATTCAGGATGATTAACCCCTTGCGAAAATTCAAATTATCTACTATATTAATTAATTTCCTTCTTTGCTAAAATCAAGGTTTTGTCCCATAATTCTAGGACTTTTTAATAGTAATGAGCACTGTTATCTCTGCTAAAATAAAGATAAATAAAATTTCTGAAAATTTCAAAACACTACCCAAGATTCGATTAAATCAATTTTTATTTAAAAAAAAACGAGCAAACTTCTCTTATTCAAAATAGAACATAGACAAAAAATTACGTATTGACTATTTCCATATTTTTCACACATTAACTGAACTTTTTACACACATTTCTAAAATGTATTCTACTTAAAGTTTTTTAAATTTACGTATACAGATTTTGTTCAGCGACTATAGAATAACCATTTTTGAATTATATATTATACATTAATGGTTTCCTTATCATTTTTTTTTTCTTTTACAAATTAAGATGATTTATTTTTCTTAACACACTAATAAGAACAAAAAATAAAGACTTACATAAAAAGTAGGACTCTTATAGGACTAGGGGAGGGGCTATGCTTTTCAATTTCTTTAGATGAAATCAAGGAGCGTCTGGAACCGACACGAATAAAAAAATGAACCGGAAACTTGGACTAATACATCAGCTGTGGGACCTGTGTAGAAAAGCACTTCGATGACCGAACTTCGACGACGGGCCCTTTTTGCAGTATACATTTTCCGAAGGCTCTCGTAGGTGAGAGCTAGGCCAGTCCAGCTGGTCAGGGTAATTGCCCAAAATCTGTCCGGATTCAGCGCTGGAGCGCAACCGATCTGAAGACTCCGGGTTGCCATCTACCTCCTTTTTTTTGCCGGTAAAATCACGTTTTCATAACAGTCTAGGCCTACGGACAATAACTTAGTCCAAGTGTCACTTTTTCCTCCCTTCCCTCAATGAACTTCGCCGGAAAAAGTCCTCGACACTAAATAGGCCTCCAAGTTCACACGATGCATTTTTTTTTTTTGGATACCCAGCACGGAGCAAAGGTTTATGAACTGATCCTCCTATGAAGTTTCAGACCGCAATGACTGTCAATTTCTTTACTCTTTAAGGCACAAACTGGGCTCCTTCCATGGCGACATGCTATTCCCACTCTCGTAGTTGGCAAGAGCTCCTTTTCAAGAGGTGCTACTTCTGTCGAGTCTCGATCACAACTAACTGGGTTAGGCTAGGCCTTTCGGCCCCATCCGTTCTCGGAGACTCAGCGCGTGGGTCCACTCAGCTTGAATCTTCCTGTTTGAATGCCCCATCTTTTTCCTCCGAAAAGCGCAAATCTTGTCATTAGCCGCTGTCACCAGAGCTCACAAAATTCCCCTCAGACCAATAAAAATTCGCCCTTCGAAATCCTGCGACCGCCTTACATAATTCCAGCCAGAGTATTGGATATATTGTTTGAACGTGGGGAGTGTAAAAATTTCCCGTCCCGAACGTCTGAAAAAGAGAGAGAGAGAGAGAGAGAAAATAAATTGTCTGAGGTCCCCCGCAAATTCTTTTGACTAAGATATTCCACATCTGGAAGACCTCCCAAGCTTATTTTCGAGATTTCAAACTACACTCTGAACCCTGGAAATATTTTTCTCTAATCCTTGTGTCAAATACAAAATTTTATGTCGCTTCTAAAATATCTGGTTACCATTTTTTTCGCAAATTCGGCAAACACGCACACATTCCTAGTCTGAAAGAAAAAACGTAACGATTGGAGCATAGACCTTATATAGATAGACCACGCATCCCCCCTCATTATCTGCCTGCGACATGAAGTACACTCATGTCCATAAATTAGGGATAATTCAGAATCACACGGAAATTGAACTTTAATGCAAAAATTTCACCTGTAGAATTACCACACATCTTCAAAATAATATGCAAATTATAGGAAGTCGTCAGATGACGCCAATATGACGTCACGATGATGAAAGTGTAAGAAAGGGGTAGATAATGAATGGGAGCAAAGAGGGAAAATTGTTCGCAAGCGTTCTGTAACTTGCTCAGTGCTACAACCGAATAGTTATGACACAGAGGACGCATGTAGATGATTTTTTACGTGGTAGAATTATCGGCCGACTGAAATGTGGACGTACTCAGATAGAAGTATCGGAGGAACTTGGAATCGCACAAAGTGCCATCTCTAGGATTTGGAAACGATTCCAAAACGATGGAAATGCTAGTCGACGTTACATTATTGGTATTCCCCGAGTTACAACGCCGAATGACGACCGGTATTTGGCAGTAACTGCCAAAAACAGCAAATGGAGCACAGTATTAGACCTCTCTCGTCAGCTATCTGCAGCTACATGTAACACAGTTTAAAGGCAAACCGTGTACAGACATTTGGGAGATAATAGTCTATGTGCTCGCAGGCCTGACAGATATGTTCCGCTCACGGCAACGCATTGTCGCCAGCAGTTTGCTTGGAGAAGAGAACATGCAATGTGGGCAGCGGCACAGTGGGCTTGTGTAATGTTTTCCGACGAGTCCATGTTTAGCTTGCAGTCTGATTCACGTTGGACTTCCATGTGGAGAACGCCAGGTACCCGTTGCCACCATGACAACATCATTGAACGACACCGTTACGGTGGTGCAGGAGTGCTCGTTTGGGAGGAATCATACTGGGCTCCAGAACAGATCTGCATGTTCAAATCGGTACCATGACAGGCCAAATTTATCGGGATATCACTCTGGAACATCATGTACGTTAGTTTAGGGGTGCCATGGGCCCAGAATTTGTGTTTATGGATGACAATGCCCGTCCTCAACGTGCAACCATTGTAAACGAATGCCTTCAATCTGAGGACATCACCCGTATGGAATGGCCATCATTCTCACCTGACTCGAATCCGATAGAGCATGTGTGAGACATGCTTGGCCGACGAGTTGCAGCCCGTCAACCACCTCTTACATGTGTACCGGAACATCGGAGAACATTGCTTGCAGAGTGGAGTAATCTTTCCAAAAATCAAATTGATAATTTAATACTCATTATGCCTAGGCGTTGTACGGACTGTATTTCATCATCTGGGAGACATACATTGTACTACCCATCATACCAAAAATGTAATATTAAGTTTTTGTTAGGGAGATATTTTTTGTAATTGCTCCAGGGAGCAAAAATCGTAGTTTTTATGAATGATATTCTACATAAATCACCATTTTTTATTCTTAATCTTTTGTTTAATAAATAGGCTTTATGAATAAGTTGTGTTTGTTTTGCTTCTGAACCTTTATTTGCAGCAGTTAGCATTATCCTTAATTTATGGACATGAGTGTAGCTTCCCCAGCTAAATTATCACGTGATGCAGACCTAGAGAGAGAGACGAGAATGAATATTATGTGATTTTTTCATAGGAAAGAAAGTAGTTTTAAGTTTTTTAATTTTTGTATTGTACACATACTTTTTATTTAAGCCTTTAGATGTACGCATCGTTGGAAAGCTAAAATGTCATTGATTAATTATAAGACAATTTATTTTGTGGGAAACCATTCTGAAGGGGAGAAATTTTTGTTTGAATACTTACAAAAATAAGTGCTTTGTTATGGAAGAATCTCCCTCAACTTCCTGTCACGTGACATACGGCGCTGACCGCAAAGGATGAAGGTATCAGATCACACCCTCATGTTGAAGACATTCACTATAATGGGAAGTCCTATTGGCGTAGTCTATCTATATAAGGTCTATGGATCGGAGGGAGATGACCTTTACGTGAAATACGAAAAACAGCCCCCTTCTTTCCTGGAAGAGTCAACACAGCTGCAAATCTTGGTGGTGATAAGAAACTTCACTGCCTGTGCACTTATTCTTTACTTTAATAAAAAGTAGATTATAACTGACGTTAAATAAAGTAAAAAAAAAAAAAATGTCGCTAATTGTCCTAAAAATTAAATAGAAATCAAAATGTAAAAAAAAATAAATCTTAACTGTCATTAAGTAAAAAAACATTCCACTAATTGTCCTTAAATGAAATAGAAATCAAAGTGTCACGATATTAAACAATGAAACACTATTCTGTGAAAATTAATCGCGACAAAACTGTCTTTTCTTTAAATACGAAACATTAAATCACAGATTTAATCTAATTATTTTCAAGCGAAGTACCATGTAGTGGAATTTGTATTGATTTTCTAGTATTAATATTTCTATTAACACGTTTCGAACATTTACGATAGTAAATAATATTTCTAATATTTCTATTATTATTAATATATCTAATTTCCTGTTATTAATTTCTGTTATCTAATATAATTTCAGTTTATATACATGAAACTTATGAAGTAATACCTAAAATGAAATTGATTCATACGAAACCGCGTAATTAATTAGCTTATGTTATTAATAGATGCAGAAAAAAATCAATTTCTTTATTTTTGCCTTTCTAAGACTTTTACGAAATTATCCAAAAACAAGCATCATTAATTAAGTAGCGAATACTCATTAATCATAAAATAATTCTCATCTAAAGTTTTTACTAAATTAATTGTTTATTTCTTTTTTTCTCAGATGGTTCAGCTTATATTACGAAATTATCAATAAGAAAAAATTATTAATTAAATATGTAATCTTCATTGATGAAGAAAGTGTAAAAGTTTTTTTGTAGAAGAAATAATGAGAATTGTAAAATGATAAATTATTAAGTTTTGTAAACAAAAATGTTACGTGAAGTGCCTTTGCTAATTAGAAAGAAAGAATCAAAATACGATTAACATAAATATTGACATTTCTGAATTAAATAATTTTTTTTTTTCTTATTTTGCAACATGACAATATATGTAGTGCATAAAGATCGTTTAAAACTAAAATAATGGGAAATAAAAATCTTTAATTAATGATTTTGCTAATGTTAATATATTATTATTTAAATAAGAAATATATTCATTACAAAACAAAATATGGCTAAGGAATTATCTTGAAGTCAGTGTAATTGATTTAATTGATAAACAATAATAATAATAAAACAAAATACATCAATATTTTTAAAACTGAATCTGTATTTTTATCGTTTCACACTTAATTTGTATGTATGCAGTTATTGCCGTACAATATGGTTTAATTTTAATCGGTTTGTAAAAAAGTACAGAAATTAGTTTTCATTACATTTAATTCATTGATAACCTTTAAGCTGCTGAGTCGCAAGAGATAAACCAGAAAAAAAAGTTTTACGTTTAGAATTCTAAATATGAAAAACCCATAGACCAATTACATTAACCCTCATTCATTAATACCAAGGAACTTAACTTTATCGAGTAGATTTATTTTTCTTTAAATGTGAAGTCATGTCTTTATCTTTATTTATTTTAAGTAACTTCAATATTGCAAAGATTTAAAAGAATGTAAATTAAATTTCAGATTTATTTTTATATTACATTATCATTTTGATAAATTTATTCGGCATATACATTAACATCAGCGCAATAACAAATTAAAAAACTGATGTACAATCAATATTTAAACTTAAAAACTTCTTCACACACCATAAAATTAAAGAAAGCACTACCGGTTTCGAAAGGACGTGACCTTTCTACTTCAGGTTCAAAAATATGGTCTACTACCTTGGAGGCAAAAGCAAGACTGCACAAACACATGCTACTGCCTTGGGTCACCACGATCGCAGTAGTACGCATTTTTGCACCTGAAGAAGAAAGGGCACGTTTTTTCGAAACCAGTAGTAATTTCTTTAATTTTATGATGTGTGAAGAATTTTTTAAATTAAAATATTTCCATTAGCATTATACATTAGCATATTTACATTAGCAGTATGTACATTTACATTAGTTTTTAGACAATAAGAGTAAATAAGCAATAATATTTGTATAAGTTAAAGACACCAGTGTTCGCCGCCCCTAAAATTTGCACCAGTGTACGCCACTCTCACAAAAGACTTTTTAAAATAATCTTTAATAACATCTAATTCGAATCGTTAAAGATAGATTCTCCGATTCTAGGGCAGTGTCACTTTTTTATTCAATAGCCACCAATAATTTTTAGAAGTGTTGTTGTTGTTGTTGTTGTTGTCATGTGACAAGTGCAGAAAAAAAAAGGTGTATAGACATGTCAAATGGGACCAAAGGCATGGAGCACAGCCCTGGCCACATCTCCGACTTTTTCGGTATAAAGGGTGTCATGGCAGCAGCAGAGGTCGATGTTGAAGAGGGTCGAGGCAACAGAGATGCAATTGAAGGGATGCCTCGGATCCAGCTGAGTCCCTGGGCAGTGCCTGCATTCTGCGTAGGTTCTAGAGCCGTTTAGAAGTGGTATTTGGTATAAATAAAAGGCGAATCTAAATGAAGGATCTTCGATTATGTACAGTAGAATCTCGTACAACACGCTCCCATAAAACGCGATTTCGTATAACGCGACGAAAAATCTGCGACTATTACTCATACAACGCGATAAAGAGTCTCGTATAATGCGTGAAATATAGGAAGCACGTGACGACATCTTTTCTACTTTCAACCTGTTCAAGGAAGGATTGCTCCGTTACTATGCCAATACCAGACGCTTTTGGTCTCATTGTGGAATGAAATCGTCTGCTCAATGTATGTCTCCTATAACGCGATTTTCTATTACACAGAACGTATCCCCTGCGTTATACGAGAATCTACTGTATATCAAATATCACTTCTCAAAATTATTGGTGTCTGTTGAATAAAAAAGTCACGAAGTCTGGCAACACTGCTCTAGGGAATCTAACGCAAGCGGATTCAAATTCATATTGTTATTAAACGCTTATTTTGACATGCCTTTGGGAGGGTGGTGAACACTGGTGCAAATTTTAGAGTTGGCAAACACTGGTGTTTTTACTCTATGTAAGTAATTGAAATTAATAGCAGCATTGCTTTCCGTACGATAAGTATCGTACACATAGTTGTCAAATTCCCGATTTACGCAGAGACTTTATACTAGAAATTTTCTATAATAAATTTCACATTATTTAATCGTGGAAAATTAATATGAAATATATCAATAAATATATATATATATATATTGGTGAGAAACCTTATTTAAAAATTAGAAACATTCGCAAATATTATTGTATGATTGGCAACGCTGATTAACAGTGATATAAAGAAATCAAAATCGAATTGCTTAGCAAACGTAGAAGAAAAATGTAATTATAGAATCACCAAGTAGGGTGCTTTCTTGTAGATATTCCAGACATGAACCCATTTTAGCAAATTTAAATCTTTTTACAGCTACTCAACACATAATATTCCAGGAAAGTAATAGTGGATCTACAGATCAGGAACCTTAACATCCTATTTACATCAATCACTATCCAGCAGATCATTTTTATTTATTTCATATTATTTAAAATAATTATTTAGATATAATATACATATGATTGTAACTTTCCTGCATAACCATATACTTTTATGAAAGGAGTTATCGTCCCCCTAATCCCTCCATTGTATGTGTCTGCCTGTATATATCTCTCTACAGTCGGTAACAAAAGTGTCCGAACGCTAGCAAAAATTCCGATGTTAAAAAAGCACATTTCTTTCAGTTTTGTTTAATAAATCCTTGTCTAATGCTGTTCTTAGTCAGTGTAAGCACATGATTCGATAAGGATTTATTTAACAAAACCGTATGAAGTGTACTTTTTTTATACAGGAATTTTTGCTAGTGTTTGGACACTTTTGTTACCGACTGTACATGTGTATTTTTATATTCCCTTGTAATTTATAAATATTTGTACGAAATTTGATGGCAAAATAATTGCATAATTTATCTTTTTTTTTTTTTTTTTTTTTTGTAGCCTTGTACACTAATAACAAATTCTATATCTGCCATTTTCCACCATAAAACATGATTATAAGCATTCCAATAACGCGTTTATTTATTATTTTTAATGACCGTAACCATTTAAAAATACACTTCTAAGAAATAACGCCTACAAACCATAATGGTACGAATCTCTTTTACATGTCCCTATACACGAGCAACAGTAATTATATACACTAATGAAGAGTATACAACTAATTTATTGTAACTCATTATTATTTGAACCAACTTTGACATCATTTTGGATGATTAGAGAATGTCATAGTAATTCTTTTGTATTATCCTGTAAATATCTTATTTAATCTTTAAATATGTTTTTCTATTTTAAGCATCTTGTTAATTCCATTATGTTGAATGCAGCGTAAATGTGTTGAAATGCACTTAAATTGAAATCTGTCCATAGCCTCTAATGTCACAAAGTTCTTTTGTGTCTCCTTGTAAACCAATCATGAACATCCTATACACCAGTGAAAACTACGCACCTTATTCAATGTAGTTCATGAAAAATTGTTCGAAATTCGACAAAAATTGGCTAAATACGTGGCATTTTTGAAAAAATTTGTAAGGTACTGTATATCAATTATTCAATAATAATAATAGTAATAATAATAATAATAAAATTAATTTAGTGACCAGTAAAGTGAGCAAAACCTGCTAATCTATATAATATATTAAAAAAAAAAAAATCAGTTAAAAAAAAAGTTTCTTTTTCGTAAATAAGCACCTTAAATATATATATATTTTTTAATAACGAGATTTTTTTTTTTTTTTTGCATGATGTAATAATTGATTTGAAACTAGTTAACCATAAAACATTCCTTTTAATTTAATTCCAAAAATTTAGCAGCTTATGGGAAAAATATGAGCTTTACATAACCTATTTAAAACTTTTCAGGTAATATAATCGCATTACAATCTGTGAGCGTATTAAGTATCAGAGTTAACAGCTCTTTTAATGTCACCGAATTTCGGTTTATTGAGTTTCACAAGAGGCGAAATCTCAGCAAATCATCTTGTTAAGAAACTAACTAACCTCATAAATCAAAAAGCATTCGAGCGCTGAAAATTGCATTGTGATTTTATTGAAGCATTAAGGCTGCATCTATTTTATTCCACGCGCACTCGCTTACATGTCCAGAAAGTCTGATAAATACAGAAATGTCATTATGATACAAGCGCGTAAAGTTTTGAAAAATTGTTGCCTACTTATAAATGTATTGAGAAATGTTTTGTAAAACTCCATTATTTGTAACAAATAATTTTTCAGAAAGAGTGATTATTATCTACTTGAATGAAACTTGATTTTGAAAATAAATGTAAATCAAATCAGCTAAGAATGCGGTTTTCAAAGATTAGAGTTTTTGTTTGTGATTTGAATTTGCGAAATGATTCTAATTTTGTTTCAATTTCGCGATATGTACAAAAAATTATATTTAAAAAAAAAAAAAAAAAATCTGTATTTCATATATTTTTTAAAAAAAGTAATAATACGTTTCTTATAATTTGTGAAATTATTCGTGAAATTATTTGCCTTCTAGATCATAAAATTCTGCATAAAATTTCTTTATATTATGTATGACATTCCTTTATATATATATATATATATACATACATTGCACGTATATATATATTAGGAATACAAATAAGTCTCCGCCGTTTGCCTATCAAAATTTAGGAATTTATTGTGAAAAAATTGTACATTACATTTTACTCAAAGTATTGACCATCGCTAGCCACTGCTTGTTTCCATCTTTCTGGAAGCATTCGGATACCACGCCGGAAGAACTCTTCATCTTTTGAGGCTATCCATGAATCGACCCAAATTTTGCAATCTTTATATGATGCAAAGCGCTGATAAGACACATCATGTGCCAATGACCGGAACAAGCGACAATCAGAAGTAGCAATGCCTGGTCAATACAGCGGGTGGAGTAGGACTTCCCACTTAAGTGTTCCCAAATAGATCTTAACTGGCGCCGGAATATGAGGACTTGGCTCCAGTTCATATGGAACCCAATTTCCTTGTTTTGAACAATTTTAATCGATGTAAAATTGCTTGTTGAGTAATACACGTGCATGTTGAATAATACTCGTCTAATACACGTGCAAGTTTTTTTTTTTTTTTTTTTTTTTTGGCGTTTGGGGCAAATCTTCCTCCAATAATTCTTCCAATTCTGTGTCTTCGTACACTTTAGGCCTTCCACTGCGTTCTTTGTCTTCACGTCAAATTTGCCGCTTTTAAACTTTTGAAACAACTCACGACAATTTCTCTCAAATAAAGAAGCCTCACCATATGCATCTATAAGCAATCGATTCGCCTCAGCTCTAGATTTCTTCAAATTAAAGAAGCAAATTTCCCGCAAACTGCACTTATTCGACACAAAACTTGATATTTTCACACAGGTCCGGACTAGCTCCTTTGGGAGCCTTCGGCTAGAAATCTCAAAGGGGCCCCGTACTGAGGAATTTAGAGGGAATATGATATTAAAATACTTAAAGTTAAGTATTTTAAAATTAGTCATAGATGCCTACAAACCACATTTAGCTTTCTTGCCAATTTGAAAATAATTGAGTAAAAAAGTAAGCTTTCTTTCTGATGTGTTTACTTATTTTCACAATAAATATTTATGAAATTTTTACCTAAACTAGTTCCGTGATGAAAAAAATGAGTATGCAATTAATTAAGAGTAGTTAATTATTAAAAAATGAGATTATGAAATATTTTTAGTTTTGTGTAATCAAATCACACTCTTGAAAACATAATAATCTAAATTCTACTGCAATACCTAAATAATTAATTATTAAGAAAAAGCACAACGGTAATAAAATACCAAGCATATTGAAAAAAAAAGTCATTTTTAATTGGGATTTAACTGATGCAAATTGTAAAATATATTGTATAACAAAAAGAAAAATGGATGTGCAAAACCTTGGTACAGATATAATGAACTGAGTAACTCTCGCCAAGATCTTTACTTATGCAATTGTGTCAGCCTATTTATTCCATTGCCAAAATGACAAAGAAAGTTTAAAAGTCGCCAAAGAGGAGGTCTTATTCTAAAGCTGCACCGAAGAAATTTTAAGAAACACATATAATAACCATTGCTACGAAACGAAATAGTTACTGCATGTTTTTATATGAAAAAATAGATTTAAAAGAAAATGTCATGTCGTACTAAATTAAATTCTGTTTCGTACAGAATTTTATATCTATATTTAGAAGACAAAATCAGGCTTCGTTTTTTATTTCCATATGAAATCTGTAATTTTATAGGGAAAAAAAAAAAAAAAAAGCGTGGGATCAGAATTGTGTAAGCGTGAATGCCGATGCTAAGGGCAGTGGGAACCCAAATCGAGATTTTGACTGTTTCTTTTTCTTTTTCTTTTTTTTTTTTTTTTTTTGGTATGTGTGTGTTTTTTTAATATTGATAACTGATGTGGAATGTTAAGATCATTTAAATATAATGACCAGCGAATAGCGAAACGGGTAAAGCCTATTAAAATCACAGTAACGCTTTCAACTAGTTTTTAAATAAGATGTCTAATTTTTACTCGAAATTAAGAATCTCTCATTTTAAAAATTAATTTTAGAAAAATAAATAATAGAAAAGTTTTGCTGCTGTTTTCACCGGTTGGTAAATGAAAACTTAGTGTAATACCTTAACTTCCTAAATTATAGTCTAAAACAACGGTCGGCAACTGGCATACCATGGTCCAGGTCTGGACCGCAGAAGGTTGAAAACTGGACCGTCAAAAATTTATTGAAAGTATAAATTACTCAAATAAATTATTTAAAATATAGGGTATGTGCTCCAGTGATTGGCATGCTCCAGTGATTGGCATGCTCCAGTAATTGGCATCTATCCCGAAATAATTAATAAATAAGAAATATAATAAAAGCATATATTTTACATATAAAAATTTTAACATTTTATGTCTAACACTGGAGCATAGGGGGCTAATAACTGGTAAAATGAATAACTGGCAGTGTCAAACACTGGAATATAAGGGGCAAATTACTGATAAAATGAAAAACTGGCAGTGTAAATTACTGGAACATTGAGCGAGTGTCAAATTAAAATTCATTAAAAAATAATAATAATTGTTATCAAATGTATATATTTTAACATATATGTGGTTGTGAATGTCTTTCATACCATATGCACTAGCTTAAGATTTCTAAAAATATTTTCTGATGAACATTAAAAACATGAGAGATTGCTCTAAAAGTGTCAATCACTGGTACACTTACCCTACTTTTCTATAGAAAACAATACGTTTGGATGCCACATTTATCATTTTTTCTTCTGTTTTACAATTAATTGCGCGACTAATTTGAATTCTTAATGGTAAGTTATAGATATATGAAATAATAGTTGCTATGCTTGATCAAGTTGATTAATTTTATGAGGTCTCGTTCTGCTCTTCAACACAGACAGTTCAAGGAGTTTCTATCTGAGTGTAATTCGGCACATTCTGACTTACTACAACACAACAATGTTCGTTGGCTAAGTAAAAGTCAAGTGATTGAACATTTTTGGCAAATAAAAGAAGTAACTTCCTTCTAAGAAAGTTTGGATACACGGGAAGCAAGAAACTACACGGAGGTTCCTAGAAAACGATCACCGTATGCTAGCTTTGGCTTTCCTGAAAATTATTCAGAAACATTTAAATGAGCTCAATACCGAGCTGTAAGGAAATGGACGGCCATTTGTTTGTAAAACGTACATTGTATTAATATGGAAAAACTGTTAGAGTTGCATTTTAATTTATAACTCAGTATCCCATTGCCGTACCATGTTGAAACTTACAGTAATTATAGAAAATAAAAGTAAGAATAACATATAATTTTTAAAAGAAAATTAAATATGTACTTTTTGAGATATTGAAGGTCAGAGGTCAAAATGATTTACCTTAAAATGAAAAAATGAAAAAATTTATACATGTGATATATCATTTAAAAGCCTGTATTCTAAAGGCTTTTAATGATTGCAATTCGGCCCTAATGATTGCAATGGCCTGGCTTTCTAATGATTGCAATTTTATATCTCTAAGTTAATTAGGGAAAGAAATATGGGAATAGCTAATTTTAAATAATATGAAAATACTGATTTAGGGTTACATATTAATTTATAACTCAGCATCCCATGGCCATCGCATGTTGAAATTTGCAGCAGTTGTAGATAATAAATGTAAAAATAAGATATAATTTTTAAAAGAAAATTAAATGTGTACTGTTTGAGATATTGGAAGTCAAATGTCGAAATGTTTGACCATAAAGTGAAACAATTTAAAAATACATATTGTGATACATCATCGGAAAGCCTGTATTATAACTTTTCTAATGATACCATTTTTTTTTAACTCTAAGTTAATTAGAAAAGAAAATATGGGTACATTGTAGAAGAAGAATTTCGGAAATTTGCATGTTTTACCCATTTTTACAGCGCTGTATATCAAAAACTAAAAGAGATAGGGATTTAATTGGCATAAATTCTTTTCTCTATAGAATAAACAAATAAGCCGAATTTCATAAAAATCTGAGGGGGGGGGGGGTCAGGTTTTAAGCTGTGTTGACATAAAATGACTCACCAATTCTATCCTATCAATTTTATATCAATTTTATACCAATATTTAAAACACTACATAATACTTTAAATCATTTTAAAATTTAATTTTCTTAACTTGTCATCATGTAATTGTTTTAATTACCATGTTACAAATAATAATAAGAAGAATTAAATTGGAATAAATATTATATAATACTAAAAAAGTATTACTTTATTTTAATATTGAAAGGAAAATTTAGTTGGATATATCTGAAAGTTTCCTGGAAACTTCTATACGACAGGAAAAATTTAAAATCGATAATACTTTTAAATTGAGTTTTTGAATTTTTACGGAGAAAAGATTAGGTAGAAAATTGCTTTTCAAATATTTTGAAGAATAAATTTATCTTTTAAGGGGAATGTGAATGAAGATATTTACACAAACTGCATACTTTTCAGAAAATGATTGCTTAGAAAATTTTATAAAATTCCAGATAAGATTATATATCTATTTATCTTAAAAGTATTTTAACTTTTAATAGAAGTAGTTACGCCTGTTTATTACACTTTTTTTTTGTATATACCATAAGCTATTTTACAGTATTAAATATTACATATTCATATAGGTGGGTTATTTTCAGGACATGGCGGTTATTATAGATAATTTTTTTGTAAATTATTGCCTCAAAAATTATGAAAATTTGAATGTTTCTGCATTCAAATAGTAATAATTTCATAAAAATTTCGTGAAATTCGTTAAAAAAAAAGATAAACATATAGGAAACATAAAATTTTGATTTTTTGGAAAATTTTTATACTGCTCCTTGATTTTTTTTTTCCTTAATTGTATGTTAGTATAGTTTAGAAATTTATTCTAAACAAACTTGTGTATATTTTTTTTTTTTATTCATTAAGAAGTCGATTTTTTAAAAAAGTATATATATTTTTAATTTAATTACCTTTCTTTTCTTTCAAATATAAAACTTTTTTTTTTTAATTTACATTTCAATGATTCCACCAAATAATGTACGAATATGTTTAGAAGATATTGTAAAAATATAATAACGTAAATTCGAGGAAAAACATTATTCAGTAAATGCATTTAAAAAAAATACTGAAAAATATTTTCATAAATTTTAAATTCTTAAAGAAATTTTAAAATACTTAATATTATTGTATTCCACAGCAAAATTTTATAATTCTAAGACATTTATTTGCAATATATATATATATTATAATTTTGTCGTAAATTACGAACGTTATATGTATATATATATATATATATATATATATATATATAATTTTAAGCCTCTTTTTAACATTATATCATTAGAGACTTTCCTTATAAATAGTATCATCAGACTAAAACATGTGGATGGATTGCCACTAAATTTTGTCGACCAAATGTGATTTTTTAACGAAAAATATAATAAGGAAAATGACCTATGTGGAATGCACATAAGAGGTTCGACTATTTGTTGATTAGTTATTGTTACAATGTATGTCCATACACCGTATAATTTATAATTATTCTGTGTAAAGGTTCAATTGAAATGCTAGAGTTTTTTCTTGAACTAAATCTTTACATATCCCCCGTAAACATACATCGTCAGCAAGCTAAATACCATATTTTGGCTTAGAGTGTCCCCTAACTTTTTTTCTTTTTACAATAAGGCTCATTATTTTGGGTTTTATGTGGATTCCAGACCATTGTACAATGAGAAAAAATATATATATCGCTTTAATCTAGAACGAATCAGTGGCCAGTTTCTGAATCCTTACACTAGAAATATATATTTCCGAGCTATGTGAATAAGGCACACCAATAAGCTAAATAGACGAAATGATCAAGAATTTCTAGTCTATGAATTTCTTGATGGTGAAACAATATTCTGAATAGTCTGAATATTCTGAATACTTTGTATTGCGAGAAATTGTCGCTTGATATCAAGAACTGGGTTATAAACCAAGATTATAGTTGCTAAAACTCGCCTCTTGTGTTCGCATTTATTTGCAGAGATTTTTAAATAACTTTGCCCTCGAGAATAGAGGCAAACGCTCTAGAATTCTAATAAGGGTTTCTAGAACTCGCTTTCGAAAGGGACTAGAATTTATAGGGATGACATGGAACTATTTTTTCTAGAGCCACAATTTAGATTCTAGATGTCAGTTGCACATTTTTTTCTCAGTGTGATTATTCAAGTCAAAACAAGGATACGATCTTGGTGCCTGGCAATGGAATGGTAGAGTACCTATAATTCAGCTACTACATGAGCTATACTAAGTTTAGTGGCAATACATTTTTTAGCTGTTTATAGCGGATGTTTGCGGATATAGCAAACAACTATCATTCATATTTAATTCTTTAAAATGTATTTTTTTTTATAATCAAACATACATCTTACATATATAAATAATTTCACACAAACATTTTTTTTCTCTCACTTAAAAGTTTGTATTGTGAAACAAGTGAATGTACAAGTGAAACATTTCTACACTATCTGCCAATAAATATTTGGACACTTTCGAATTTAGACGTTTTGTCAAATATCTAGAAAATTTCATTGTGGATCATCTTAAAGCTTTGGTGGTGTGAAGATACCTCATATATTTAAGCAAAATTTGTGTCCTGAAGAGGAAAAGGGGATCAATAAAAAATTAAACAAAAAACAAAATATTTTGGATCACCCTGTAAAAAGTAATGCTTTAAATGCGTTTTCCCTGTATCATATGATTAGGAGGATTTTTGTCATTTTGTTAATAAGCATTTTTATGAGGCTACCACATATATTCATGAAGATATAACTTTTTTTTTTTAATTAAAAAAATCACTTTTTTAATTATGACACGTAAGGGTATAAGAAACAATGCAAACGCATTTTTAAAAATTCAGCATTCTATATGAGATACAGCATAGTGCAATCAGAATGAGAAAATGTTAAATATCGTACGGAATACGAACAGAGCACTTTTACAAAACATGTTATAACTACGCATGCGCTAGCTTAAAAAAAAAAAAAAAAAAAAATCATTTGCATAATTTAACAGCTAAAAGTATTGAGCAACTTATATGAAAATCCCAAACAAATATCGTGTAGATTCAAAAAGTTATGAGAGATACAATAAACAGAATTTCAGTTCTCTCAAAATAAAAGCGAAACTATAAGGGGTTTTACTCACATTTTATTTTGTTTCAATCAATGTCCAATGGTAATACAGTGTTCACTGATTGTAAATAAATATTGATAAAACTTCCTATCTTCTTCTTTCTTTCTTTCTTTTTTTCAAACTCATATTTCGTTCATTCCATCTCTCATAACTTTTTGAATTTACACGATATTTATTTGGGATTTTCATATGGGGCCTTAGCCTTGGCGACTGTGAAGCAGTTTCCACACATACATCCATTATTAAAATATCTCCTTTAAAATCGTAATAACTAATTCTTTCATTTTTCATGAAAAAGGTTTTCTTTTAAGATTTAATTTTTTTTCAAACTATATTTGCAAATACTAATGTAGGTTTCATTTCATTTCATAGTAGAAATGGATTAATTTTAGTTTAATTTAATTATGAAAACCTTTTCAAAATATATCTTTCAGAAATCTAAATTTCATTTAGTTTAAAATTTAAAATGTAATTTATATATTAAAATTTCAGTTATTTAAAATGTAACACTTTGTTAATAATTTATCCTTTATAATAAAAATTAACTTAAAATTCTGAGATTAAATTTAGCTTATAAAAGTGTTCTCAATATTTAAAAAAAGAAATCATATCTGTTTCAGAATAAACTTGATTCATAAAAAGCTGATGCAATTATTCTTTGAAATTACGTTACTTACATTTACTTAATAATTTCATTTTCTGTCTTGGAGACAGGTAGTCTGTTGACAAAAACGTCCGTCAAATTCTGGGTTATAATCTTTGAGAACGGACATTAAAAATTCAAAATTTTACAATAGTTTTATAGCCACAGACAAAGAATTACGCTTGGCGGATCTTTGGCGGCGGCTTTGCCATGAGCTTTGCAGGATTACCAGATTTGGCTAGGAAGGTCGTGCGCTCGCGATTGAGCTAATAAAGGATACCTCTCTCTCAACCCCCCCCCCCCCCCCTTTGAGGTACATCCCTGAGATTTTTTTATGCACAATCTCAATCACTTAAAACATTTACTTTATATCTTATTGGATTGTGGTATTATTGGACCATATGTTCTGAATTTAAATAAAAGAAGATTTCAACACATCTATAATTCTGCTGTTATTTCATCTAATGTTTTGATTGTACATTCATGAACCTGGTAATGATCACGAGTTTACTTTAAAATCAACATAACAACTCTTGTACAGCGACTGTGCCCTTAGTGTAAATCTATCAATACAAAAAACCCTTAACGGGTTAAAAGTTTGTGACGCAGCACTGTACTTTATGGCTATAAGAATTAGAAATACGGGTCTTAAAAATAATGATATCAAATTTTCAGTGACGCTTTGATATTAATTAAATTATACATAGATTTTCTTATTTGAATTTGCTTTTTCCTTTTATTTATATCCACAGTGTAAACGTTATTTTCAACATAAAATAATATATAGCATTTACTCATTGATACCTTTCCATTCACATCTCTTATACTATGAAAGCATGTGTTTCAAAAGAAATTATATGAAATTCCAGTAACGCAATGGTGTTACATTAAGTGATTTGTTTTTAAATTTCTCTGCAATTATTTTGCTTTGCATATTAAAGTATATGTGCACATTGAAATATTGCTTTTAATTTTCAAATACGCTGTCAAATATATCACTTTCATTAAGCTTATATTATGTACTGAAATATATTTATTTCAATGAATTATTCTATCTTTTGCGTCACGCCATCCAAAACGGAAAAAAAAATTCACAGTTTTTTTCTTTGCATCACGATATCTATTTGCATGCATTTTCAATTTATTTGGATGAAATGACACAAAGTAAACATTTCCGTATATTTTACTTAAGTTTTGGATGGCGTGACGCAAAATATAGAATAATTCATTGAAATAAATATATTTCAGTACATAATATAAGCTTAATGAAAGTGATATATTTGACAGCGTATTTGAAAATTAAAAGCAATATTTCAATGTGCACATATACTTTAATATGCAAAGCAAAATAATTGCAGAGAAATTTAAAAACAAATCACTTAAAGTAACACCATTGCGTTACTGGAATTTCATATAATTTCTTTTGAAACACATGCTTTCATAGTATAAGAGATGTGAATGGAAAGGTATCAATAAATAAATGCTATATATTATTTTATGTTGAAAATAACGTTTACACTGTGGATATAAATAAAAGGAAAAAGCAAATTCAAATAAGAAAATCTATGTATAATTTAATTAATATCAAAGCGTCACTGAAAATTTTATATCATTATTTTTAAGACCCGTATTTCTAATTCTTATAGCCATAAAGTACAGTGCTGCGTCACAAACTTTTAACCCGTTAAGGGTTTTTTGTATTGATATCATTACTTTTTAGGGGTTAATGATCAAAACGTAAAATTAAAGGAGCATGGTAATGAGTTATAACACTGTATTAAAAGTGTTGTTTTATAGGTCATACTCGAACAAAATAACAAACTAAATAAAATTTCAAAATTTTATAAAAAGTGATAAAAAAGATGGAAACATGCAACATTACAAAGGCATAATATAGTACATTTTAAAAATGACAAAAATTTCTTATTTATATTTATTTCTTATTATAATTTTTTAGGTATAGATTTGATTTAAAAGAGAAAAATAAATAATAATAGAAAAATCTTTAAAAAGTAAAAATTTTATACTGGTAAATATTTAAAAAGTATAGTTTGTTATGAATTTAACTAAAAAAAAATCTTAATCTATTCAAAATTTTATTATAGCTTAACATTTTGTAATTTATATATTATATATACTAGAAACTTAATGAGCAAATTAATTATTTTCAAATTCTGTTTTAAGAATTTTTTCAATCCGTAGTTTAAGTGATTTATCACCTAATTTTGAAAAAATTACAAATATTTGCATATGATTATCATATTATTTGTCATTTTTATGAAAATAAAGGAAAAATTTTTTGTTGTTGCAATCACCTTTTAAAATAGAACCAATTTTGAAAGTTAACAACGTATCAGCATGAAAACAATGTAAATACAAAGAATATTTTTGATAAACAAGTGTCATATAAAATACAAGTACCTAAATAAATACCTCATTTAATATATATATTAAAAAAATAATTTTTTTTTGTGTGTGTTTATTTTTGACGCTTCCCGACAGATGGAGCCAAAACGATTATTTGATATTCAGTATTTCAGATGGAAGAGAAGAAATTCGTCCGCGAAACTGCCGCATTACGGTATTTTCGGAGTAAAAAATAGTTCGATTTTTAAACTGAGTTAAAAAAAAACAAGAGTTTTCCTAGGGAAAAGGGAGATGTCAGGCACATCAGATAAAAGCGATTAATATCATATATAAATTAAACTAAATTCGCTCGAGCCATATTCGAGAAAAAATTCTTACTCATATAGTCCGTCCATTTATAACTTAAATGAGCCAATTCATATCTCGAAATATATTGCACGCAGAAATGTAGCGATTTCAGGGTAGGATCAGACAGAAGGTGAAAG
Source organism: Salticus scenicus (assembly GCA_963930645.1). Classification (NCBI taxonomy): domain Eukaryota; kingdom Metazoa; phylum Arthropoda; class Arachnida; order Araneae; family Salticidae; genus Salticus; species Salticus scenicus. Next base: position 105,775,419 of record OZ005652.1, read on the forward strand.
TCTATTTTGAAAATATCAGAACATAACCTCCCATATTTCCTGAGATATTAAGTGTCGGCTTTCAGCGGTTTCTTTGATCTTAAAATTCCTGTATATATAAGTGTCGCAGCTTTCGTTCGTTTTTCCGTTTCCGCTGAGTGTCGTGGCGTTCGTTTGTTTATGCGCTTGCGTCACTAGAAAAACTGCCGTTTTTCATGATAAACACGCATTCTTAGCGTAAATGTTATCCCCCCTCGGCGGTGGGCTTTTACGTAAGTGCCTTTAGTGTAAATCTGTTATGAGTTAACGAAAATAATAATAATAAAGAAACAAAAATGAACTTTTCAACTTTCCTTCACACTATATCTAGACATAGTTTTGGCTATGTTGTTTCAGAAGTAAACTATAGCAAAATAGGGAAGTTTAAAATTTGAAGGACTGTCCTTTGTTGTACCATTCATACAATAAAATAATAATATGGTGTGTCACTCACACAACTTTCTCTTACCCTGCATTTCAATACTATAAAGATAAATTGCAGAATAAGTCATAAAATTAATAAGGTAAGGTAATAAAGTTCAATCTACCTTAAAAATAATATAAAATAGATATAGGAACAGTTTTATTTAATGTATAATTGTATGTGGGGTTTACCGCACTCTCAACACACCCGTTCAATTAGAGTGCCTACATTTATTAAAAATACATATATTCAAGACTATTATTAATTTGCCTTCAAACTTGCCGATCTTGATCAAATTTTTCAAGTGGTAACCTAATACGAACTTCAAAATACACAATTTTTAACTTACTGCAGTTATTTGTTTTTATGTTTTGATGATAACATTTATACACACATATCAACCGCTAAAATTTGGATTTTCGTATTCAGGGACCTCAAAACGTGACCTTATACAAAAAACAAAAGGTAAAATAGAACTTGAAAAAATATTATTATTATTATTATTATTATTATTATTATTTTTTTTTTTTTTTTTTTTTTTTTTTTTTTTACAGTATGGGTATGAAAATTTAATTTTCCTACTTAAGCACTGTTCGTCGAGTTAAAAATGCTATTTAATGTTTGTCAAATGTAGCAAACCACATTCATGAATTGCATTCAGTAGAAAAGAGCGTTTAACTTAATTTTGGGTAGCCCTGTATATTATCTATAAACTATATTCACATCACATTGTGTATCTAAATTTAGTTTTTTATGAAAAACACCTAACGCAAAATGAAATATACTTCCAGGAATTTCAAAGTATAGCCGCAATATGCCAAAAACTTTGGGTAAGCCTGCAAGCAAAGAGAAAATGATTTCCATTCCATGATCAACAGAAAACATGCTTTAATGTACATAAAATAATCTGGTGCGTCACTCACACGACTTTCTCTTATCTTGCATTTAAATACTATAAAGAGAGATTGCATGTAAGGATTATTAGTGTGATGACTTTGCCCGTATGTATTCTACAGAGAAATCCAGGTATTGTACAACCATTGTTCACTGAAATAGGCGTAAAATTTGGATAATTATTATTTACACTAAGGACACGGCTTCTTCTATTCTTCCTTCTTCAATTCCAACCTCTTACGCTAGGGTCATGTTACGCTAAGGGCACTATGGCTAAGGGCTCGTCAACTTTCATATAAGTTGCTCAGTACTTTTGGCTATTAAATATGCATATATATATATATATATTAAGTTAGAGAACGCGCAGTTAAAAATTATTTTGTAAAAATGCTCAAATTTCGCAAGGTATTTGAAATTTTTGCGTTGTGATTGTAGTATGCTGTGTCTAATGTAGTATGCTAAATTTCCTAAAATGGCTTTCCACTGGCCTAATATCCTGCGCGTACTAATTAAAAAGTGAAATTTATTTCTGCAATAAAAAAAAAAAATAAAATAAAAAAAAAAAATACATCTCTATGAATTTATCTGGTAGACTCATAAAAATTTATACAGATAATGAGAAAAATCCTCATAATCACAGGCTACTGCCAAAACGCATTTAAAGCATTATTAGTTCCCCATCATACTATAGGTATGAGGAACTTGGGTAATCGTGAAATTTTTTTAGTTCCCCATCATACTATAGGTATGGGGAACTTAGGTAATCGTGAAAATTTTCGACCTCGGTTTTTTTACTTTTTTACATGTTTTCAGGTGTGAGGAATCCGAAAATGACAAAACTTGTATGGTATCCGTCTGTAGGGTGTCTGTTATCAGTTCCCCATCATACTATAGGTATGGGGAACTTAGGTAATCGTGAAAATTTTCGACCTCGGTTTTTTGAATTTTTTACACGTTTTCAAGTGTGAGGAATCCGAAAATGACAAAAATTGTATGGTATCTGTCTGTAGGGTGTCTGTTAGTTTGTTAATCCGATAGTTAGTTTGTTAGTCTGTGTACACGATATCTCAAGAACGAATAGTTGCAGCGAAGTCAAATCAGTTTTTAAATATTACTTTCGACACTGGCAAGAACTCTATTCATTTGAAACATTCGAATTAAAAATCTTCGTAAGCTATTATAAATTTACGATTTTCTTAAAATGGGAGAATAGGGCAAAATTTCACTTACACGTCCATTAAGTAGAAAATTTTTACTGTAAAGATGCCAGGACAGTCATAAAATATCAGTTTTGAACTTAGAATGAACATCATTAATTATTAACATGCTACTTTGAAAGTTTCGCAAATTATTTTGAATTTACGAATTTCTTAACATGGTAGAATACGACAAAATTTCACATAAACGTCAATTTTGAGGGATATTTTGATCGTAAAGATGTCAGACCCCTTTTGAAATATTATTTAGGACACTGGAATGAATATTATTGACTGTGAATTTCCCAATATAAAAATTTCCTAAGTTATTGAAAATTTACGAATTTCTTAACATGGCAGAATAGAGCAAAATTTCACATAAACGCCAATTTTGAGGGATATTTTCATCGTAATGATGTCAGACGACTTTTTAAATATTATTTAGGATAGTCATGAATATTATTGACTATGAATTTTCAAATTTAAAAAATTCGTAAGTTATTTGGAATTTACGATTTACTTAACATGGCAGAATAGGGCAAAATTGAGCATAAACGTCCATTTTGAAGATCATAAATATATCAGACAACTTCAAAATAACATTTATGATACTTGTTTGAACATGATTGACTACAAATATTCTAATAGGAAAATTTTGTAAGTTATTCGTAATTTAAAATTTTATCAACATAGCGAAATAAAAATTTTTTCATATAAATAAGAATTTTGAGGATTATTGAATTGGAAATAGTAGCATGAAAGCTAAACGACGGAATTGACCCTGATAAAATAAATTAATAGATTAGAATAAGATAAATACATCGAAGTGAACGGTGGATAGCCTTTTAAGCGGGGATTTCATTCTATCACTGTATCAAGCTATGGTCAAATACATTACTATTAACATGATTATATCTTGCACTAGAAATTTATGAGAGCATAAATATGATGGGGAACTGAGCAGAGTCTACCTATGCCAACTTGTTTTTCACAGGTTGATCCAAAACATTTTGATTTTTGTTTAATTTTTTGTTCGTCCCCTTCTTCTCTTCAAATCACAACCTTTGCTGAAATATGGTGTAATATGTTCTTTACCCTACCAAAGTTTCAAGATGATAGCAAAAGAACTTTTTTAAATATTTAAAAAAACGTCTAAATTCGAAAGTGTCCAAATACTTATTTGTATAATAATGTTTGTTTTATTAAAATCTTGAAATATTCTTTTATTATTAATGATTTCGTTTTCGAAGTTATTCGCTTTGTGATAAATTTTGTAGAGTTTCATTGTTGTTGTTGTTATTATTATTATGTTATTTAAATTATTTCATTTTATTTCCACACAAATTGTGATTTAGGTATTTAAACTCTTAAAAGCTGTTCCTAAATCAATGAAGGATAAAAATAAACTTAAAAGAATTTTAATAGATTACATTGTAATCTATTAAATACAAGCTGTTCCCAATTTGCTGATTTCAAATCTTGTAATACAAATTATTCGTAGGCAAAAAAGTAACAAGAAAATAAAGTACTCAGATGGTAAGAAATCTTTTCATAAAATCGCTCAAATAATAAAGAACACAAAAAATAGGGCTTCTAGGCTTTGAAAAAGGCAATGCAAGTGTATTAAAGAGATTACATACCCTTTCTTCCTCTTTCACAAGACACTTCCATTTTAGGAAAAGCGAGGAAAGTGCTTTTCCCAGAAATGTGTCAAAGAAATTGTTTTCGTAAAAGCACCGCTGTGTAAAATATACTTCGGGAAATTTTCACAATCTTGCATTAAATTATTCTTTTAGAGCTTTTTTTTTTTTTGTTATTATAAATGTTTAAGGTATTTTTGTATTTTTTTTTAAATAGTGGGAAATTTTTTTAAAATAAACTTCTTCAAATCCTAAATTAATTGTATGTAAGAAATTTTTTAATTCGAATTTGTTTCCATACTCGTCTCGTTTTTAAAGCATTACTCCTTTAATGCTTTTCAATTATTTGAATTTAATAAATACAAACTTTAGTAACGGTATTTAATTAGACATTTAAAGATTTTTCTTTTTCAAAATATTGAAGATTTCCATATCCCTGTATATTATATCTTGTAATTATATATATAATTATATAGAAAATATTTAATATTTGTAATTTTTTTTTCAATTAAAATCATGAAGTCTTTCTTTACGTTTATACGCTGACAGGTATTTTTAAATTTTATAACTACATTATAATTATTCCGAATATTTTATCGTCCTATGACAAAACATAGACATTGATTTGAAAGTTTTATTTGGAATCGTTTTAAATACAGTTAAACCAAATTTTATTGTTAATTTTGTTAAAAATCATTTTTACGAAAATTTTGAAACACACACACAAATATATATAAATATATATGCACCCAGTGGCAGAAACACCGTCACACGGAGACATAGTCGCGGACACAAAAAAAAAAAAACGGCTTGCGGACAGTTTTTGTCTGCACTGAGAAAAAAATTTGTCCGCAACTTTCGGATAACAATTCACTTATAAAAATTTCTGTATCAAAACTAAAACTAATACTTTTATTATTTATAATTATTTATATTGTGTTGTGTCAAACATTGCTCTAAAATATTTAATTGAATGAGATGAATTGAATGAATACAGTTGTTTGTACTATATCGTTTTGTAGTAAAATTGTATTCGTGTATTGTAGCACGAGATCACCACTGATGTTAAGCCCCCCCTCCCCCTTCCCGTCCTCATCAGCTTTCAGGCCTTTTGAGTGTAAGCCGTTTTCACCCCTGATTACACACAAATTTTGCAGACAGATTATGAAATTTTAAAAGCCTGTCGCAGACAGCTTCAAAACTTTCTGCCACTGGGTATATGTATATTATGAGCATTCATTTTTTCTTCTATTTTCTTGGAGTGTATTGTTACTTCTTAACTATATTGGTCAGCTTTATTAGTTATATGCTTGAATTAGGCGACGGTAAATACATAAATGCATATACTGTGAAGAAGATGTCTTAAAAAATGTATCTTAGAAAAAGAACTATGGTGTCACGACAAAATTCAAATACAAATTTACTGTATTTTACTCCTGCCACCGAACCTTAATATATATATAGATATACATATATATTAAAGATAAAACCTTGTATCTTTGTAAAGAAAAATTAAAAAGTAAGAATAAATTATGTTGCAATTAATTATTGTTAGAGTTACTTGTTGAATATGTTAAATAAATCCCAAAAAAAAAAAAAAAAAAAAAAAATACTAATTAGAATACCAATGAAAGAAAAAAATTTAAAACTGTAAGACAACAATCTCAACATTTTTTAAACAAACTCATTTTATTTTTTTTATTTTTACTTTTCTATAATATCGTGAAAAAATTATATTGGTTACTAAATAAGTAGTATAGCTACTATTAACGTTTAAATAGAGATATCTTTCTTAGGAATAACTAATACTATTCTAAATTGCGGTTTTATTTATTCATTTTTAAGAAAAATTATGTTTAGATTATCTCGAAATTAACTCAATAAACTGTAATTCTGATTGTGTATATATATATATATATATATATATATATATATTCATATATATATCAACCATTTTTTGCAATAAAGTATTGTCTGCAATTTTGAATAGGCATTGCTATGCACATATGTAAATATGGCACTTTTCTATCTCAAGTTATGCAGTTCTTTCAAATTTCAGTGATAGACATTTTTTAGAATATTTTATTTTATTATATATATTTTTAATCTTGTTGCATCGTTGTTTTAGCCTGCACTGAGAAAAAATTCTGTAACTGACATCTGGAATCTAAATTGTGACTCTAGAGAAAGTAGTTCCATGTCATCCTTATAAATTCTAATCCCCTTGGAAAGCGAGTTTTAGAATTCTGTATTAGAATTCTAGAGCGTTTGCCTATATTATCAAGGGCAAAGTTATTTAAAAATATCTGCAAATAAATGAGACTACATGCAGCGGGTTTCAGCAACTATATCTTGGTTTATTACCCAATTCTAGAAAAATCAAGCGAGAATTTCTCGCAATACAAAAGATTCAGAATATTCAGAATATTCCGATTGTTTCACCATCTATAAATGTGTAGACTAGAAATTCTCGATCATTTTATCTGTTCAGTTTATTGGCATACCTTATGCGCATTGATCGAAAATCTATATTTCTAGTTAAGGGATTTAGAAAATGGCCACATATTCATTCAAGAGGAAGGCGGTATATTTTTTTTTTCTCAGTGTAAAAGCAAAAATGCCCTTTTGCGAGATATTATTCAGCGCTTAGCAGGTATTACTACATTTCTTTGAAAAATTTTTAAGTACTGCTAAAGAGAACACAATATCTATCCTCACTGAAAGAGAAGCTCTATTCTATTCTATGGAAAAAAATGCTTATAGAAGTACTCATTAACTAATATGTATATTTTTAAATTCTGGTTTCCAATTCAGAAAATTCACGACTGTTAAATTTGTTCTCATTTTCCAAAAGACGATTTTAATTTTTTTTTTATTTTAATTTTGAGCTAAAAAATGCAAAACAATACACGTAGTTATTTTTTTTTATAATTTATAACTTCAAAATGAATCATTAAACATTCGAAAATCAAATTTTTCAAAACAAAAACAGGACAAGAACAGATTTAACATTGTAAATTTTCAAAGTATGGAAAAAAAAAATGAAAAAATGTTGAGTTATTTAATAGAAAATCCCGGTTTGACTACCGGCGAGGACAGACATTATGTATTCTTAAATAATTTTTTGCTTATCTAATTTACAGTATTCAAGGCTCGTACTATTAAATTAATGAAAACAAATATGCTGCATACAAATATTTGTTTATTTATTTAGTAGTTACCTTTAAAATTTTAATTCTGTTGTATTTTTTAGTTCTCCATCATACTATAAGTATGGGAAACTTATGTAATCGTGAAAAATTTCGACCTCGGTTTTTTAACTTTTTTAAACGTTTTCAGGTGTGAGGAATCTGAAAATGACAAAATTTCTATAGTGTCTGTCTGTATGGTGTCTGTTAGTGTGTCAGTCCGTTAGTGTGTCAGTCCGTTAGAGTGTTAGTTTTTTAGTTTGTTAGACTGTTAATACGATATCTCACGAAAAAATGATCGCAGAGAGGTCAGATCAGTTTTAAAATATTACATTCGATACTGGCAAGAATCCTATTCATTTGCAACATTCGAATTAAAAAACTTCGTAAGGTATGAGAAATTTACGATTTTCTTAACATGAGACAATAGGACAAAATTTCACTTAAACGTGCATTAAATGGAAACTTTTTACTGTAAAAATGTCAGGACAGTTTTAAAATATCAGTTTTGAATTTGGAATGAACATCAGTAACTATAAATATGCTGCTTTGAAAATTTCGCAAGTTATTGGAAATTTACGAGCTTCTTAACATGGCAGTATAGGGCAAAATTTCACATAAGCGTCAATTTTGAAAGATATTTTCATCGTAAAGATGTCAGACTACTTTTGAATTATTATTTTGAACACTGGCACGAATATTAACTACTATGAATTTTTCAATATAAAAATTTCGTAAGTTATTGGAAATTTACGAATTTCTTAACATGGCAGAATAGAGCAAAATTTCACATAAACGTCAATCTTGAGGGATATTTTCATCGTAAAGATGTCAAACCACTTTTTAAATATTTTTTTGGATACTGGCAGGGATATCACAGACTATGATTTTTCCAATTTAAAAAATTCGTAAGTTATTTGGAATTTACGATTTACTTAAAATGGCACAATTAGGCAAAATTGAGCATAAACTTCCATTTTGATGATCATAAAAACATTAGACAACTTCAAAATTACATTTATGATATTTGTTTGAACATGATTAAATAGAAATATTCTAATAGGAAAATTTCGTAAATTATTCGTAATTTACGATTTTATCAACATAGCGAAATTGTAAATTTTTCATATATATATGAATTTTGAGGATTATTGCATTGGAAATAGTAGCATGAAAACTAAACAACGGAATTGACCCTGATAAAATAAATTAATAGATTAGAGTAAGATAAATATATCTAAGTGAACGGTGGATAGCTTATTAGGCGGGGATTTCATTCTGTCACTGTATCAAGCTTTGGTCAAATTAATTTCTTTTAACATGATTATAATATGTCTCGCACTAGAAATTTATGAGAACATAAATATGATGGGGAACTGAGCAGAGTCCACCTATGCCAACTAGTTTATTATAGTATTTTGTTTTATTACGTCATACATTACTTAGTAAAATTTAGAAATTTTATTGCTGTAAAATATTTTGTTATAATTATGCGCGTGTAATATATGTAAGTGTGAGTGTATTCATGTCTTTCCCCGTAAATGGTAGTATATATTTATTCCTGGATATTTAAAGTACAGGCGTAAATATTCTCAAAATTTTAGTTATTCATAGCATATACCGAGTGTTACAAAAGTTACAGAAAAAATAAATAAGTATATTCTTCAGAAGTACTAACTCTAGCTGTATGCGTTTTTTTCTGAAATGTACAGAAAAGCATGGGTTATATATATATATTAGTTTCATTTTTCACTAACATATCGCGCTGTATTTGCACTATTTTCTCGCACTTTAAACAGGTCCGCCTGTTGAAATGACGCCATACTGCGAATACTGAAGATTTCTTTTTTTTTAGGAGAAATTAAAATGCGCAACGTCTGATGCTCATTTAATAAATGACGGCTGTCACACTGAGCATTTATAGTCCTAGTTACGTTAGTGAATATACTGCGACACTGTAGAAAAGTAATTTTTACAATTAAAACGGCAACTGCAGAAGAAAATTTAAATTAATTTTCTAGTAAATCTTCTGTTTCGTAAAATAATCCCATGCCTTTCTGTTCATATCAGTGATAACCGCATAGTGTTACGGTCAATTATTAGTTTCCTATCATACTATAGGTATGGGGAACTTAGGTAATTCCGACCTCAGTTTTTTTCCCCGTTTTTACACGTTTTCAGGTGTGAGGAATCCGAAAATGACAAAATTTGTAGGGTGTCCGTCTGCAGGGTGTCTGTTGGTTTGTTAGTCCGTCAGACAGTTTGTTAGACTGTGTACACAATACCTCAAGAACAAAGAGTCGCAGAGAAGTCAGATCAATTTTAAAATATTACTTTTGACACTTTCAAGAACCTTATTTATTTGCCACGTTCGAATTAAAAAACTTCGTAAGTTATTATAAATTTACGATTTTCTTAACACGGGAGAATAGGGGAAAATTTCACTTAAATGTCTATTAATAGAAACTTTTTACTGTAAAGATGTCAGGACAGTTTTAAAATATCAGTTTTGAATTTGGAATGAACATCATTAACTATAAACATGCTACTTTAAAGTTTCGCAAGTTATTTGGAACTTACGAATTTCTTAACATAGCAGAATAGGGCAAAGTTTCATATAAACGTCAATTTTCAGGGATAGTTTCATCATAAAGATGCCAGATCACTTTTGAAATATTATTTAGGATACTGGCATGAATATTATTTACTATGAATTTTCCAATATAAAATTTCGTGAGTTATTGGAAATTTACAAATTTCTTAACATGGCAGAATAGGGCAAAATTTCACATAAACGTCAATCTTGAGGGATATTTTCATCGTAAAGATATCAAACCACTTTTGAAATATTATTTAGGATACTGGCATGAATATCATAGACTATGATTTTTCCCATTTAAAAAATTCGTAAGTTATCTGGAATTTACGATTTACTTAATATGGCAGAACAGGGAAAAATTGTGTATAAACTTCAATTTCGAGGATCATAAATATATCAGATATCTTCAAAATAGTATTTATGATACTTTTTTTAACATTATTGACTACAAATATTCTAATAGGAAAATTTCGTAAGTTATTCGTAAATTAATATTTTATCTACATAGCGAAATTGAAAATGTTTCATATAAATATGAATTTTGAGGATTATTGCATTGGAAATAGTAGCTTGAAAACTAAACAACGAAATTGACACTGATAGAATAAATTAATAGATTAGAATAAGATAAATATATCGAAGTGAACGGTGGATAGCTTATTAGGCGGGGATTTTATTCCGTCACTGTGTCAAGCTTTGGTCAAATTCATTTCTCTTAACATGATTATAATATGTATCGCACTAGAAATTTATACAGAAATAAACTTAAATAACATAAATATGATGGGGAACATAAATATGATGAGAACATAAATATGATGGGGACCTGAGTAGAGTTCACCAACCCCAACTAGTTTTTTATGTTTTTCTGAAACTTTTGGATCCCCTTTCAAATGTATTGAAGTATATTATGTTTTATAAGTTTAAATGTAAATATATAGAATACTTTAATATATACCTTTCATACTTATGGTGGAGAATTATTTTATTTTAAAGTATAATAAATTTATATTATTGTGACAGAAGTAAAACTTTTGGTAGGTATTGCAATTCATACACGATTTATTATTTTTGAAAGAGATTGAAACAAAAACAGGAAAATGAAATAATAATAAAATAATACCTTCCAAAAGGGAATGGGAAATGACATTCCTTCTTTGAGGAAGATTGTAACTTCTGTTTTCGTAAATTTGTCTGAGGAACAATTTCATTTTCGAAAGAAAAGAGTAAATTGAACGAAGAGAGAGGATTTTACTTTGAAACTGTTTATTTTTTTATTTGTTTTTTAATACAAAATTTTGGTAAAACAAATACCTTTATAACAAAGATTTATATACCTTTTTTTTTTTTATAGAAGAAAATCTTGGGAAAAATGAACATATATAAATTTTAAAATTAAGTTATCAGTACGAAAATTTTTCATGTAAACTTAAGATATTTAAAATTTATTGCAGATGGTTCATTTAATTTACGACCAGTGCCCAAAAATATCTTCAAATATATTTTAATACACATGTATTTTTCTTATAAATTTTCATATTTATTTAGAGTGAATAATTCTTAAATATTAATTGTTGTTATTTATTAATCTGTTATATAATTTTTTTTTCATATTTATCACATTAAGCTGCAATATCGTTAGTAAGATTATGGTAAAAATAACATCATGCTTTTATTAACTTTGTAAATCCTTTCAAAATAATAATCAATACTTATGTAAATACTTTTTTGGCTTAAATTTTAACTGTTAACTGTCATTAGGTAATACTTTTTACTCACACGTTCTATGCGTTTACCTGATTAAAAAAAAAAAAAATCTTGCAATGTCTTTTTATATATTTCCATAACTTTACATCTTTTTACTTTTGTTTTTGTGGTTCGGGTCTTAATAGTTGCAACTATAAAAAAATCCACAAAATTTCCTTGCAGCAACTGTATAAAGCACCTGACCGTGTCACCTGTATAAAGCACCGACCTTAATGTCGTCGCCATATTTATTTAACTTTACTTTAACTTGTAAACTTATTTTAATTACTTAATAAAGTTATGGAATAACACAAAGTCAGATATATAAAATTAATGAGCTTTAATTGAGCTTAAATAAGAATGAGGGCGCTGGAATATAATGGCGTTTAGTAACTTACGACTTAAAATGGGCAGTCTTCTTAAATACTTTGACAGCAATAAATAGCCACCGTTACTTTACTTTACTTAATTACTCGCAAATGATCTCAACTACTCTCATTTAACTTCCTTAACTCCTAAGGCCAAGTAGTCTTTCGCATGTAGGAGGATTCCCTGACGCTACAATGCTACAGGACTTACTCTCTTCTACCCTGAGCCGCTAACAGCTAGCCTTCTACTAACTCTCCAACTAATTCACTCCAACTATGAAATACATCGCCTTTCAACTCCCTCTCCAACTAACACTCTTACCTCCTCTCAACTAACACTCCTTCCAACTAACACACAAAAGCAATCTTCCTTCTCCTTTTATATAAATCACTTTTCAAACTTATTAGCATAATGTCAATTACAATTTTAGTTTAGGATGAGAACTAACTCTATTACTCAATCGAATCCTAAAACCTTCGTATTCATGTTTTACTCGCAAAGTGCGAATTTTAATCGTAGCACTTTGCTAGACCTCACAACCGCGCTACGAATTTGTAAGATTCTAACTTACTTATCCAAGCGTCTTACATTTTTATCTATTTGTATTTTGTTAATTTTCTATAAATTTTCACGCAATTATATATATACAGCGTGATTTAAAACTATTGTTCAACAATCTACATAGCAGTCAGAAATATGATAACAAACAAGAATCATGTAGGAAAATATGGTCGTATGCGCAGAAGACCAAGAGAGCGCTAGAGGTCGCCAGAAAAGCGATGAAGCAACGAAAAGCGTCTTTCAGGCTTAAACATTCGCTGCCATTTTTCCGTCCAATCCGTTATTACTAAACCTAAGACTACTACGTGATAGTCTTATATAGTCTCATATAATAGTCTTATATAGTGTCATATAATAGTCTTATATAGTAGTCTTAGGTTCAGCAATGACGGACTTGACGGGCAAATGACGGCGAATGATTTAGCCTGTTACATTAGGGTGCATGAGCGTAAGGAAGGATGACTTATTACACGAATACAGAAATTACGGATATGCACTTCATTTACAGGGCAGCTAATTACAACGAAAATTCACCTCATTCATAAAATCTGTTTACTCTTGATTTATATTATTATTTTGAGAGGAGGTGGTTAGATGAAAACCTTAGTGTATGAAACTCCAGTGAAATCGGAAATCGATTTAAGGCAGTGATGCCAGATGGTCGAAAATTATTTCCCCAAACATGTCTTCAAATTTCCCCAAATCAGTTTTTTTTTTTTCGAAAAAATCCCCAACTTGATTTCTACTAAAAAGGGAAAATATTATATATATATATATATATATATATATATCAATTAGATTTAAGCCATAAAAAGCTCAGATTTTTCCCCAAATGAAGGCAATTTTTGAAAAAAATCTCCAAATAACAATAAAGCTATTGAAAGTCACTAGTCGTATGGATAAATCATTACGTTGCCAACATTGACAGAAAGTTGAAAATTTCCCCAGATTTATCCAAAAGAATTTTAGAATTCCCCAAAAAAGTCCCCACAAACATTTGGTTCCCAAAATTGTCCCCAGAAGCCGCAAAAATCCCAAAAATGGGGATAAAATCCCCAATCTGGCACCACTGATTTTAGGGCACAAATCGTTGCGGTAAGTGGAATTATAGCTGGTGCACCAGACATTCTTGTGAACGCTCTATCGATCGCTGCATCGCCGTTGCGAGACTTTTATTATAGTTGCAAGTTGAAACTTTGAACACGTGCTTCAAACCTTTCTTTGGAGAAAATGTTGTGTAAACTCATCTTTGTGTAATAAATTATCTTTTTTTTTTTTTTTTTTTTTTTTTTTCTTTTTCTTTTTACCAGTTTCGCATCTTTTGTCTCTATCTTCATAGGCAAGTAACGCGACTGGATTACCTTTGCGTCCTGTATGATTCTTGCTCGATTTTGAATTATTGACCTACATATAATTTTTTAACAATAGTTATGAATCAACCTGTATATATTACATCATATATTTTTAAGTTCAAAAAGAAAAAGTAAATAATAAATAAATAAATAAATATAAAATAGCTTTTAATACCGTAGAAATCCATACAAAAATATTATTAATGTATTTTTAAGCTTATTTACAATTAAATGAGTATTGAATTCTTAAAATGTAAAACATGTTAAAATATTCTTGAATTAAAATTTAACGTTTAAAATGTCAATTATGTAAATGTTTGTAATTATTTTTATAACATTTTACTACGAAAATGACATTATTTAAATGCTGAGAAATATTTCTTCATAATAAGTTTCAGTTTGCTTTTAAAAGTTGAAAAATAAACACAAATAGTTTATATGAAATTTATAATCATTTATAAATATAGATTTTAAAGAATATGTATTTCAAAACACAATATTTTCATGCAATAAAAATATTTGACTTTTTTGAATAATTTAAATTATATTTATCACAAAATAAAACGTGTTAAACGTGTATGTAAATAAAGACAAAATAAAAATTACATTTCCATTTGCTTATTTAATGTATTTAAATCAAAATGCCTTGCGAAGTGTAAATTTTTGTTTGGATATGTTCTGATTTTCAGATACTAGGAGTAGATACTGCACTATTTGTGTTTGTAAAAATAAAAATATATATATCAAAAAATTTTATTGAAATTAAGTATAAACAAATAAATAAATTTCGTTTCATTTAAGTTTTTGCAAATAAAAAACTCAAATTTTGATCTTGAAATTCATCCTTTTTTTAAGTTATAAATATTTAAAATAAATATTTATAAATAAAAAATTTATAATATAAATAAAAAATTAATAATTATAAATTAAAAAATATATATATAATATGTATTTTTAGAATTTTATAATATATTAAATAATATAAAAGTTAAATAAACGCTTAAGCACTTTCCTTTTATTATTTTAGTTTATTTTATGCTGATTAATTTTATAATATGTAACTTTTAAGATTTAACATTGTAAACACATTTTTCGTTATATTTAGATTAATAATGAAATGGTTGGGAACTTACATGGTGTTTCTTTGGGTTTTTTATGGATACACATATAAAAAATGGCGTAATAACCAGGGAAAAGAACCGTTCTAACAGCGCTAAAATTTTAAATTATACCTGTTCTCTATTACACCACTTTTCTTGAAGAGTATTTTTCTTCCTATGTAATAATAATTACACATTAAAGGAAATTTCGCTTAAAATAATATGGTATTTAAAAAAATAATAATAATGTGAATACTAACGTGCTCCAGAATAAATTGAAATGTTGACAAGTTTGCAGTTATTACCAGCAAACGAATACTAAATTTTCGTTCAGTGAACGGTAGATAAAGCTTGGGAATATTTTTCGTTACGTATGTATTTTATAATCTGCCAAATCATAACAGTAATACAAGAAAAAACAAATAAATAAACATAATAATAAACAGTTTGAAAACTACAACACACTCCTATACTTATATTTGTTATCCTACTTTATTATTAAACTATCATTTTTACCTGGGTAACCTATGCATTATCAAGTAGCTTTCTATTTTAACGAAAGAAGTTACTGTGAACAATGTATTCAGGAAATAAAAGGAGACATTATTTTTACTGAGTATTTAAAAGTTTATTTATTGGGGTGTGTTCATTCACGAGTTGATCAATCCTGATTTTAAAAACAAAAACTTTATTATTTACGAGACAAAATTCTAGTTAAAATACATTTAAAAACAAAATATACATTTAAAATAATTAAAATTTAGACGTTTCGAAACCCGTCCGGGTTTCCTCATTAGTATCACTACAACATAATTTGCAAGCATTACATGAATACACAAGGAATTTATAAAAGTACAGAATATTCAGGAACCAGTGCGCATGCTTCATTGATAGTGTTTAGATGACTAGCAGCGTGACAACTCTCAAGAAAAATACGTGATTTATAATTATCATAACCAGAATTTAAAACTTTTATATTATCGAAGTCAGGAATATGATCGGTTTCTATTGAATGGGTTATAATTTTAGAATTTTGGTTGCAGTTTTTATATGACCGCCTGTGCTCCTGTAGTTTAATTCTTGCTGTACGGACAGTTTCACCTATATAAACATATTTACAATTTTTGCAAGGAATTAAATACATTACGCCAGTTAGATGCAAAGAAGGGGTTACAGGTTTAAAGTTAAAAAAAAAAATGCTTTTTAATTGCTTAATCAGCCGGAAAGCAGTATAAATATTATGTGGTTTAAGTAATTTAGAAGTAAGTTCTGAAGGAAAACCAGAATATGGCATATAAATATAAGTTTTCTTATTAATTAGTGAATTTTTCGTTTGCATTGGAAGATAAGGGGAAATTGTAGGAGGAAACGAAGGGGGGAAGCGCATAATTTTTTCACGATAAATTCGTTTTAACCAATTAAAAGGGTAATCATTGTTTATCAAATCTTGAAAAAATCATTTAATTTCCAAATTAAAAAGTGTCTCATTACTGCATAACTGAAGAGCTCTACTGACAAAAGTTCGAAAAA
The DNA here is from genome assembly GCA_963930645.1 of Salticus scenicus. NCBI lineage: Eukaryota > Metazoa > Arthropoda > Arachnida > Araneae > Salticidae > Salticus > Salticus scenicus. The sequence continues at coordinate 105,792,036 of OZ005652.1, forward strand.
AGGCAATTTTATGAGAATTAGGATTTTCAGAAGGAAAATTTAGATATTGACCCGTAAAAGTTGCCTTATGATAAACAGAAGTTTGAAAAACATTAGGTGAATTCGAAGTATATTCTACAAGAGCACCAAGAAAGGGCAAACTATTATTTTGGTCTATTTCCAAAGTAAATTCGATTTCTGGACATAACGAATTAGTAAAAGCTACGACTTCATTTATACGTTTTTCTTCAATTACTAAAAAAAATGTCATCTACGTATCTCCTTCAAAAAAGAATTTTTTCACTTAAACTATCATTTATTTTATTTTCCAAAAAAGAAAAAAAAAATGCCTTAAAAAAAAAGCACGTTTAGAAAATATTTGTTTCGTGGAGAAATACTTAAATAAAATTTACTTTATTAAATTTGACGAAACATCATAAAATCTTAATAAAAACCAAAGAAATATTTGATATTTTACTAAAACAAGTATAATTAAGATGCTATAGACTAAATTTTAACTTTTTTTTTTTCCAAGTACAAATTTTTGATAATCTACGTTAAATAAACCACACAATTTGATTGATTTATTAGTCACTAAAAATTCTTGTCACTTTCCTTAAAACTTGTAAAGTTGAAAAATATATTAAAAATTTTCAATTGATCAAAATGCTTTTAAGATAACTCGGTACTAAATTTTAATATATCAATATTTATAGGGCTTTACAAAACTTTTCATGGCACTTATTCAAGAAATTGCGGACGCAAAATTCATCGTACAACCAACACCGACAGACCAAAGTTCGCCGGTCGTGTTCTAACATACCCGGTGTGTAACGACGACCTCCATTGTACCCTCTGATAAACAAGCAATTATACTGCCTGGAAAAAGTATCCTAGAGAATGAGTTCAGAAAAATATGGAGTCCAAGAAAGATCAGCTACGTCTAATCGACCTCCATAGATATGTAATATTGACGTGGTTACGCACCGCAATCTAAAAATTTCCTTGTGGTAGAGCACATTCTTGCATGAACTACTTATTCTTGCACACAGTTACTGGTATTCCCTGAAGCAAATCCAATAAGTACCGTAGCAAAACAAGGAAGTTAGTCCCATTGAGACATTTGGGTAGAAGGTACGATCCCAAACGATGATCACCAAGAATCCCTGCACAGACCTTAATATTAAACCTGTGTTGCTCTTTCGTCGACATAGGGCTGTGGTGATTTTTCAATTACAACATATGTGCATTGTGCATTACCTCACCTTGTTTCTTAAAGCAGGATTAATCTTCGAATAACAAGTAACTGAATCATTCGGCGTAGCACAGAGCATCCAACTTACGAAATGTACCCGAAGTAGTTATTCTACATTGGCTAGGTAATGTACCTTCTGCACGCAGAAGGGATGCATCATTTAAGCCCGAAGAACTTTCCACACGTTTCTACGTCGAACGCCTAGTTCAGATGCAATCGATCGTATACTTATCAAAGGGAAATCGACAAATCGTTGCAATACTCGGAGATATCATGTACGCAAACTGAGTTCTTTCTCTGCATTACGCTTCGTTATTTGAAACGATCCCGTCTGTCAAAGTTAGTCCATCGATGTTCGCGATGGTTGTATGTGCAGACAATGCTTTTTGGATCATTGCTCTTGGAACGTCCTCTGCACTAAGCCTCCATTGTCACCTGACCGGTCGTAAATCAAATGTATATCCGCATATTTCTCTCTCGTGTACTTTGAAATGCTGTTTTACCAACCGTGAGATCTGCAATGGCCACTAATGAATACCTGTTGAAGGCATTTATTTCCTCCATACGAATTGAAAATTCGCTTATGAGTACGTTTCTTCTTCTCGAACCTCGGTGCATCTAATCTTTGCATTTCTCTCACTAAGCGGAACCGAGTGTTTATGGCAAATTTTTATCCTCTTGATGTCTATTATGACTCCTCTGAATTTTTCTGTCGAAATCAGTAATACTCTATATGTATACAAACAGTGATATAGGAATTGAATTTATTTTATTATTTTATTCTTCTCTAAAAAATGGAATAAAAAGACTTTGAATGGGAACTTCAGTTTGTCTTAAGAAACACAAATTTATTAAAAAATAATATTTCTGTGTAGTTATATATATATATATATATATTTGAAAAATATTAAAATGTTTAGTTTTATCGCTTTTCAAAAATATTCAAATGAAAGACCAAAAAAAAAAAAAAAGTATGAATAAATGAATAAATAAATAAATTGCGGAGCTGCCAACCTAATCCGGCAGTTTGTTAGTTTCGCCCCTTTTCTTACACCACTTAATTTTTAGAATAATTCTCTTCAAATATAGTTACGATGAATTAAGAAAACAAATACTGAAAAAATTAAGTGGTGTTGAAAAAGGGACGGTACTAACAATTTGCCGGATTAGGTTGGCAGCTCTGAAATTGTTAAGTAGAATTTTCTACTTTTGTATTAACTTAATAAACACCTATACTGTCATACCAGCGGTGTACTGGGCCAAAATTGTTATTTCAAAATAAAATTGCACATCTATATAATATAAAAATGTCCATGTTCCCAACCATTTCTTCATAAAAAATTATTTTCTGTTTCAGGTGATACAAGCTCTAAATTAAGGGAAATTAATACCGTTAGATGCAAATACAGAGTAATATTTTAAACTTTTACCTTAATAAAAATTATATTTATTTTATTTTAATAAATTTAATTTATTTTTTTAAATATCTATTTACTCTTTATAAAAACAGATGTTTCATGAGAAATAGCAAATACTTTTTCAAACCAATCTCAAAAAATCAAAGAACTGAAAATATTCTGCCCACTATTAACTACTAAAAAATTACTTTTTATTTAAATTCCTTGTAACTTCTAATCCAATAATTACTATTTTCAATTTACTTTAGCTTATATATCGAATAGGAAACATATTAAATTTTCAAATGAAATGCAGTACAATATAATACTTATCTTCCAAATCTCGGTATTTTCGTACAAAATAATTAAAAATTCCATTTTCTCTAACAATAACGGCACTAAAACTTAAACGTGTCATTAAAGCTAATATTAAAACCGGTCGCTTATTTATATTTTAACAAACTATTTTTCCTAAGTACTTTCGGAAATAATTTAAGTTTATGAAACAAGTGCAGAAAAATATACTTCGACGGAAATTGATTAGAGGTAACTTAATTAAACGAACTAATGGAATGTTTGTAGCGAGAAGATCTTATATCTTATGTTTATTATCTTATTTTGTCAGAACAACTAAAGACTGTTACTGATTTATTTACTGACATTGTCCTTCTTCATTTACATAGAATACGCTAATGGAAAACAAAAGAAAAATAAAACCAACAACAGTAAATGCTTAATTAAATCTGCTTTGATTATTTTGTTTTCTGTTTAATTTTCTGGAAGAGACATAAGTAAACAGATTTTCATTTTTCGTTTTCCGCATTTTGCACGCCATATGTCTTTTATAAATCAGATATTTTGGTAAAGTTCAAAAATTAATTACTTCTCAAATATATATATTGAGTAACAAAATATCACTGAAGAATTAAGAACAATATGTGATGTTTTTGATCAGGTATAATTATTATATAAATTACATTTTGTGTCATAAGAAAACGGCAAATTTTTATCAGTACGTATTTAAATTATATACATTTTATTACATTATAATGTATTTGTATGTATAAAATAAATTTAAAATATACTTAATACTTTTAATCACATGTGATATGTTCAAAAGTTCAAATAAGAGTATTATGATATTTATTGAAATAGATATATATTCGATAAATTTTATAACTGAAAGTTGTATTGAATATATTTGCTGAATATTGTTTAAAGTCAGCTGAAATATTTAAATCGCATTACTCAACATTATTAGTAATACGTACGGTGAAGTGTAAATTTATAACAGTCGATTGTTGAATAAATTACTACTTAAAGAATTATGTCGGTCTTTGAATAAGGCATATTTATTTAAGTTTTTCGTATAATTTTGAAATAAAATTTTGAAAAATACGGATGATAATAATAATAATAATAACAACAATAGCAGTAATTCTAATGTTTATTTTTCCTAGTATCTAATGATGAATTTTTAGCATTCGAAAAGATAATATTATTACGTTGACCACACAGGATAAGATGTAAAAAAAGTCAAAGTTCAAAAAAATAATAATTATTATTCTAGATAAAAATAGTTCACCCATGAACGGATCCATGAGAAAGTATATTGGTTCAGGTAAATTTATTGATTATTCCAAAGAAGCTAATTTGTTGCGTGACCATTGATGGAATAAGTATGGAGTCTGGAGGATGGAGTTGGGAACAGTACCGGGCACAAGGCCGGGTCCCAGGCCCTAATCTTTCAGCTATTACTATTTAAAAATAAATTTTATAACTGAATATTTAAATATAGTGCGATATCTATATCATGATCGTGAGTGCTCTCCACAACTGAAGCCAAAAATTACATTGCACTTGGCGTTTAATTTTACACACGCCAAGTTCAAAGTTTAAGATAGAGGACTGTTCCGGTATGTTACGAATATTCCTTTTTTTTTTTTTTTTTTTTTTTTTTTTTAAGCGACAATTTTATTTGATGACGTTGTTAGTGAATGTTGGTATGATTTCGCCAATTATTTTAGTTACTGGGAAATAACAGCTAAGCAAATATTTTATCTAGCTGATGATGTAAATTAGGCGACAAGAGGGCACTTGAGTTATCTTTCGATGAAAGATTAAAAGAAGCCGAATTAATTATTTTCTGCAAACTGTTAGAAATAAGTCAAAATATATCCTTTCCAGAGCGAAAAGTGTTTTCATTACGTTAGGTTTGCTAAGTGAATGCTGGTAATTGATCAAAGATTTTGTTTCAGTTACATTGAAAAAGATATGAAAAGGAACATATAAAAATTAGAAAAAGTATATTGCAAATCTATAATTTATAGGTTAAAATGTTATATTGTTATATTTTAAATAGTTGTTAAAGATTAAATAATTTTATTTATAATTTTATTTATTTAGAGAATTTACCTATCTTTTAAAAAGAAAACAAATTTTAAAATATGTGATAATCTACTTCACAGTAATAATTTCCGTAGTAATTCTTATTTATACGACTGTGTATTCCACTTTCTTTTTGACTTTTAAAAAGATTTTTCCTAAAAATGATTTTTTTTTTTTCATTTCATTGAGTAAGATAAAGTTTATTAGCAACTTTCCAAGGAAATTTAGAAAAATGTCTAAACAAACTTCAAACAAAAAATAATTTTCATTTATAATATTCAATACTTTATTTTTTTCCTATCTTTCCAGGATGTTTTCCTTCAAAAAGAATATTTGTTTTTCATAAGGTAAGATATTCTGAAATAATGGATACATAAACGATAAAAAATATGGTAATGTGTTCCCGCAAACGTATAAGTAAATCGCACTTTTGGAAAATATTGAGGTAAAATGGCTTTTTTGTTGTTTGGAACTAAAAACATGAAAGGTCAGATTTGACTGAAAGGAATTTGCCATTTCACAAAATGGTCATTCAATATCTTGTTTTTCATGGTTTCACAATAGTATGTTTTGGAAAAGAAAAGAAATTAAAGAATAACATAGCACCGTTTTTTATTATATATTATAGAATGCAACACAAATTTAATTTCACTGTAAAACATAGACACAAAAATAATGTTGTAAAGAAAAGGATAAACTGATTTTTTTTACAATGAAATAAAGTGCACGCGCACGAAGGATTGTTAAATAAACTTGAATGTAATTTTTTCAGCTAAATTACCTGATTTCTCAAAAATAAACAGGTATTTTTAGCATGCTTTGTTAAATTATTAACTATATTTTATTTATAATTTAAATTACAACAACTAAATGAACAACTAAATTAGTATTATCATAAGGTGTGTCTCTGCATTTGGCAAATAAATTATGCAAAACAAAAATTTGCTAGCGCTTGTGCCTGCGTAGTTAAAATTTATTCAGTAAAAATTTTCATGTTTCATTAAAAATTTTCATATTTTTATATTCTGATTGCGGTATGTTTTATCTAATGTAATATGTCAAGTTTTGTATAAAAGTTTTGTTTCTTTGCTTTTAAAACCATGCGCATTATAAACAAAAATTGTCAACGTTATTAATAAAATTTTCATATCACAGTTAATATAACAGTAAATCACTGTTAATATAACAGTACATCTCATGGAAATTTAAATCTATAATTTATTAGAAAAAAAAACATAATCTTATACTATAGTTAAAACTAATTACAGGCATTATTTTTTTACAGGGTGATCCCAAAGATTACACTCTTTCAGTTAATTTGTGATTGATCAATTTTTAGCTTTCGGGACAAAGCTTTAGCTGGAGTGTATGTGGTATAACATGTTCTTTCTAAAATTTTAAGAGAATCCATGAAATATTTGTTTAGATAATTGAAAAGAAATTTCTTCATAGATTAGCTATTTTCATCCGTCTATAGGTTTTGTTCAACAGTGTATCAATATAAAAAGATTTTAGCAATGGATCATGCTAAGAAAAGATAACACAAATATTAGATAAATTTTGTCTATTAATACATTTATCAGATAACTTTCAAATATTCTTCAAATAAATAAAATATATTTTAATGTAAATGGTATTTAAATGATGTTAATGATATTTTAATGTATCAAGAGATTTGAAAATAAAATTATGTGTCATTAGTTTCCCAAATACCGTATTATTTAAACCAGAATAAAATTTTACGGAACAAAATGTCAAATATGATAATATATATGTATATATTATAATGTAACTATAAAGTAAAATAAATTTACAGTACCTTATCTTCTATAATCAAATAAAAATTTTGGAATTTCTAAAATAAACACTAAATCAATAAAAATTCATTTATTTAAAAGCATTAAATCTCTTATACTTCATATAATGTATGTATATATATATATATATATATATATTATAATGTAACTGTAAAGTAAAATAAATTTACAGTACCTAATCTTCTGAAATCAAATAAAAATTTTGGAATTTCTAAAATAAACACTAAATCAATAAAAATTCATTTATTTAAAAGCATTAAATCTCTTATACTTCATATAATGTATGTATAAATATATATATATATATATATATATATATATATATATATATATATATATATATATATATATATATATATATATATATATATGTGTATATATATATATATATACATATATATATATACATATATATATATGTATATATATATATATATATATATATATATATATATATAGTTTGCTTTTTCTAAAGAATAAATTGAAATCGGCTAAAACGCATAACAGAAAAGAAAATTTTTAAATGTCATTATTATCAAACCTTTTTAATGAGAAATTAATGAGAATTTGATCGAAGACGTTATTCATTGAAATATGACATTGATTTTATTTTTTTTTTCTAACGTGCTACTTTTTTATCTACTTTTTAAATAATCAATTAAAAAAAAAAAAAAGTTTTCGAAATTTATGAACATGTTTTAACTTTAGCCGCTTTTAAACTTATTTTCATTTGAAAATTGAAATAAATAAATAAAAGTGGAAAGTGCAAAAATACAAAAAGTATAAATAATCCTAAAAGTATATTTCTGCATATAAATAATACCACAAGAAACATGAATTTGTTATCATTTCACCTTAAAAGACTTGGCATTACCTCACCTTAAAATATGTTACTTTATGCATTCTATAAAAGAGTATGTGCATATACAGAGTTCGCCAAAAGTTGTACACATTTCCTCTTTATTTTGAAATTTGTCTTTATTTCTGAAAACTGTAGAAAAACCTATTTTATAAATTTGAGAAAGAATTTGTTTCATTTGAAAGAATTAGGGATGGGGACATAAGGGCAACTTTTAAATTTTAAATAGGAGGTGGAGTCTGTTGATAGACGGCTTGAAAGATAATTTCAAGATAAACATTATTTTTTTTTTTTTTTTTTTTTCACATTGCTGTTTAAGTAGGCTATAAGATACTAAGCAGACTTTAAATAAAACACTGAAGACATAATAATAACACTTTTCTAAAAATTGAATAATGGTATTTAACTCTGGAGTACATATTTAAATAAATATATATGTACATTTGGGTAAATATTTTCAACAAATCAAAATATCATGATACATAGCCGTTAATGAAATGCAAATGAAATTTAGTTATTTGAATATTAGTTATGCTGATTAGAAACACAGTTAGTTTAAAACAAATTTAATACGTACTTTTATTAAATTGTAGACGACAAAATCAAGGAAAAAACATTTTAGACTATTTGATTAATTGAAATTAATATTTAAATAAATAAATCAAAATATTTAAAACAGCAAATTATATTTTTCATTTTGTTATTACCACCCATAAATATAACAATTATAAAACTATTATGATGTCCGTTTTATCAGAATTTTTTGATAATACAGATTTAACTTTTCAATTATTTAATTGACAAGTAAATAAATGTTTCTTTTTATGTTAAAAAAATAAATTTGTAAGCATTTTAGTTTTATTGGCATCAGCTTGAAACTACAACTGAAAAAAAAAAAAAAAATGTCAAAAAAACCAGAAAAAAGAAAAGATAAAAATTTAAAAATCTAATATCTAAAGGTATGCTGCAAAACTATATGCATTAATTTACCTAATGGGTCATAATTTTACTGTACATCGCAAACAGAAAGACTTTTTTTTTTTTTTTTTTTTTTTTTTTGTAGAATTAAATTCCCGGTTGGTGGGGGAAGGACACGGCGAAAATTCTAGAAGTTTAAATAAACTCAAACAGTTTACTTATTGTCATCAAAATCATAGGACCCCCCAAAATAAATTAATTAAATTAAATAAATGCATATTTTTATAGATATTCAAAAACAATTTTTGTGTTTTATTTCTCTAAATATTACAAGGAAACTTGAATAGTTGTACAAACATTTATTTCGCATTTCGAAGTGAGCCGATTTCATTAATCACAAATTTTCTGGAATTCTTTGGATTCAATTCGGAGATAATTATTTCACTGCTGTTTGAAAAGAGTGATTTGATAGAAGAATATTTTAAAATGAGGTTTCAAAGAATGACTCTTTGTTACTATTTTTATTTATTTCACTATTTTTAAATTTTATTTTAAATAAATTTTTCGAGAGAGATTTAAGATTTACCGGCATTCAAAAACCAGTTTATGAAAGAAATTTCTCCTGTTTCAGATTATTTTGAAATTTGTCAAAGAATGCGAGTGAGATATACATTTTTGCCGTTTAATTTATATCGTTTTGTGCTGCTTAAAAGATTCTTTTTACAAGATATATTTAATTTACGAGTTCATGATTTCAAAGTGCAATATTTTGTGAAAAACATTTCATTTTCCATTTTTGAAAATAAAATGAATGTGACCGTAAATTTTGTCTATTTCGATTAGTTATTCAGTATCGTCATTTTTCATTCTTTAGAATAAAATTTGTGAATAGAAATAATCTTTTAAAACGTTTTATATTTTATTACGGAATGCAATAGTGAGAAGATTTTTTATAGGTTAGGTATTAATTGTTGCTTTTGTCTTATAATGATAGATACAAATCAAGAAAAATTATTATTAATGTATCTAAATAAATGAATATATACATACACACACACACACACACACACACATATATATATATATATATATATATATATATATATATATATATATATATATGGTCTACAATGCAATTGTAGACCAGATATGTTACTTGGCATGAAATGTACCATCATTTAATTAATCGTGTAAATTTGCTTCGTGCAAAAAGTTTACATGAAATTTATCAATTTCAAAAAATACTGTTAAACTTCACACAGCCCATAAATATAAAATAATTAGAAAACGAATTTTTAACACACCGAGCAAACAAAGAGGGCGTTGTACGCTGAAACTTCTGTGTATGTGTGTATTTCTGTATTTCTGAAGCATTGACTTTTTATTTTTGTTTAATCAGAACGCTGTTTTAATCCGTGTGGTGCTTATCTAGTTTTGATGAAAATCAATTTGCTTGAAATTACCTAAATTGTAATTTTTTCCAGACCTTTTTTTCATTGATAATTTAAAATTTGGTAACTGCCTGTATTCCAACTCCCAACTTTCCTTAGATGTCCACTCAAATGTTTTTTGAGTGTAAAAAAAAAGTGTTTTTTCATTGTTGCATTTTTCAGCCGAATTTGATCGAAATTTAAAAATAGTTATACATATTTAATTAAATTCAATGCAAACCATGCGTTGATATTATATAATTTGCGAGCTGACGGTCTCCCAACTAAAATTGAGATTTTTTTTTTTTTACATACTATTTTTGTTTTTAACTCATGTTCTGCGCTTTCATGAATCTAGCTTTAGCTTTATACATGCTCTAGAATTTGTAGTTTAAATTTCGTTTGCGCTTGTTTAAGTTTCATGAGATAACACTAGGTAGGCGAGTTCTGATGCTAATGCGATAATTCCCCATACCTCTTTATCAACGGGTAGAGAAAACTAATAAAGCAAACATTAGACTTATGTAACTTTTTCATACACCAAGGCAAAGGAAAAAATTAGTATGCTGTGAGCATAATAAAAAAAAAATTTCTACATATTTTTCTATACATATTCCGGCAGTACAAATCATTTATTAAAATTATTTACCATGATGAATACGCACGATTTTCGTCTCAGAGATGTATAGCACTAAATAGCCAAAAGATAGACAATCTTACGCTTTACAAACAACATCATACAAATTGCGTTTATTTTTTTCTCAAAGCTCAAAACAAATTATTACAGATCTATGGTTAAACAATACGTTAAAAAAGTATTGAGTTCTTTTGACAGATACTTATTTTGAAAATGCACATCCCCCCTTGTGGGGGTATTTTCCCCCAGGGGAGGAAGCAATGCTCCCACCATAAACTTTTTTTTTTCCTATTTCACTATCATTTTTATAAATAATTTTTTTAATTTGTTTTTGGCTCCTTAAAAATAATTCTCATTATGCATATTTGTACAAAAAAATGTGCCGTACTGTCATATTAAAAAATTGAAAAAAGGAAAGGACAACGCCACTGGGCTGATAAAATTCTGGGCGATTTTTACCAAAAATTTATATGCATTAATTTATATCAAAATGTAACTACATATAGATTCAATACAAATAGTTACGACGCTTAAAGCGTTAATGAAAAATATTAAAATCAAATTGCAGTTTTCGTAGCGTTAAGCGTACTGTCACTAAAACGCTACCGAAACTGCAGTTTGCTTTCCATATTTTTCATTGGCGTTTTTTTTTAACGTTTTATAAATATTTATTTTTCTGTTCGACGTTACGTTTGGTCATATGTACATATAAATTTATAAAGAATTCTTTGAACTAGTTCCTGACTAGCATAGCTAGAATCGCTCGACACCACTCCTGTAGTGGTGAGCGGCCCCTCCACCCTGTTAATTAGTTCCTCAGACACATTCGCAACAATAAATTTGTCACGAATATACAAATACACAGGCATTTTCTAAAAATAGTCCAATCCTATTCTGAACCTCTCAAAACGTGTGAATCCATGCGAAACTGGAAATAGAAAATTTTTACGAAACTATTACTTTTTTCTATTGAATATAGAAAAAAATAAAAAAAGAATAACAGATTTGAAACATCTAACTACAGTACGCTGAATTTAAAAAATATATTCTATTAGACGGATACTTCCAGAAACACAAATTTTCCTGCGAATGTCATCCGAATTTCTAAATTCTGTTTTACAACTTTGTCATTACCTATAAATGTTTAGTCTGCCATTATTATCAAATCTAAAGTGTGGATTTTCAAGGTGGTTATAACTATATATCCTTTATAAATATTATTTATATGCTATGCCAGGTTGATGGATTGCTACCAAATTTTATATATGGATGACAATAGATATGCGCTGAGGAAATTTTAATAAAATATATCTTTAAAATGACCACTAGGTGTCACTTTTCCTAAAAAAATCTGAGATTATAACAAAAAGAAAAAAAAACACGCAGGATGAAAAGTAATTCAAAAATGTTCATATTTATTGTACTTTTATTGTAATGGGCATTTTTTTAATCATCTGACTGCCACTTCTCACTATATACTTTCACTAAGCTGATCTAGTTTACGGAGAAGAACTCGATTTTCGAAAACATCAACTTTGTTCGAAAGTATTAAAAAGGACGAAACTAAAATGTCTGGTTTAGCTTAGATTCATTTTCACTTTTTAATTGTAAGAGGTTTATGCACGAGTATATGTTCCGAAAAGACATTACATTATGACCGCCGTTGAATATGAAGACTCACTTTTCACTCCCAAAACCTCCAACACGTGGCGAGACGTCAACTTTACACTTTGCTAATATTAATAGTCTGATGTACCTGCTCCCAGGAATTTACCATCTCGCTATGCAATTCTAGCACATTATATAATGGCAGCACGTCAGTTCGAATTTAGTTTTCCAGGTGAAAGCACAAATATTCGATTGGACTCATATAAGGTGACTCACTTCCTGTCTGGTGAATTCCATGTTTCAATGCTATTCTTTCTAAGTTTCAATGCCGATGTTCCTTAGCCCATTGCAATCACTGCTCGCGAGGAAGTGCCATCGGATCAGGGCGCGAATTTATTGCTGGCTGCATAAGCCCACTCGCAACAGTGTACACTATGCTGTGTGTTAAAACACACCATCGAAGTGGCTACTATTGTAAATGCTGGTGATTCCGGCTGTTCTGACCTTTCAATCATGCCAATCAATGCGTAACGGTCTGTGAAATCCTCTGCAATCAATGCATCGTGGTTGGTAAACGGATGACAAGCAACTGAACGTTTCCCCATCCAGACATCACTTTCCATACTCTTTAACTATATTTCTTGCGACCATGGATATTTCTGCGCAAGTGCGGATTCAACGAGTCCACTAGTAAAATAGGGGAGACAAGCTTTTCGTTGAGAGAAAATAAGCGATAAGGGAATACAGAATGACTGGATGCTTACTAAATTCAAACCTGTTGATCAACTTGGAAACCCTCCAAGATTTTCGACTCGTCCTCACTGCTAGGCGTAGGAAACGTGGTTACACTATATGTACTCACAACGGCTGCATGTTATCATCTCTTCAAATTCGACATTTTCTGAAATTGATCTTTCGATGTGCCGAGCCATAACGATTTCATTCTCTTTTTTTTTTTTTTTTTTTTTTTTTTTTAATCTGATAAATCAGAAGCTTTTATGTTATGCCGCTAAACATTCTACGTGTAGAAAGACAGTGCATGAGCTTTTTATATACATTAGCATCAGCCGCCGGTTCGCTTTGGTTTTCTCTTCAGGCGAACTTATGAACTTATTTCTCCAAGTGACATGTGAAGGGATTATCATAATGTAATGGTTCTTCGTTTTACATATATTATACATATATTATTATTTCTTATCTTTTTTTTTTTTTTTTTTTTTTTTTACAATTCTTAAAATAATATTTAAAAACAATAAATAAATAAAGTCTTTATATATGATACCTAATTTCCATTTCACTTTGAGCTGGAATTCAAGATTTTATATTTAAAAAAAAGAAAAAAAAAAAGGAAAGAAAGAATATAGAAACATTTCCTAACTTTGACAAAATAATGCATTTGTTATTGTCATTTAATGCATTTTTCAAAGTTTAGATCTTTGCATCAAGAAGTCAATTAAATAAACGAATGTAAAAATTCCACAAAGCAAAGAAAGTTTTAAAATTACAGTAACCTGTAAATAAAAATTCCAGACATATTTCTCTTATGTCCTAAACATATTAAAATAACTACTTTCTCACGTTATGGGAAAATCATAATTAATTAAAGTATACTTTGTTAATAATTTAACATCACCATGGCTTAAGTAATTAAAAAATCTACTTTATTTTACAAAGTTACGCTATTATTTAACTTCATAAAAAAATAATAGCATAAAGTTGAAGAAAACTACACAGGCACTGAAAGTGTGTTTCTAAAAAAAAAAAAAAAGTGTTTTCCGTATAATTATGGAAGAACAATTTTTTTTCATAGATATTTAAGGTGTTTTTGTGAAATTCTCTTTTGAAGGAAAAAAAAAAATTATAATTAAGCTTCTGAAGTAGATATTTATTTATATATATATATAAAAAAAACTGTTTTTAATACTGCATTTTTTAATAATAGACTTCTTTTAATGTCATAAAGGGAATTAATGAATTATTAATATTATCAATGATAATGGGCTTAATTTTTTCTGGATATTCTTTTTTTTTTTTTTTTTTTTTTTTTTAATTACATAAAAAATCTTTTGTTCTTTGTGAGATCTTAAGAAAATAGCTTTATAACTTAGTTATTTTTTAATTCTTTACGATCATATCCATACTCGCACTGTACCTAAATGTAATATTTTTTCTTTCTTTATTTTAAATGGAAATTTATAATTATTAGCTTCCATCTCTCTATAATAATAAAAGGAAAGGCTCGTCTGTCTGTGTGTTCTTCTATACGTTTAGACCCTATTGAGCACAGAAGTACAAGAATTGAAATACAAATGCTCAGAATTAAAAAAATTTAATTAGTTGTGGAGATATTAATTAAAATGTCGACCTATGTCTAATCAAAAAGCGATCTCAATTACTGAGAATTCACCGCGATTGCATAAAAATAGATATTTTAACGAAGTTAAAAGAAAAAAAAATGAAAAAAAAATTAGAAATATTAGTCCGATCGTTACGAATTTGGTACCAAATAAAAGGGGCGACTTTTCTGAATCTAAGAGTGCAAGTGGCTTTTCGGTACAACAATTAGATTTTTTTTAAATTCACTAAAGTATAAAATTTAGGTGACAACATCATTTTAGCTACGAGGCAACTGTCTGTGATGGAAAAGAAAATGATTATAAACGATTAAGATGTCACGTGTTTTATAGTGGGGGGGGGGGGATTGCCAATTTCAAACTTTTTCAAATCTTCATTCACGTTACATTTAAATTAATATTCGGCCTAGAGAGTGTATTATAAAGCTACATTTCAGTTTTCATGAAAGTATGTGAATAAACAAAAAAATTACATTTTTATTGGGAATTATATATATCACGACTTACGTGACCAAAATTCAATGTAAGATTAAGTTTTCTCTTACATTTTGCAGTATTTTAAATTGAGATATGCCGTTGAAATTTCATATTATTTGGTTTTAATGCCCGATAACTCGATTGTGAATATTTTTTAAAGTGTAGAATTATTAGGAAGGACTTGAGGGGTGGGCAAAGGGGCAAAAAAAATAGAGTTACATCGTTTGAAATAGGTATTATAATAAGTTTTAATGCAAATCCGTTTAAATCGGTTGCGAATATTTTCAAGTGTAAAATTATTAGGAGGGACGGAAAAGGGGGGGGGAGGGCGAAGGGGAAAAATTGTAGAAAAGAAACGGGAGTTTAAGAGAAAACTACGGAAAACCAAGAACGCCTTTATTCTTTTATATTTTGCAGAGTTTCGAATTCTGATACTCCATTTATATTTCATACTAAAGATATTTAACAGTATTTAGCCCGGAATTACGCAAGTTTCGGAGAAAACACGAAAAAGTCAGACATAAATTGTTTTATAACAGTATTTATATTATTTTCGTATATCAGCTTCTAATTAGCATAATTTCAAAAATAATATTCCATTTGGATTTCAAGAGTAGACGTTTCAAATCTCTGTCGCCTTATTGCGCTTCAATATTTTTAAATTTCAATATCTACAATTCTAATTATGATTAAATTACTTATACAGGGTAGATTAGATTATAGCCGCCACAGGGTTGGGGTTTGCCACGATCATAATTTTCAACAGTCGTTTGCACGAAGAACGAATAAATTGTTTCATATCATGAAACGCAAAAGGGCGTCGCAATCGCCATAGAGCAGATATTTGCAAGAATTAGAAATTTCAAAGGTATCTGCACTATGAGCGAGCAAGACGTTGTAGGTTCTAAAACGGAAAGAAATCGACGCAGTCACCACCGAGCGGAAGTTTAATACGGAGAGATTTTTCAAGGATCGCTTGCACCGTGAACGAACAGGCTGTTTAGATAATGAAACAGGAATACGGCGCCGCAGGTTCTACTAAGCGGGGATTTGCTATAGTTACAATTCTCAATAAAGGTACTTGGAACAATAAGCGAATAAGCTGTTATAAGTCCTGAAAAGGAAAGAAAATGCCGCAGTCGACACTTTAATACGGTCAGAATTTTCAAGGATCGCGAACCAGCTGGTCGCCGAAGGTTCTACATTTGACAGATTTTGAAAGAAGACGAATAGAAAATTTAAACAGTTGATAAACATGATATAAAATGTATGTTGAAAATGGCATATACTAATATATATTTAAACAAATAGATTTACAAATCACCAGCCCCAACGCAGCACTTGAGTTATTCTTTTCTAAACAGTTATTTTTGTTAAGTCTCTCGATACATATTATATGTAATATAAAAACTCTTGTAAGGTCTTTTTTTATTAAATTATAGTTTAATCAATATATTCTTAAATAATACTTCCAATCTTGACATCATTTATTATTTCAAATCGAAATTACCATTTTTTTTTTTTTCGTTTCGTTTTATCATTCGTTTCATCAATTGTTTTCTCTTCTAGACATAAATAATACAAACCATCATGGACTCCCAATTTATTAAAATCACACAATCAACTGATTGGGAAGAAAATCATTTATTGAAATTTATTTTTTATTTTTCCGACTGAGTGAAAATAATGACTGGACCGGGAGTCGAACCCCACTCAGTCGGAAAAATAAAAAATAAATTTCAATAAATGATTTTCTTCCAAATCAGTTGATTGTGTGATTTTAATAAATTGTTTTTCTTTCTCCCATTGTTTAATGGTGTTTTCCTTTACCTGCGGCTTATTTCTGTCGAGCTATCTACATGATAGACCAGATGTTTCTGCCTAAAGGTTGTCTGAGTGAGTAATATCCACCGGTTGTCAGCCTGGATAGCTCAATTGGTAGAGCCTTGACCTTGTAAGTCCAAGATCTGGGGTTCGACTCCCGGTCCAGGCATTATTTTCACTCAGTCGGAAAAATAAGAAATAAACATCATGGACTCCGCCTGTCTAGGAGGTTGAAACAAATTAAATATCTAAATTTACATTGTTACAATTATGTGATAGTACGTCACATAGGAAATTTCATCTGCAATCTTTTTTTCATTTTTCCTCGTGTAAATATTTAACCCTCCCTAGAATTATCCCCCCTTTTTATCATATCATTATGAAAACTGTATTAGGGGCCACTGGTCTCTTAGTTAGGGGAGAACCTAAAACCTCATCATAACAAATGTTTATCGAAGACTGCATTTAAAAAACGTATCTCTTCATGATTCCTTGTTATGTGTGTGTGTGTGTGTAAGAACTGAAAACTGTGTGTAAAAAGGCAAAATTCAAACAAACAAAATAGAAAGAACAAGAGGAAGGAGCGGAGAACATCTCGACTTAAGATGGGTGAAGCGGATTACACCATTTTGTCGGGTACCCAACTTTCTCCAAATCTTCTGCAAGACCATATGATAACAAAGAAAAAAAGAAGGCAAAAATAAATAGAAAAGAAAAAAAAAAAAATGAAGCGAGCAAAGATCAAAGTTAATGCTTGTAAACACTATTAGGTGAAAATAAATTATTTTAGAATTACTAATATTTATAAACCACATATATATATATTGAGTGAGTGCAAAAGTTCTATCCGTTTTTATTACCTATAAAGAAGAGCAAATAAACGCAAAACGAACAGTACATATTATTGTGCATAATCTCCATTGCTATCTATGACCTCTTGCCATCTTTCTGGTAGGAGACAAATCCCACGGTGGTAAAATTTCGACGGTTTCTAGTTAAAAAAGTCTTGGATGGCAGTTTTCACGGACTCTTAGCTAGAACATACTATAAGCTCAGTTTTTCTTTATTGCATATCTGCAGTATCTCAAACCATATTTTCGGCCAATTAAAAAATATTATTTCATTACACAGAGTATTTTTAGTAATTAAAATTTCTATTGTTTCCCTTACAATAATCGGATAATAGGAATTAGACAAATTAAATTTTTGGTGGGTAAAAATTATATCTAATTTTTGTACTCATATAATAAAATAATAAAGAAAAAAATATCGCCTTTTTTTTTTTTTTTTTTTCTTTCATTGAAAATAATCTTGTTTGTAAAATTATTAAACATAACTATAACTACTTCATTTTTATATATAGCATATAAAAATTGACAGAGAAAATTTACGAGAAAAAGTAATTCTTGAAAACTTTTAAGAACATATTTTTAAATTAGAAAAGCTTTGGGTGAAGAAATAGCTTATCTAAGAACATGAAAAATAGAAACGTCTTCTTTTTTTCCCTACGGGAAATTTTAGATTAAGAAGCAATATTCTGCAGTTAAGTGCATCCATAAATTCTCGCATCACAACGGATATTATATATGAAAAGCTTTCGTATCGTAAAATTGTTCTATTGGCAAATTTTTATTAATAAAAGTAGCATTTTGTTTTAGTATATGGAAGTAATTATTATGTATATAGATTTCTAACAAACGATAGAAAATTTTTGTGTTTTAATTTTAATGAGGTATTAATAATAAACATATTTAACAAACTTTAAGTTTTTCATCAGAAAAAGTGTACAAGCACTAATAGAGTGTTATTTTTCAATAATACTTTAAGAATTTTTACTTATATATGATTAGCACTAAGCATATATAATTTTTAAACTAACTTATTTTACTGAAAGAAAATTTTATTTATTTTGCAGATGTGCAAAATGAATCATTAGACGAAAAATAAAGAAAAATCGTTCTAATGCAATACATTGGTTTTCATTAATTAAATTTCATGATTTAAATCATTATTAAATGCATTAAAAAGCTTAAATGAATTCTTTATTACTACTCCGATTCAAAAAATTAGAATAATGAAAAGAAATATGGTCAAGGGAAATGAAAATCGAATTTATCAAATAAATAATCAACAATATCAACTATAAAGTACTATATGAATCTGCATATTTTGCAGATTATAAAAATGTAAACACATTACAATGAAATAGAAAATATATTTAAATCAGCTAACAACAAAAAATTCAAAATATTAGAATACTTTCTAACATGGTTCAAAAAATTAGAATAATGAAAATATATTGAACATAATTTAAACTCTAAGTATTTTTACTTGCTAATCAGTACTTTGTTGCAACACCCTTAGCTTTAATGACAGCTCTTAAACGTTTTGGCATGTTTTTAACTAAAGGTTCACAATCTTTTTTATCCAAATTCGCCCATATTCTCTTTATACTAGAAATAAGTTCTTTTTTGTCTCTAGGCGCAACTTCTTGAAGTCGTTTCTTCATAATTCCCCACAAATTCTCGATAGGATTTAGATCGGGTGAGTTTGCAGGCCAAGGGAGTACAGGTATGTCCTTCTCTTTGAGCCATTTAGTTGTTGATTTGGAAGTGTGGGGAGAAGCTGAATCTTGCTGAAACGAGAAATCGTCATCACATAAATCCTCAGCTGAAGGAATCATGAAATGTTCAAGAATTTCTTGATAGACTTCTGAATTGACTGTTGTGGAAACAATACACAACCTGCCTGGGCCTTCAGCAGTCACGCAGCCCCATACCATAACAGAGGTCGCAAATTTAAACGAACGTTTTAAACATTCTTTCTTATAAGCTTCATGTTTGAGTCTCCAGACACGTATACCTTGATTTCCGTGAGACACACAAAACACACTTTCATCGCTGAAAAGTATCTTTTTCCAATCGTCGTGATCCCAAAATAGCCTTTGTTTACACCATTTAACTCTAGCAGCCCTTTGCTTAGACTTTTTATAGCAAAAGAAGTGAAATACTCTCAAGCAAGTGTGAGTAGAGTTTTGAGAGAATATTCTAATAATAAGTGTTTTCAAAATAAACACTTTAAAAGTGGTCGAAAGCCAGTAACTTCAAGAAGAGATGAAAGGCAATTGAAAAAGATTGTGAAGAAACATCGTTTTCGGAGTGTGAGATATGTGCATAGAAAATGGAAATAAATGGGTATAAATGTCTCCAAATCTACAACACTACGACGACTTCGAAATTAGGTTTTAGATCACGTGTGCCTAAGATAAAGCCATTCTTATCATCTAAGCAAAGGGCTGCTAGAGTTAAATGGTGTAAACAAAGGCTATTTTGGGATCACGACGATTGGAAAAAGATACTTTTCAGCGATGAAAGTGTGTTTTGTGTGTCTCACGGAAATCAAGGTATACGTGTTTGGAGACTCAAACATGAAGCTTATAAGAAAGAATGTTTAAATAGTTCGTTTAAATTTGCGACCTCTGTTATGGTATGGGGCTGCATGACTGCTGAAGGCCCAGGCAGGTTGTGTATTGTTTCCACAACAGTCAATTCAGAAGTCTATCAAGAAATTCTTGAACATTTCATGATTCCTTCAGCTGAGGATTTATGTGATGACGATTTCTTGTTTCAGCAAGATTCAGCTTCTCCCCACACTTCCAAATCAACAACTAAATGGCTCAAAGAGAAGGACATACCTGTACTCCCTTGGCCTGCAAACTCACCCGATCTAAATCCTATCGAGAATTTGTGGGGAATTATGAAGAAACGACTTCAAGAAGTTGCGCCTAGAGACAAAAAAGAACTTATTTCTAGTATAAAGAGCATATGGGCGAATTTGGATAAAAAAGATTGTGAACCTTTAGTTAAAAACATGCCAAAACGTTTAAGAGCTGTCATTAAAGCTAAGGGTGTTGCAACAAAGTACTGATTAGCAAGTAAAAATACTTAGAGTTTAAATTATGTTCAATATATTTTCATTATTCTAATTTTTTGAACCATGTTAGAAAGTATTCTAATATTTTGAATTTTTTGTTGTTAGCTGATTTAAATATATTTTCTATTTCATTGTAATGTGTTTACATTTTTATAATCTGCAAAATATGCAGATTCATATTATAGTACTTTATATTTGATATTGTTGATTATTTATTTGATAAATTCGATTTTCATTTCCCTTGACCATATTTCTTTTCATTATTCTAATTTTTTGAATCAGAGTAGTACCATGTTAATAAATTCGCGCATTATCTCATTTCTTGCCTTTTAGAAAACTGGCAATAAATTAAAAAAAATCTGAAATTATAACGTACGACTTTTGTAAGAAACGTTTTGTTCCGCTGTTAATTTGCAAATAGCAATTTAAGTTTGTTTACTTTATGCAAATTTTCAAGTTTATTCTTTATTATGCATAGTAAAACACCTTAAAAAAAAAAAAAAAAAAAAAACGCAATTTCTTGGGAATTTTTTTTTTCACTGATGTTCTTGTGAAGATTACAGCCTGGTATTTTTCCAAATTATAAGTAAACCGATAAAAATTTATCAAATGAAATTATTTTTCTTTAATTTGTTTATACTAAATTACAGGTAGTGATTCAAAATTGCGATCTCTCTAAATAAAATAAATAAACTACTAAAAATATTTTTTAAAGGAAATTTATGCATCTTATATACTTACAATGAAAAACAAAACACCCACTAGTTTTCGTAAAGATCTGCTGTCAAAACACAGGAGGCATCAGGTTCGAATTCAGGTCACGTTCATCGGTGTAACCATTTGAAATTAAAAAAATAATAATAATAATAATTAATTTGAAGGCATTTGAAACATTAATGTGTAGAAAAACTGCAGTTTGTATACAAAATCTGCAGAATTACTGCAGTTTGGAAGCAAAAAACTGCAGAAAAAAAATTTTATCAGCTAAAATTTTATTGTTTTTAATAGCTTCAGATTATCTACAGTTTTGTGCAGTTTTTTTTTTTTTTTTTTTTCTGCAGCTGGGACGCAGTAAAAAATATCAACTGATCCAGAATCATTACTAAAAACATGGCTTATTAGATCAATTTTATGTCTACAATAAATCTAAAAAGAATTTATACGTGTAGTACTGAGTAAAGGAAACTGGGTGGTTGCTATGCACATATTTTAGTTAAATATTGTGTGTTCTAACACTGCGAAAAAAAAAATATCCCGCCTTCATCTAAAATGAATAAGTGGTCATTTTCTAAATCTCTTAACTAGAAATATAGATTTCCGAGCTATGCGTATATGGCACGCCAATAAACTGTATAGACGAAATGACCGAGAATTTCTAGTCTACACATTTCTAGATGAAGAAACAATATTCTGAATATTCTGAATCTTTTGTATTGCGCTTTATTTTCTAGCATTAGGTAATGAACCAAGATTATAGTTGCTGAAACGAGCCTCTTGTACTCGCATGAACTTTTTTTCTAGAGTCTAGATGTAAGTTACACAATTTTTTCTCAGTGAATAAAATGCTGCCATAAGGAGTCTTAAAAATATTCCAAGTCGTAAATATTATTTCATCTCGGCTTAGATTAATGAAGCAGCTAATTAAATGTTTTTAATTATTAAGAATTATAATTATGCAACAACAACTGTAGTGCTTTTTTTTATTAGCTTTTATTTTAATTAATAAATCATAGAATTTTGAAGACTTAAAATAAATAAAATAAGATTATTTAAAACACAAAATTTAGAAATACCAGAATAAGCACAAACAATTGTAAATGGAAAACTAAAACTGTTACAACAAAAATCAATATATCAGTTTTTCACGAATTCAGCGCAAAAATTCATTGTAATTGATTTTCTACCAAATTTAGAAGACTTTTGAAATAAACAGACACGTTTCTCTTATTTTTTATTGGTTTTTTCCATTTTTTGTTCTTTTAATTAATTTTCTACGGTATTAAACGTTGCATTTCAGGAGTTTAAGGAAATAGCATTTAAAAATTTCTTTTCTTAATTTTTATTCAAGGAGAGAAAAACAGTGAACTTATACATCAGAAAATGCGTCCTTATTACAAAATATATGAAACAAAATGTGTTTCAAATATTTTTTACAAAGGTTATGGGTTTTGATAAATGTAAATATATAATATATGTAAATGTAAAATGTGTTTTGTAAATTTGAATGTGTTTTGATAAATGTAATATTTTGATAGAATGCAAATATTAGCTTCAATATTAGTCATTTTTTATCAAAAAAAAAAAAAAAAAATTGCAACTGAAAATGTTCTATTTTTCCATCTTATTTATTTATTATGGCATAAACAAGTTTTTAGACATTTATTTATTTATTTATTTATTTATTTTTAGTTTAAGTTGTTTAGTAATTTTGTTATGTTCAAAACTCTAAACTAAAGAAACTATTGTTTAGTATAAACTGCCTCTTTCAACGTGTGCAAGGGCGCACTCATTTATGTTTACCTTAGGCTGTTTCTTATTGAGTTTTGTAAAAATATCATTTCTGGTTTAAGAACAATGATTCCCTGAAGAAATATTACTGTGTTATGAAAGGTATTTCTAGAAAGCATGCTTTAGAGTTTTTATACTGTACCAAACACAACGAAATTAGCATACATTGGTCAGACGTACTAAAACATAACTCCTTTAAGAAAAATAACATATTTGACATTACTGATTGGTTTGGTAGGTGAAAAAAAAAAAAAAAAAAAAAAATCAGATGCATTAAAGGATATAAGTGGAAATACCTTTTAGGAGAATTTTTATTTGTGTAACGTGTTTTTTAAAACTTTCAAACATTTCACATTGAGGGAAATCATTTTATGCTTTCCTTTCGAAGTAAAGCAAGTAATTTTCTCCATAATTAAAATGTCAATATATTTTAAGGCCATATGCTTAAATTACAAATAAGAGTAAACCATGTAACTGGTAACTGGGAAATTTTATTATCTAAAACAGGAAGCATTTATTTGTTTTTTTTTTTCTTTCATCGTATTCTATTTTGCTTTCCGTCAATCTTAAATCATTTTTAAAATATAAATAGCCTACTAAGCTAATCAATTTATTGTAATAGAAAACTGAACTAATCAAACTAATCAACAGAAAGCTAAACTAATCAATATTCTGTAATACTTCGGGAATTGTCCGTGAATGTTTGACAGGTTTTGAAGAGACTTAGCGGTTTATTTGCAGAGAACAATTCTGAAGATTACAAATTTGTCAACAAAGTATCAGCTTCAATTTCTCCATAGCTTAAATAATAGCTGACAACAAAAAAATCACAGCGTAAACTGCACCATAAGCATAACACACAGCATTTAAGCTGTAATCATGAGCAGAGGCTAAAGATATGAAGAGGTCAAACAGAGCTCTTTACACTGCAACGACTTGGCTTAAACTGAGCACCAAACGTCGGGATGGGATCCATTTATATAGACCTATTTTTCTAAAATTTCCATTATTTCTCGAAATATTCGATTTGGAGCCTAGATAATCGATATATCGATAAAAAGAATTTCGTCGTCAAAGAGCGATAAATTTGCTAACATGGCGCCAAATTCACTGCCAAGGCCACTTCTGCCCTGCAGACGCTTTTTAATGGGCTTTTAAAAGAAAATGTGCTATTGTAATGCCAAAACAAACTACAAATTCAGAAAGTTAACGTTTTATAACCTTAATAAGCCTTTTTAGATGCGATTTCATAAAAATGACGACTATTATTTACAAATTCTAACAATATGACAAGTAAAAATATGTTTCAATTATTTCTACTTACAACCATAAATAAGTGAAGTCATTTCATGAAGTCATTCCATTAAGTTACCCAATCAATATTTACTACGATAAATTTCATCAAGATAATTCTAGAAACCGGAACCAAAATGTTTTGAATTCAAGCTTCCTGATTTTTTTTCCATATCGATTACTGTACATAACATTTAAAAAAGATCTTTCATCAGCGATAAGCAAAAATAATAAATGGACTATTGTATATTTTGATGGAGGAGTAAAAATCAGTATTTTCCCTTTAAGAAGTGTAAATTTATCTTGAAAACAAGTTGATGGAAAGAGCATTTTATCACTTTATTAAATAAAAAAAAAAGAAAAAAGAAAGAAAGAAAGAAAGAAAGAAAGAAA
This sequence comes from Salticus scenicus, assembly GCA_963930645.1. Classification (NCBI taxonomy): domain Eukaryota; kingdom Metazoa; phylum Arthropoda; class Arachnida; order Araneae; family Salticidae; genus Salticus; species Salticus scenicus. The sequence continues at coordinate 105,817,106 of OZ005652.1, forward strand.
AAGAAATGTGACGAAGCAATATCTGTATTTTCATTGTAGGATATGTTCCTTTATTTTGAAATTTTGTGTAATATAACAGTGAAACCAAAGAGCTATAAACTTGTAGACTATCTAAATATATGTGTATACCCATATGTTTCAATTCAAGAAATTTATATTCTCATTTAAAACTGCGAAAAAGTTGATGCCGCATTCGCATATGCAGCAAGAACATAAACGTTTCTATATTCCACTGATGGATCATAAAAACTTCTCTGCCCGCAAAAAAAAAAGCTGTATGTTTGTATATCCTTGTAATTTGCCTTACATCTATACGATCTGTTAATTCCGATTCGTAATCTTGTATAGATTTTTTTTTCTAAATAGTTAAAGTTGCTGATACTTTATGTAGAAAATTGTAAATAGCACTTTATAATTTCGTTTATAAGATTAAGTGTTCATTTTTATACTTCAATATGGACAAGGCATTTTGCATAAACTAATACCAATGGTTTGTGTACAGGAACAACCGAAAATATTTCAAAGCCTTGCATTTTATAAGAGATATTTCTATAAACCATATTTTAATAACTTTACTTCGCAAAAATCTTAATGGAATTGAAATATGTTATTGACATATACAAAAGAATGTTTCCTATAGAATAGAGTATGATTAACATTAAGATTTACAGGGCAGCACAAAAATATTCAATTATATTAAGGGCTATTATTGGAAATTTTCTAGAATTGCATATTCGTTTACATTGTGCGTTTTTAAAACTTTCTATCAAATTTTAAGTGTGAATACAGATTAAATTAATGTATCTGTCTGTCTGTTTATTTGTCCGTCTGCCCACCACCAGTGTTCGTAAGTATTTTCAGAACTTCTTAAAAATGATATACTTTGGAATGTTTCCTTTTAAAAAAGGGATTAATAGGTCTTTACAAGTTGTTTGTGTACAGAGATACACAAAATAATTGGAATACATTGTGTTTTAGGAGAGACATTTCACATTTTTTTTCCTTTAAGGAATGTGTATTAAAAAAAAAAAAAAAATTGCATAATTATACATAACATTAAAATATTTCGTTAAATATTTAATAATTTTATATATACTACATACTGCATTTTTATTGTCAAATAATCTAAAAATTATTTCTGAATCCTTTTTAAAATTGCATGAAAGCTACATAAATACTCTATTTGAAAATACATTTCTATTTTCTAATGTTATTAGTTATTCTTCTAAAAATATTGTATACAGTGTAACAAAGAAATTCCCCAAAAAGTTCATCTTGAAGTGTAATTGCATAAGCTTAAACTAAACTGTATAATTTATCCCTAGAGAAATGTGAAAAAAGAAAGCAATCTTAAAAATATATTTAAGTAATCTAATCTTACACAAGCATTAGGGATTTTTATTCCATTTGTTTGTTATCTCAAATATATTATATGTAAAGTGTAAAACAGATGCAGAAGAACAGATAAATAAAGAAACATAACTTAAAACAATCTCAGGAGAATCTAACTTCTCTTTTTGACAAAAATTTTCATTCTTGAAATGAATGTTATTATTTTGATTCGGTGTTTAGAAGAACATTTGTTTAGCACTGATAGCCAAATTTTCCCATTTTAGCTTTTATTTCTTCAAGAATAATTTATGTTGAATGGTCTGGTATAGCCCGTTAATTCCCTTGACTTGTTTACAATAAATAAATAAATAAATAAAAATTAAAAACCTTATTTTGTGTTTCTTTCAAGTAATGTTTAGGCTAAAGGAATAATTTTTTTATTGCAAAATTTAGTATTATATTTATTATTTAGCATATCAGTTGTTACTTTTCGAAAAGACATTTATTTTATTTCTTATATAATCATTTATTACATATAATAATAAAAATCTTTTATACTTAAGTTTTGACATAATTTTTCAACTTATAATATTTACAGAAGCTAAAACATGATATCACTTCAATATCGCGAAAGCAATTACAAATAAAGAAGAAAAAAAAAGCATAGTGTTACCAAAAAATAATATGGAAGAATATAATTGTTTATCGTTTAAAAAATATTAAACTTGTGTCACATTTAGGTGACTCTGGGAATTGAGGAGGTAAAAGCGAAATTTTAACTAACTTTATTTTTAAGGTGTTCTGGGTAATATGACTGTTTTAGAAATAGCACAATTTTTCAGGTTTAATTCTAGGGTTTTTAGTGACTCGTTGTAATTTTCATAAAGAAAATACTTTGTAATATAGAAAATGACTTAAAAAGAATTATTTATCATATCATTTGTGTTAGATTATTTTGTAATTTAATTAAAAAACTTATATTTACATGAGCAAAATTTAAAGTGCTGATGTATTTTTTACCTGTTTAATATAATATATTCGTCTGAACGGTGGCATCATATTATCGTCCATTTGTACATATAAAAAAATATTCACTTTCGATTTTTAACGATAATCAAACTATATATTTTTAAATATTTTATAACATACTCTTCGAAGTAGTATGTTTAAAAACTAAATTCATGGAAGCTACAAAGGAACTTTGAATCAAGCAAGATACATAAATGATAACAGGAGACTTGGCGTCGGAATATTAAAACCAGAATAAACTACTACGTCAGAAACGCCAAAGAAAAATATTGGAAATGCATACAGCTGTTTCGGTTGCCTAAAGCGTACCGTCTTCAGTGCAAAAAGGATTTTGAATCAGGAGAAGTGCTCGTATATATAGGAGAGGGGCCGGATTTAGTTCAACCAATAGGATTACGGGAAAGGTGTGGAGAGTGGCCAATAGGAATTTAGGCACGCAGCTAACTTTCCTAAATTCCTATTTATTTATATATTTTTTTAATATTTTGAAGTGGTAGAGATAAAAATACATAATTTATATTTCTTTAAAGATTTGAAAATATGTGTTGTATAAATATACTTTCAGTATAGTTCTATAACATTTTGCAAGCGTATACAAATAAGTAAATAAATAAATATTATTATAACTTTTTAAAATTTCTTTGCAAAACTCAAAAACCATTTTTACACGTTCCTGAATATTCAATAACATTATACATGTTCTAAAGACTATAAAAATGGTTTTAAAATGTTTCATTGAATTTTAATTTTCAATTTTTAAAAAGTTCTCGGTTTCAGCAACCAGCAATATGTCTTTTCTGAAGTTCTGTCACTCGATAGAAAATTACCTAAGAATACATATATCTAGTTATAATAAAAGTAACTCGTTAATGGTTTTAACATATTACAAATACACTATTCTGAACAATTAAAGGATATTGTAAGTTTTGCATAAAATATCGATGTTATAGATTTTTTTTTTTTTTTTTTTTTTTTTTCAGAAAATGAAAGAAGAGGGTCGCAAATGCAAATTTTCTCGTTTTTAAACTATGTAGCAATGCAAAGTTTGAGTTTGACGTGAAAAACAACGCTTTAGAGAAAGCGAATATATATTTTTTTTTTTCATCTTAATGAAAGACAAAGTGAAACGACAATTAGTAATTGCGTTGCTTCGATAAATGCGATATCGCAATAAAATCATTTAACCGATTCAGAAGCTTAGAGAATTGTTGGTCGGTTAGAAGTAGCAGGGAACACAAGTAGAAGTATCAAATGCCACTGGAGTTTCACAAAGTGTGATTTCCAGGACTTGGAACCGTTTATCGGACCCCAAGTATAGGCCTCAGATCAGGACAATGTCGTAGACGGGCAAAAATGTCCAATGCAGCTCGATATTTAATCGTAACGGCTTAGGTACACCGAAATAGGAATGACACTCTTCTTCAACAACACTTTCACTCAGCTCTTAACACCATAGTTTCGACTCAAACAATCCAAAATCGGTTCCACGCTGCAGGTCAGTAAGCTCACCGACTAGTGGCATGTGTTATGTTAACAGCAAGGTACTGTCGCGCCCTCAGGGCGTCGGCAACAAAGCATACCGAAGGAGAAATGTATGGCGCAGTATTCTTTTCTTTGACGAATCCTGTTTTTCTGTTCACCCTGATAATAGGCGTATTTTCATCTGGAGGGAGCGTGGCACAAGAAACAATAATGTGTTCCTGCAAAGAACTGTAAAATTTTGTGGAAGAAGTGGGAGTGGTCTATGCTGGTATCTCCATTGATGGGCGCACCGATCTCCACATCATACGAAATGGAGCTCTGACCGGTCGCCGATATAGGGATAAGATTCTCAGACCTATTGCTACAGCGTAGACCTACTTTCGGAAAGTTTGAGTCGAAATTGTGGGTCCATTAGCTGAGCGAAAGTGTTGTTGAAGAAGAATGCCATTCATATTTCGGTGTCTCCAAGCCGTTAGCGTTAAATATTAATCTTAATTAGGCGTTGTTGCGCGTCTGCAAATTTGTCTTCGGCCTCCCTTTCCAGTCACCAGAAAATGATTCCAGATCTTGGAAATCACACTTTGTGCAATTCTGGATGTTCTGATACTTTGTGTATGCCCCCCCCCCCTTAACTGACCAATAACTCCCCAAACTTCTGAATCGGTTAAATGTCTTCTTTTAGGCACAGAACTCATCTAAAAAGCACACTTACTGAATCTCGATCATTCTTTTCCGTTTGTCTCTGATTAAGTTGAAATCCAAATTTTATTTGCAGCCGCTAAAGCGTCGTTTAAGACGTCAAACTCAAAATTCACAAACAACGAAGTTTGAAAATAAAAAATATTTACATTTGTGACTCTCTTCTTCAATTTTCAGCAAAAAATATTTTCCTTATACAGTTATTTTACATAAGATGATCAATATCCTTTAATTGTTTTGAGCAGAGCAGCGTATATTCAAATTATAAACATTTAATAAATTTGTTTTATGTTCGACATTTCAAGTTTGTTTTGTTACGTCTCTTTCCAATACTACGTGCTGGGCTTACGATATTATTAGTCAGTTTTCTTTTCTTTTGAAATTAAATAAATGAAAATAATATATATGAAATGGCTTGTAGGCAAATGAGCGCCATCGTCTGTGGATGAAACCAGACATTTGACTGAGTAACAGGCATTTCAAGATTCATAGAATGGTGGGTAGTATAAATTAATGTTAAATGAGAATATATGTACTCATATATATTTAAATCAAAACAGTTTTAAGATGCATTAAAATGTTAAAACCATTGATGTTTCTTAAAATATATTTTAGTAAAATTTTTAAAAGGCATAAAAAAAACCTGTGGGAAATTCTTAGTTGAAACACAAATAGGATGTAACTATAGGTAAGCTGCCTCCACGTTACACGTGCTACTACATAACAGTTTCAAATACATTGCAGAGTTAGCATTTGCAAAACAGAGAGTTTGTCTTTCCTGCCCAGCATCATCATCATTCTTTACTCATAGGCGAAAGATAATAACCCTTTCCTTCAAAAGAATTCCTAAGTCACCAGCTGAATTCCAAGCTAAGTTCAAGGTAACTTCATCTGTATGTTTTCACAAGCCTCTTACGGCCGTATTCTCCATTAACTTTACATTTGAGCAGGTAAATTTGCAAATTTTCTGGGGTAGGGTACATATTTTCAGTAAAATTTGATGAGTTGATTATGGTATCAATCGACTAAGATTTAAAATCCTGTGCGATTCTGTTATTTTCATATAAAATCTGATAATAATAATTTCACTAGATAGCAGAGTTAGCACGCTAAATTCTGCTGGAAAGTTGCACATTGTTCCTAGACGTGTTGAAAATATTCGAGTTCACTAGAGAGTCAAAGTTAATAAACGGTCGTTAATGGACATATTATGTTCTCTCTCCAGCATGAGATACGTAGTTTTCTGTAGTCATTCTAGCTTTTTCTCCCTCATTTTTATTTTACAAGCAATCTCGTTTCTTTCCGATAAAGTAAATAACATTCCTTTAAGTAAAAAAAAAATTCTGAACCTTTTTTTTTTTTTTTTTTTTTTTTTTTTTACTTTTTCATATGAAACTTTAATACAGAAATCCATCCAAATATGCCATTTTTATATAAGCTGTTGATATTTTACAAAAATCTCTGCATTTTTGAATAATGTTTTAAAATCCGATTTCAAATTTCACTTAAATTTTATAAAATCTAATCTGCTTAACTGAAAGCTCGTGTTATCTATCATTTTATACATTATACTAAAAATATTCTTTGATATATGCTACTGAAGAGGAATTCAGATAAGTTTTAAATCACATTTTGCGTAAGGTCGTTTTTAAAAGCAAATTCGTTCAAAATTTCCAGCTTATATATATATATATATATATATATATATATATATATCATAAATGTGCAAGAATAATAAAATGTTTCAAAACAGTACTTTGTAGCACAGGAAGGGTCATAGATCTTAAAAAGATATTTTTAATACGTATTTCCACTTAAATAGGAGTTAAAGGGCAATATGTTATTCATGTTATTTAAATTTTAAATTATATGTCGACAGTACTGCCTTTCGTAAAAGTTATTATTATCTTTTGAGTTACAATTATCAAATTAAATGATTAAATTGACGAAAATTACGAGCGAATAAAATCGGCTTGCATGGATGATACATAAAAATTTCAGATGAAAATAAATACTCCGAAACAACAGTGGAGCCACCTTTCGTGCCGTAGAAAATTGCACCTTCAGAAAAATGACGATTGTATGGAAAAAAAAAAAAAAAAAAACATGAATTCTGCAATATATTAGAGGCTTTAATCATTGAAATTTTATTGTTTGTGTATACTACTTTGAAGTTATCATATTTAATATCATTATTATATATTAAGAATAATTTTGTTTCCTAGAGATTATTTTATACCCAAGATAAAATCAGTCAATTTTAGTCTTGCAACTTTTCAAATTGTTGAATTTTTTAGAATAATTTCTAACTAGACAACAGATCTCTATTAAATTGCCCTAAAGTTTCTTGGTTGAAAATATTATGCTTAGCTTTTAAATTTTAATGGGAACTAGGTTTATTATTGTGTCATTTAAAGTCAATATTACTGTTTTAGATCTTTTTAATTTACTATCTAAAAAATAAGCAAAGTATAATTTAATATCAATATATCGACATATCAATAAATAGCTTTCACAAATCTATTAAAAATGTCTTTAAAAAAAAAAAAAAAAAACAGCGCAAAAAGTAAATATGCTATCAAAAGTAATAATGTTATCATAATCTCATAAATAATCTAAAAAAGTTAAAGCTAAATTTTTTTTTTATTTTTTTATTATTAATTTTTTTTTCAGTTACGTATCAAATATTTAAGCAAATAATAGCTAAATAATAGGCAAGGTAAAATTTGACCTCTAGTATGGCATATTCAAAAACATAAAGCTATAGCATAAACTCATTTCCCCTATAGTCATATTCTTACGAAACATATACTATAATTCTGGAAAAGGGGAAAGATGAATCTCCCGACTTATCAACAATTTTATTAATCTATTACACACCCCAACCGCACTTTTTTTTTTTTTTTTTTAACTACTCAAAAGGTAAATAAATTGCTATCGTAATTTCATTTATAATGTAAAACGTTAAAGCTTAATAGTCTTTTTTTTCTTTTTAAGTCATGTATAGAAAATTTAAACAATTTTTAACATTAAAGACTAAATTTTAATATTCATGTAATCAATCTCTTTTATCTTAAGCCTTGGTGGTAAAAATTTAATATCATTAATGGGGAAAAAATCGTAAATGCCATCCTGACTTCCTCAATAAAAATGTGCATAGTGACTAAAATTTAACTTATTTATGGAAAAAGACTTTTTTCGGTAATTTCTTTTAGAAGAGGTAAAATTTCTTTACGCAGCTTATTTTTAACAATGAAATATTTTTCTTTATTTCCCTTTGTTTTCAGGCACTGCCGTGGTTTTCTTTCCTCTTTTCTTTAGAAAGGATCTTTAAAAAGCAGATTTAATAAAGTCTATTATTTTAGAGAAGAACGCAGAAGAAAAAGAAGCTTTTTCGTGTATTTTAAAATAAATTAAAAAAAAATTCTGGATTTTTATTTGTTTATTTATTTTTCATCTGTAGTTTAAATGTGTTTTTTAATTTAATATATTATGTTTATTTTTTGGAATAAAAAGTAATTTTAATAGTAGAATCTTCTTTCTTGTTTAGGCTTTTTCTTTTTCCCCTTTAAATTAAGAATTTCCTTTTTGAGTATTTAGGCACATTAAATATTAAATTTGTGTAATAAAATATCACAAAAATCTCATTTCCCCCCCCCCCATAATATAAGGCGAAAGCGTATAATCTAATTCTTTCTGGATAAAATCCAGTCCAATAAAATTTATAAAATAAATTAAAAAAGAAAAAAAAAAAAAAAAAACTAATCCTATTTTTCTTTTCTAAGTGATAGATATAAAATGTTGCTGCACAAAACAGAAATTAATTTAGTGCGATAGGAATTATTTTAATCTATTCTTCAACATTCAGGCATGCAATAAGTGTTTCATTCCTTAGCATCGGTTACTATATTCCTTTAAAATTTCGTTGCCATAGCATTAGTATAATAGGAGCTCCTTTGCAGCTTTTAAAATTTTGTTGTCGAATTTGAGATGAATTGAAAAGTGTATAACAATTTCGTAAGCAAATATATTGACGAGAAGATACAATACCTCCTCCATTAGTATATACATATACACCTCCATATATACCGCCTCCATCTAGAACGAATAAGTAGCAATTTTCTGAATACCTACACCGGAAATATAGCTTGATGAGGTAAACAAATAATCTGGATAGTCGAAACCATTGATAATTTCCAGTCTAAACTTTTCTAGATGGTGAAACAATATAACGAATATTATGAAACCTTTGTATTGCGAGAAGATTATGAGCATATCTGAAGAACAAATCGTAGCAGAAATTCCAAACTCGGTATTCTAAATGAGTATCATATATGGATTCTACAGTAAGCTTTTCGCTGAGATGAAGCAAATGATTCGTGTAAAGGGACATTCAAAAGTATTCAAATACATTACATCTATGGGAGAAATTGCAGGCAAGTAGAGTATAACGTCTATAGATTGCACTAAACCAAATGAAACGAATATATATTTTTTGTAATAAAGGTAGTCAACTGGGTTTTTTTTTTTTTTTTTTGTTTTTTTTTTTGGTTGTGTGTGTGTGTGTAGGAGCTTCTCCCCGCACTTGGAGAATTCCGATTTAAAAAAAAAAAAAAAAAACAGAATTATTTTTTAATAACCGAATTAAATTCTATATAAATGTAGGTGCATTAATGAAACGAGGGGTTGAGGGGGCCGGTAGCCCCCTCACACAAAACTAATTATCATACTGTATTTATGGAATTAAATTTCATAGTAAGAGAAAGTCGTGTGAGTGACACACCAGATTATTATTATTATTATTTTATTTATTTATTTTTTTTTTCAGGATTTTCCTTATTTTTAACTATTAAAAAAAAAAGTGTTTGCATGTTCATTTTTTTACTTTCTTCTATATGTAATATAGAGAAAGTATTGGATTCGCGAAAATTTTCGACCTCCGTTTTTTGACGGATCTACACGTTTTGGGATGTCCTGAACACGAATTGATAGTTTTTAAAAAATGTCTGTCTGTCTGTCTGTCTGTCTGTCTGTGGTTTAGTGTTTTCACCGTACCTCACGAACCAATGAATGAAATTCAACCAAACTTGGTATATAGTTGGACCCTGGCGGGGCATTGTGCTGATTAGATTTTGGGATCAATAGCCCATCAGGTGGCGCTGTGATCGCATTTTATGTAAATTTTTAACATGGCAGTATAGGACAAATTTTCGTATTTTTCACCGTATCTCACGAACTAATGAATGAAATTCAACCAAACTTGGTATATAGTTGGAACCTGACGGGGCATGGTGCTGATTAGATTTGGGGATCAATCGTCCAGCAGGTGGCGCTGTGATCGCAAAATTTCGTATGTCACACCGTATCTCACGAACCGATGAATGAAATTGAACCAAACTTGGTGTATAGTTGGACCCTGACATGGAAAGGGTCTGATTAGATTTTGGGATCAATCGCCCGGCAGATGGCGCTGTGATCGCATTTTATGTAAACTTTTAACATGGCAGCATAGGACAAAATTTCGTATAAATGTACATAATGAGCGTTAATTTAAACTTGTGATTGTAAAATTAATATCACTTATTCATAATAGTAGTAGTTAACTACGAAAAAAATTTTGTGCATGTGGGGGCACCGGTTCCCTCCCTGGGGGGGAAGTACCCCACCGGGGGGGGTAAATTTTCAAGATGGGTATCTTTCGAAAGATCTCGTCAATACCTTTAAAACGAATGGTTGAACTATAAATCTGTGACAATTTGAAACAAAGTTATCGATTTTTTTACTTTTAACAAAAAAAAAAAAACTTAGAAAAAAAATCGTATTTTTTTTTTTTTTTTTTTAACGAAACTTAACCAAACTTGGTATTTAGTTGGTCCCCGACATAAACTGGTCCTGATTACATTTAGGGATCAATAGCTCAACAGGTGGCGCTGTGATCGCATTTTTTCTAAATTTTTAACATGGCAATATAGGACAAAATTTCGTATAAATGTACATAATGAGCGTTAATTTAAACTTGTGATTGTAAAATTAATATCAATTATTGATAATAGTAGTAGTTAACTACGAAAATAAAATTGTGCATGTGGGGGCACCGGTTCCCCCCCTGGGGGGGAAGTACCCCCCCCCCCCGGGGGGGTAAATTTTCAAGATGGGTATCTTTCGAAGTGATAATTTAAAACAAAGTTATCGATTTTTTTTACTTTTAACCAAAAAAAAAAAAAAAACAGAAAAAAAATCGTATTTTTTTTTTTTTTTTTTTTAAATATTGTTACTGGTTGAATATGTATTACTTTTAACAAAAAAAAAAAAAAATAGAAAAAAATCGTAATTTTTTTTTTTTTTTTTAATATTGTTACTGATTGAATATGTATATAGGAAAATATAGAAGAAAGTCTTGTGGTGGCCACAACATACTAGTTTTTTTCGCCATAAAAAAAATATATTTACGTATTTATTTATTCATTGTTGGTATCAGTTTATTTATTTTTTCTTTATAATAATTTTGAAGTCAAAATAGAGTTCTTATTTAATATATTTTGAAACAATTTCTGAAGTATTTGATTGAACTAAGAAATACGGCGTTGGCTAGATTTTGTCCTGATTAATATGTGTACCAATCGAATTTTTGAAAAAATCTAATAATCCGGACAAATACAATAACCGTCCTTCAGTTTTATACATTTTAAACAAAAAGAAAAATTTTTGCACGTTCATTCAAGGTGATAGAGAAAATTTGGCAACGACGCCAAAATCGCTGTCTGAAAGAAATTGTTCGACCTATCATACTAATAAAAGTTTTTAAACAAATGATTAATAATAATAATATTTAATAATATTAAAACACCAACCTTTTTTTTTTTTTTTTATTTTTTTTACTATCCAAAAAAATCTCTTTAAATTCTTAAAAAAAAAAAAAAATCTGGAGTGACTCCACTCGACTTTCCGAACATTGAGTAATTAACAGTTTTGTAGATAAAGTAAAGAAAGAGTAGTTGTTAAACAAAAAAAAGAGAGAAAACCATAATAGAGTGTTTGAGTATTTTTCTCCATCTATTACACGTTGTTTTATTTAACGCTACTGAACTTTGAGCCCATAGATCATAATGACAAAGAAATTTTCGTTGTGTCCCTGTAAAAACCTATAAATGTTAGATTCACCAAAATGCTTATAGTTAGTGCAACAGTGATTTATAATACTCATATAAATTTTCAGCTGAATTCAATAAGGCGTTTAGATGCTATCGTACTTTTAGAAATTTAGTCCCATAGGCCATAATGATAAAGAATTTTTCTTTGTGTCCCTGTAAAAAAACTGTAAGTGCTAGATTCACCAAAATCTATACAGTTAGTTCAACTGTGATCTATAACATGTGTACAATTTTTTTGCTCGGATTAATAAGGCGTTTAGACACTATCACATTTTTAAAAATTTGGCCCCATAGGCATAATGATAAAGAATTTTTCTTTGTGTCCCTGTAAAAAAACTATAAGTGCTAGATTCTCCAAAATCTATACAGATTGAGTATTTGTGATCTATAATATGTGTATAAAATTTTTGCTCAATTGAATAAGGCGTTTAGATGCTATCGCACTTTTAAGATTTTGCTCCCATAGGCCATAATGATAAAGAATTTTTCTTTGTGTCCCTGTAAAAAAACTATAAGTGCTAGATTCACCAAAATTTATAGGGTTCGTACTATGGTGACTTACAATATGCGTACCAACTTTCAGGTTAATCGAACGAAGCGTTTAGACGCTAGCGTGTTCACCCATAGACATACACACATACACACATACACACATACACACACACATACATACATCATCGTAAAAATAGTGAAAACGGACTCAGGGGACCTCAAAACGTATAGAAACATCAAAATCTCGAATTCGGATTTTTGACATGATTACAATACATTCCTCACTATAGTGATCGGAAAGTAAAAAAACAATAAGAAATGACATTCTAATATAATCATACCAATGAATGGAAACATACTTTAAAAACTGCCTTTTAAGTATTTCTAAATATTTCTCCAAAACTGTTTGGTATAAAAATAATTCATCACTTTTAATAAGTTACATTATCTTTTAGAAAGAGATAGTGATTAAAAAGCACACGTGTAATAAATAGTTGCATTAAAAGCACACGTGTAAGTAAATAGTTGTATTAAAAGCACACGTGTAAGTAAATAGTTGTATTAGAAAACGCTTTAGAAGCACGCATTTAAAAAGATTTAACTTAATTAACCCATTAAACGTCGCTATACGAATCCCACTGAAAATTTATGAAATTTCGTGTATTTTGGCTTTCAATGTGCATTTTTAATCATATGTAGCTGAAATAATTAAAAATATATGTATTTTGTTAGAAGATACGATACGTTTTCAAAATGGTAGATTTGACACCTATTTGGAGTAGAACTTATGTTGAAAAACTGCAAAACCCTTTTAAATTAGTTTTCTTGATCCCTGTTGGTTATAATTTAAGAAAATAATTGTTTTATTTCATATTGTTTTATTTCATTTTTCGATTGTCTTAAACCCCTGTACTTGAATGAGTTATTTTTGCTGATTTTTTTCTTTGCTGATGCTTTGCAGAAAAACAAACATCTTTGTTTGATTAATTGGAAAAAAAAAAATAAAATATAGAAGTTACATTACAAACGTTTTGAAAAAATTACCAACTAAGCTAGACGTTTCAATAGTTTATGTAAAAAAAGAAAAAATATAGTTATCTTACTTACTTGCAGAGAAAAAAATTCTTAAAAAATTGTTCCTGCAGCCGAAGCTTTGGCGCCTAATGGGTTAAAATCGTCTTTAAAAATATGTACAATCAATTCAAGGCTTTTCACTTTAATTTTTTAATCATCTTCAGGAATAACAAAAAATGATTATTCTATGCAGTTTAAATACTTAAATAGTAGTTTGCAGTTAAAGTTACAAAAAATTGACATATTATTATTCGTGAGCAGTCCATTAGCAGGAAAATATATAAATAATACATATTTTTTAAAAATGATTTTAATTTAATTTAATGATTTTAAATACGTGTTTCTAAACTGTTTTTTAATACAACTATTATTAAGAATATTATATTACCTCACATTACCTTATCATACATGATGAAAAAAATTACATTTAATGATATAAGATTTGGATTATTTCAATATTCATTTACCGAAAAATGTAGTAAATTCAATATTAATTTTTCGAGTTTTCTGAAACACCCAATTTTCTCTCTCTCTCTCTCTCTTTTTTTTTATCGCTACTAAAATATAACAATTGCAGAATATATTAGAACGTAGATGAATAAAGTTTTAAGAGATGAAATTAAATTTTCTATTTTCTTAATTTACACTGCATTAGTTTAACTTGTGTAATTAAAAAAGGCTTGAAAACTCTCATAACCGGCAAATAAATTAAAGCTATCATTTATGAATTAAGGTAAACGCACCAGTAGTGAACCCTGTACCAGTAGTGGACATTTTTAATTTTAAATTCTGAAAATAAGCTACGCAAAAATTCTGAAGATTCGAGCAATGTTCAGGAACGGAATTACAGTCTTTTACTGTTAAACCCTTTAACAAAAAATAATTCCGGCCATTAGTTTTAAAATAATGTTAGTTTAACTAAAAAAATTTGCACTTTTTGTGATTTTGCCGTTTTCTTCTTATGACTTTGAATAAGGAAATGAAATTTCATTTGCTCGCTCTCTGCTTATTTTTAACTGATTTCTTCTACCTTTTGCTTTCATGTGACTAAAATAAGTATACAAAATTCATTTATTGTGCTGTTTTTTAAATATTGTATTAACACATAATATTTTTATGGGTGTCCACTACTGGTACCAAGAAAATGTCATCATGAAAGATAGTGGACAGCCCTATCCACTACTGGCTCATGTGACTTTTAATGCCAGATCCAGCAGTGGACACAATTCTGTAATCTAGCAATTTTAGAGTTGAATTTTAAAGCAAAAATTGAAAGGGGTCCACTATTGGAACAAAAAAAGGGTCTACTACTGAGTCTTTAGTGTGTCCACAACTGGCTCATTTTAAGCTCTTTAGATTTTTGGTTTTTTTATATATATAAATGCTACAATTAGCAATTTTTATAATACAGTCGTATTAAGAAAGAGTTAGTGAAGATCTGAAATATTAATTGTTTTTTTGAAACTCTAAAATTTAGGAAATTACACAAAAAATAGCCGGAAAATGTCCTTAAAGTGTCCATTACTGGTGCGTATACCTTAAATTATAAAAATAATTCAGTTCTATCTACTTTTTGTACAAATATGTGAGATGTTAAACAAATTCATACTGGAATGTTTACAAATAAAATAAAATCTATATAATATTTTAACCTATGATTTAAAAAGAAACTATTATTGTCTGTAAAATTATTTTCATCATCTATAAATCGTAATAATAAATAACAAACTCACGAAAATCCATACTACAAAAAATTAGATTTAAACTTTTTTTTTTTTTTTCTTTTCTACAGTCGGCAGCAAAAGTATCGAGAACTAACCAATAATTCTGATATAAAAAAAGTACACTTAATACTGTTTTGTTAAATAAATCCTTGTCAAATCATGCTCTTAGACTGACTAAAAACATGACTCGACAAGGATTTATTCGACAGACCAGTATTAAGTGTACTTTTTTTTAGGCAGGAACTATTGCTAGTGCACAGATACTTTTGCTGCCGACTGTACATATAAAACAATCACCCATTTTCATTATTACAGTAGAATTTGGATAATTCGAAGTTGAAAGGACCAGAGAAAATTTCGAAATATCCAAAAATTCGAACTACGTACACTATTTTTTTTTCAAAAAGAAGAGATAAATTTAAATAATAAAACTCTACGATCAAAGGTTTAACACATAAACTTTATATCTAAGAATACTGCTACATCCCCCCCCCCTATTAAATCAATACTTTTTTACGAGTTTAATTATTCAACACATTTTAAAAATTGTCAGATACTTTTGATTGCTTCGTTAATTACAATCTTTGTGTCATAGCATATGACTTTAACCTATCAATTGATACAAAAATAGAATCTTCTACATTAGACATAACTTTCAATTGAATAAAACTTCGAAGTACATGTATATGGACCATATCTTCTAATGCACTAGGTAGGAAATACTCTTGTATTTCCTTATCGTTCTTTTGAAAGACTGTTAAAAAAAATAATGCACTTTAGCTGAGAAAAATCTCGGGAACAAATTTTACTGTAATATTTTAAAGGTGTATGGTGTATAATATATAATATAATAGAGTGTATATATACAATAATAATAATAATATGGTAATATTTTATGGTGTATGAAAAATTCGAATTATGCAAAATAGAATTCGAATTATCCATGATTTTTTAACATTATTTTAATAGAAAATTCAAGGGACCGAGTAAAAAAGTTCGAATTATCCAAAATTTCGAATTAAACAAGTTCGAATTATTCAAGTTTCACTGTATTACTTACATTATATAGGAAAATTATTAACACAATATTCTGAGTATAATCCGCAAATCAGATAAATCAGTTTTTCACCTGATTTCAATTAGAAGACAGAAGAAAATTTGTAACACATCGTTCAATAAGTCCCGGGACTAATCCCGAGATAGCGTCGTAAATGAGACATTTTTGTGTGGGTAAAGTAAACCCAACTTTCAAAAGATACACGTTAGAGTTTCGTGATATTTCGATCGTTTGTTGGCGAGATATCAACGTTTTAGTGACCCTACTTTTGATGTTTTCAAAATGAAGGACAAAGCTGAATTTCGTTTGTTGTTTAAACATTGTTTTTTGATGGACAAAAATACTGTTGAAACTGTTAAGCCATTGGTAAATTTCAACAATATTTTTGCCTATCACAAAGCAATGATTAATCAACTCATGAAAATCAGCTTTGTCTCTCATTTTGAAAACATCAAAAGTAGGGTCACTAAAACTTTGATATCTCGGCAACAAACGATCGAATTATCATGGACCTTTAACGTGTATTTTTAAAGTTAGGTTTACTTTACCCACACAGAAATGTTTCATTTACGACGCTATCTGGTGATTAGTCCCGAGACATATTGAACGATGTATTATGATGCATTACTTTGTACATATAAAGCTTTATTTAATAATTAAAATGTATCGTATAAAATTGATTTATCAAACCTTCGGATTATTCACAAAGAATATGTAAGTAAGACGAAAAGAAACAATTCGTTTGGAGCTTTATTTTATGATACCATGTGAGCGT
Organism: Salticus scenicus; assembly: GCA_963930645.1. Classification (NCBI taxonomy): domain Eukaryota; kingdom Metazoa; phylum Arthropoda; class Arachnida; order Araneae; family Salticidae; genus Salticus; species Salticus scenicus. The sequence goes on from OZ005652.1 coordinate 105,833,921, forward strand.
TTATATCACTATTTGACAGGGTTGTCAAACGTTGCAGAGTTTTTAGAATGGTTTACCTAGTTTGGATAGTTTCATTGATTAAAGAAAGGCAGTTATTCAACACTTATTACAACAATGCTTCCCAACTGAGCTTTACGCTGATTGCATCCAATCCATACCATTCTATAGCTATTATAGGAAGTGTTATTGGATAAAATCGGTCCATTTTCCGTGACGTAAAGCTCAGTTCAGAGGTATTATTATAGGAGGTTTTAATTAGCTGAAATTAGATATGATTGCTATGGTAATTATAGTGGGAATTGTGAAGCCTTGCTTTTGGTAAATCTTTCGTGTATGATTGAATACGAACAATGCAAATAAAATGGTCTTAAAGCGAGACATAAAAACAACTGAAACGGCATTTAAGACACGTAAATGTCTTAAAATATAGATTAGTCGTTACAGATATCTTAATTTAAGACATAAATATGTCTGAAATACCAATTTAGACACAAAACTGTCTGAAAAACATAAAAACGCGAATTTTCAGACAGAAAACGCGTTTGAATTTGCAGACACTTTAGAAATTCAGACATTTGCATTACTTAGAAAATTTTTTATGTATAATCTACTTTAAGAAAATATACTTATCCTACTTCTTTCCACATTTAATAAATATATTATTATTTTATATAATAAGCAGTTAAGCTACTTAAACTATGGTAGTTTAAGAAATTAAATTTTTATGCACTAACATTCTAGAGATCTGAATGATATTTGCATGCTATTATTGATTTCTAATAACATACACCTTCTAACAATTTAATTAATTATTTTTCGAAAAATTGTCTTAATTATTTTCTTTTTTCGATAATTTGTCTTTACCCTTTATAACATCTATATAATATTTCTTTAACGGGGACCAGTTATGATTATATTTTGTAGATATGATACGATAGTGACAATAAAATATATGAGCATTTAAAAAAAAAAATGCATAAGCAATATGTAAGCACGCGCACTCACTTAAGTGATATAATAATAATAGTAATAATAATAATAAAAAGACGACATTTGTCTGATGAGATCATTTTATATAAAAATTTATTTTTAAAATTTGCATCTTTACAATTTTTGCAAGCGTCGTTTTTAACCTAGCAACACTTTAAAGATATAAACAAAATATGAACTTTTGCGTCATAAATGGACTGAAAAACGCAATCAGAAGAAGTATAATAAAAATAGGTACTAAGTTTTTTTTTTTTTTTTTTTTTTTTTTTACAAAAAAATATGCCAAAATGAATAAATTAAAAAATAAATTAACAGGCATCGCCAACATGGCGGCAGAAATTTAAAAGTCACCATAGGACTCCTACAGTCTGCTCTCAGCTGTCCTGCTTGAGGAAGCATGTAAACGGAATCGTCAAACATCAATTTTATTTTGCGATTTTTCTTTGAAAGATTTTGGGTTAACTATCATTTGCGTTTTCTCCCCCCCCCCCAAAAAAAAAAAAAAGAAAAAAAAAACTGATAATAATTTTGCTTCTGATGAATTACAATTCATTTTGGGTGGTGAAAATTGTATAAGACTTATAAGTTTCAAATTTTAAAGGTAAATAAAAAAGAAAGAAAGAAACTGCGAAAATTTCCCAAGGGTTTGCTAGTATTACAGTGCGTGTCGAAATGATAGGTCCACCAGTAAAAATGAAAGTTATGTTGGTAAAAAAGGTTTTATTGTGTACAAAGTACTATTTTATAAACTACATTACTTCATTCAATGTAAAATAATACATGAATAATATACAAATAATAGGAATAATAAGGAAAACAAAAATTACATGAAAAAGCTGTTTCAAAAAGATAGGTCCACTGAACCAAGCATCAAATTAATGTTGAATTAATAAGAAATTTTCCCACCTTGTTTCAGAATAAGCTCATAAATCCTATTCGACATGGTTTCTACAAGTTTTTGCAAACACTTTTTCTCGATTTTTGTCCATTCGGAGGAAATAGCCTTTTTCAAGTCTGCAGTATTGTTGTACTGCCTTCCGCCTGCATACACCGCTCTTGCGAGTATACCCCACATGTTTTCTACTAGATTCAGGTCGGGGCTCCAAGGTGGCCAATCGATAACATGTACACCATTATCCAGAAACCATATAAAAGTGGACTTTGCAGTGTGCACAGGAGCATTGTCATGTTGGAACATGAAGAATGGACCCCCAATGTGCTCTGCTTGTGGAAGAAAATATTGTTTAAGCAGCTGTTGATAGCCTGCAGCATTCAAACGATTGTCTACAAATGCTAGATCAGTTTTTCCTGCACTTCCGAATCCGGCCCATACCATAACGGAACCACCACCAGCTTGCCTCTTCGAGAATATCTGCCTACCGTTACGCAGATCGTGCCAGTAGTACTGCCAGCCATCTGGAACATCCAGGTTGAATTTCTTTTCATCACTGAATATCACACGATGCCAATCTTGTTTCCAGAATATCACTTCATGTGCGAATTTCAATCTCTTTTCTTTGTGCTTTTTAGTCAATTTTGGAGCCGCTTTCCTCTTCACGTAAACCATATTGCCGAACTTCTTTACCACTCTATGGACTGTAGATTTTGATATTGGGGGGTTTTGTTGTCTGGCCACAGTGGATAAGCTCATATTTCCAAATTTTAACTCCTTTACGATAGTCCTTTTTTGTCGGGGTGTCACTTTTGATGGGCAGCAAGATGATTCTTTACTGCCATAAGCATTTCTAAGTCGCAAATAATTGTTTACAACATTATGTGATCTGTTTAAAAGTTTACCTATTTCTCTAATCGATTTTCCACACGTTTTAAATCCATAAATTTTCCCCTGCTCAACCAGCGAAAGACTGCAACGACGACCCATTTCGTTTGATTACAACGTGATGTTCAAATCTGTTTAAATACCTCCACAGCAGCCAGCATAATCCCGCAGTAAGACTAAGCAACGATATTTATGCAAATTTTTTGGAAATAAATGTGATTGGTGCAAAATTTCTGTAGGCGGACCTATCTTTTTGAAACGGTCTGAAAATGAAAATTTGCATAAAATAAAAAGGAATTATTTATTTTAAAGAAATTTCTTCATAAATAGTTATAACAATTACTGATTAATTATCTCTACCAAAAAAGTGATTCTTACTCTCAATTAAGAGTCGAAATTTTGAAAAATGTGGGTGGACCTATCATTTCGATACGCACTGTAATTATTGAATCTACGATTCAAAGAATAAAATTATGAAATATTTTCCATTCGTAAAAAATTAATTTGGAAACTTATTCCCTTCAATTTTTGAATATATATATATATATATATATATATATATTGGACATTCTTAGAAATGATCCTATTTGTTTATAAAAATATGAAAACATATTTTATTAAAATAATAAGAATGGAGAAAAAATAAATTAGTTAAAGAAAAAACCTTTTGCTCTGGAATATTGAGAATTCAATTTAATTTAACATAGCGTCTTGTTTTGTATACTATACGAGTACCAAAATTGTAATTATTATATTTTGAAACTTTATTTTTCGACAAACGAGTCATTTGTTGCAAAAAAAGGTACTAATTTTTAGATCCTGTGATTCAACGCAAACAATGCAGAAATAATTCCTATTAATACAAATTGAATTCTAACACTGTTAAAAATGGTTTCTTAAAATGAGCTAAATTGTCTCAAAATAGCTCCGAAACAATATATACTAAAATTTGAAAACCCATTTACTCATTTTTGAGTATATTGACATGTAAAACATGGGGATATTTGGTTTCTTATTTGTCAACCCTATTTTTGAGCACGTCAATATACTCAAAATTGAGTACATGGTTTCTATTTTGAGACAATTTAGCTCATTTTTAAGAAACCATTTTTAACAGTGAAAGCTTATTCTCTTTTGTTTTTGAGATAATGTAACTTCTATTTTGTTTGAATTATATTCAAAACTCTTTAGAAAAAAAATAAAAAAAAATATTCCATTATTTAAGAAAATATTAAATTATATTTTAAAGGAACAATGATAAAGATAAAATAAATTAAGAAGAAAAAAAATGATATTTCTACAATATCGGCATTTAATTTTATTTAACATAACATTATAGTTCATACATTATAACAGTACCAAAATTGTAATTATTATATTTTAATCGTTATTTTCAGATAAACTAACCATTTGTTGTACACATCACAAGATACTTTTTCTTTTTCGATTCTATGATTAAAAACATAAATTGAAGAAATATTTTCCATTGGTCCAAATTAGATTCCATAGCTTATTCTGTTCACTTTTTGAGATAATGAATCTTCTATTTTGTTTTAGATATATTGGAAATCCTTCAGGTATAAAATAAACAATGATACTATTCTTTAAGAAAAGACGAAAAGATATTTTCTGGATACAGTGTGAATGAAAAGAAAACTAAACGCCCAAAATGGATGACAGTCCATCGATCTTTGAAATTAATTTTTAGAAGAAAGTTTTCGAAAAGTTTGGAGGTTTCTACATCACTTTATCTTACCTCCTGGCATGTTGGTTAATTTTCTGGAAAACCTACACACGAGGAAAATTGTTACTATTTATTTTGAATGTTAAATAATGTTTAGGGATATTTTAAGTCAAACTATATTGCATATTTCACATATCTAATATATGTAAAATCTCTAAAACTTTTAATTATTTCCAAAATCTCAATAAAAATTTGGTGTATATCCTTCAAATAAAGGACCATTATTCAAATAGTTTTATTGATTAAAAATATGTTTGATAAATTGCGTTGAGAGTTATACGTATATTTTACAAGATTTACAAACCGATAAAAAGGCTTTTGTTGAAAGTGATTACATAGTAACTAAAACGTTATATATATTTTATGAATAAGTCGTATTCAGGATCAGACATGGTAATTATTCATATTATTACTTAAATAAATCATAATTTAAATGTTTTGTTTGTTTATTTTTTTATACAAGGTGTTTCTTAATTCCTTTTAAGAAAACATACCCTCATACGATCAGCAGTATCAGATATTTTCTCGTAAAATTGTTTTTTCTAGAGACAAACAGTCGAAAACGCATCGTGTGATAGTTTACCTCTTTTGTCTCAGTCAATGTCGAATTTCTATCTCTTTCACAATACATTGGCTCAGATTCAACCAGAGTGCCAGAAAAACTCAGATACGTGTCGTGGTTACACTATTCTTTAATTATTAAATAGCAAGCGATTAGTTGTTAGTTGCCAGTTGTTAACGCCTATTTTACATTTATTTCAGGGATTAAAATAACCTTACTACGAGGTTCTCGAATATTTGGAAAGGCAATAGCGCATAGTTCACACGATTCGATCTTCCGTGTTCCAACACATCAATATGAGTCAGAATCACATATTTAAGTAGGGTCTCAAATGCAGCCCTCAAGTAGTGAAGAGACATAAAGACAAAGTAAGGACAATATTAAGCGTTTTGTTACGAAAAAAAAAGTGTAACACTTAGATGCATCACAGGAATGTGCAAATTGATATATCTTTCGAAATTCCGACAATCGGCATTGATGCACGATTGGCATTTACATGGATTGGTGAACATTTTCAAAAATACGAAATGTTTCGCTGATCGTAGAAGAATTCATGCTTTTTCTTGCAACAAGATCTATCTCAGAATCCAATGTCGTTTCGTATCCAATTGCCTCCATAGCAGTGAATCTATTTCCATTAGCTAGACTATAAACAAAGTGAATATCGGTTAACACGGCGTTAGTGAAATGATTCATGATCACCTTTTGAAATCGTCGGCTACAATGAGAAACCCGAGCGGCTGACCTCGAGAGATCGCTTACAGCACCTAACAAAAGTTTTAGAATTTTTTTTAATAAAGTATTATTCATATTTTATTTTTTAAATTAATACTTTTTCATATTAAAATATCTGAAAGAAGATAAATATTTTTAGTGAAGTTGTAAGTTCTGTATTATTTTGATTAAAAGTTTATAATATCAAATTCACTGTAACAACCTATAAAACATTTCATGAAAATATATAAGGTAAGTAAAATCCATTTACCTTGCTATTGAATATCCATTACACAGTTGATAATTCATGGAATCAAGAGTTTTTGTATTTTTATTAGGCTGATCAATATTTATCCCAAGATATTGTTTTGTTTCCCCCAAGACTGTCAACTCGTTCTTCGCCGCATCACCCATATCTAGGTGACGGGTGTTTTTCCGTGGAAGCCCCGTCACCCACATATGGGTTACGCTCTTCTTGCTCAAGTTAATAGGATTTTCAGTTGGATTTAAAAAAAAATTAATGGAATAAGAACTTAAATATAAATATAGGATATACAACATAAAAATATTAAAAATGTACACATTATGCTGTACTTTTTATTAATTTTTATTTATGATAACATATCACATTATACTATGAAATTCTGTTTGTCACTTTCCTTCTAAAATCACCACTTCGTCATCACTACTCTCCTCACTTTCAATTATACTTTTACACCGTCCAATGAAAATTTCGAGGATAAAAAAATCACTGACTTGCGTCTGAAAAAAAGTATGTTTTTCGACTAAATGAAGGATCAGGGATAAATGCAGTGAAATCTCAGGCAGTCCTCTAGCCGAAAAGCTTATTGCTCTTCCCATTTCGGAATTAAATACTTTGTAATTAATTGAAGGTTCGAAAACCATATTCGAGTTGCATCACTGCTATTTACGTTCTGTCGCTTCGGCGGTCGGATTTGGACCCGGCAAGAAACTCATCCGAATCACGCTGGGCGACGAACGTGCTAACGAATATTCTTGTTTTAGTTTAGTTAAGATTTCATTTATTCCTAGATTTTCCCCCGCGATTAGGAGATCGTCTACATAAGCAAGTATGTAAGTTGTTACATCATTATGTTTACGTTTACATAGACATTTATCAAATTGACTTTAGATAAAACCTAATTTACATAATAATTCATTCAATTTTAAATTTCTTGTTCTCAAGGCCTGTTGCAGCCCATATACAACTTTCTTTAATTTACATATTTTACGTTCTTCCATGGGTGCCACATATCCTTTGGTTGATGCATATAGGTATTTTCTTTCAATTCACGATACAAAAACATAATCTGGATATCAGCGTGTCTTTAGGTTTTTTAAAGACTCGTTGTCAAAAAGCTTGACAAAATAGTGTGAAAAACAACAGGTGCAAAAGTTTTTTTGTAGTCGATTCCATATTTCTGTGAAAAACCCCTGGCAACTAGCCTAGTTTTGTACTTTTCTACATGGCCCTGAGTATTATACTTTGCTTTGAACGACTCAACTAATTCCCAGGTATTTTCATTAAGCATATTCATTTCGTCTAATGTCACATCTATCTAATTTTGTTTTTCTATAGGGTTTTGCATCTTTTGTATATACCATCCCAATGTTTAGGCTGATTATTTTATCATTTATTACAAAAGCAAATCTATCAGGTGGCATCCCCGTATTTTCTCATTTGAGATCTCTGTAATCTCTGTGATCTTCGAGGAAAATTTTGTGAATTGTCTAACATATCATTATCACTGGTTTCATCTATATCTGAGTCTATTAATTGTAGCTTTCTATTGTGGATTATTACTTTCAGAATTCTCAACATTATTTTGTGATGCTACGCTTTTAAGCATTTCCTGATTTTTATTTTCTATGAATTTAACTGTTGTACGAATATTTTCTCCATCTGTACAAATTTGATACCCTTTGCCTCTGTTATCAAAATCCACAAATAATCCTCCCTGCTTTGTACTATCTTTTTTACCATGTTTTTATTAACATGCTTTCTTGTTTGTTTGTCCAGTACAAATTTTGCAATCGATCTTTATCTACCTTCTCTACAAGCTAGACATTTGAAACTCAGAACACGATGACAATGCATTTTTAAATACTTTTATATAATTAATAAATGTTTTAAAAAAATTATAATTGCTCTCTTTATTACGATTTTTTTTTTTTTTTTTTTTTTTTTTTTTTTAATTGATGGGATAATTCATCAAAATTTTTAAAAAAGTATGTATTAATACATAGAATTGTCAGGTTTATATGATTCAACAGAAAATTTAAAAACGTGGCATACAAAAAGTTATTTTTATCTTGTAATTATTTCCACTATGTACATTTTGTACATAGGAACAAGCACGTTTTAAATTAGATAGATCAGGTTTACGAGACTAGTGCACATCTTGTAAGGAGTCGAATCACATGAGGAGGTTGGGATCCTGTTTTGTAAGTAAGTAGTGGTATTAATAGCATCCCTTCAGTAAGAGTTCGGTAAATCACCTTCCTGAAATAAACAGCGAGTCATCTCAACTAAAGTATGATTTTTACGTTTCGAAGTACCATTCTGGAAAGATGAATAGGCGCTGTGAGTGATCTATACCTTCTTTTCTTAAATATTCATCTAATTCTTTTCCAGTTTACTCTCCTCCTTTGTCGAAGTGGATTGCTTGCACCTTTATACTAAATTTATTTGAAGTCATTGCTGCCTATCCTTTCAGTTTTGAGGAAATTTCGCATTTGTTTCTTATTATAATTTATGAGAAACCGACTGAAATCATCTGTAAAAGTCAAAATATAGTATTTTTCACTGACCGTAAAGGTTTTCGTGGCTCCACATAAATCTGTGTGTACTAATTCTAACGGTTTTGTGGGCTTAAATTAAGTTGAGATTTTGCATACATCATCATGTTTGCAATTACCTATTTCTATCCTGATTCTCATATTTTTATTCACTAAATCTCTTATATGGTTAGCATTTCTGTGGCCTAACCTTATAGGCCATTTATGGAAGCAATTTTAATTAAAAAAAAAAAAAAAGAAATTACCATGTTTATAGTGTGTGATGTATGATTGATTACTTTACATTCATATAAATTGTTATTTCTATAACCTTCAATACATGTGTTTTCTTCATGCGTCTTTTCTACAAGATTTGTTTCAAATATGGCTACTCATCCATTTTCAGTTGGCCCTTTTTACACATATGAGATTTGTTTCTGTTACAGGCATATACAATGCATTTTTTAATATTGTGGTATTGTGTAAATTATTAAATCTCCATTCGCAATTGTTACGCATGAGTTACTAGAATTAAATGCATGAAATTTACTCTTATTGCATACATGTGTCGAACATCCTGAATCCAAATAACAATTTTTAGATTTCTTTCCCATAAATAGAGTGAAAACTTTATGATTAGGTTTTTTACTTTCGCTTTCTGTAATGACAGCCCTGTCCACATTATGTCATTCTTGAGAGGACATGCCAGATTATGGTCTAGCATTGTTCACCTTTTCTTTCTTTTTTTTTTTTTTTTTTTTTTTTTTTTTTTTTTTAAGATACCAATACTCATCAATATTATGAGATGTCTTTTTATAGTACGAACAGAATCTTGGCGAATTGCTTTTTTTTTTTTTTTTTTTTTTATTTATTTAACTTTAAATATGGAATTACAATCAACTTTATTCTCTTGTCGTTTTGAATATTCATGAATCAACTTGCATCGTATAAATTCTGGTGTCAGTTCATTTTCATCACGTTATTCTAAAGCGGTTATGAGGACATCGTAGCTCGATGTTAGAGAGCAAAGCATTACAGCAGAGAGATGCTGATCATTAATGTCCTCAAAAATTGTGATTAACTTATCTCGATTGTGAAAATATTTTGTTAGATGTCTAATTACATTACCACACTCACAAGGAGAGGTCACGACATGGAAAATTCAAATCGGGACGAAATTGCGCAGGATTGTAGTATACTATGAGGGTAACAACATACTAAAGTAGTAGGACCCACTATCCACAAAATTTCGAGAAAAAAGCATTTAAAGTTTCAGTAATCTTTAAAAACAAGTTATTTCGTGAACGAGCAAGCGCCCCAGTGGTGTGATCTTAAAGCGCGAGTCTGCTAGCTAGACGACTTGGGTTCGAGGCTACCTTGAGACATTTTTTTTTCTTCTTTAACTTTTTATGTAATCTAAACTTTTTATTTATTTTTACTTTATTTTACAATTCAATTTAAAATTTGAAAATTTTAATAAAATATTTAATTTTCTTGAGTATAAAATAACTTTTTCTATTTTTAATATTTATAACTTAAAAATACAATAAATTTCTATAACTTAAAAATAAAGTTTAGTTTTACAAAACCCTAAATAAGAAACATAAAGAAAAACAGACAAATATTTAAATGATTAAAAAATAAGCAAGCTATAAACAAAGTGTAAAATAGTTAGCAGGTGTTACTTAAATCTTGGTTTGAGCTTCCTGATTTTGTTTGAATGTGTATAAATTACGTAAATGCTTCTAGCTTGTTAATGATAAAGGGCAGATGGAATTTTATTTTATGCAAGGAAGGATAAAAAAAAAAAGGAAGTCGTTATCGAAAAAAAACGATGTTCATTAACATTTAAAATCTACATTTAAAGATGACATTTCTTTACCTGTAATAATCTAATAGCATCGTAATCCTATGCTATAATTTTTCAAAAAACTGTATTGATTGGAGAAGTAATTGTTTAATTTGGATAGTAATTATATATGCAATTAAAATGATCATTTCTCTGTATTATTATTATTATTTTAAATTTAAAAAACAAAATGTACTATTGTTTCAAGCATACCTAAAATAAAATAAAATATATTTCGATAAATAATTAAAACAGTTTCTTTAGTTTTACCTTATTTTACAGTTAAAATAAAACTGAAATTTATTTTTTAAGTTATCGAAATTTATTGTATTTTTAAGTTATAAATATTAAAAACAGAAAAATTTATTTATTTTATATTCAAAAAAATTAAATAATATTTTATTAAAATTTTCAAATTTTGAATTGAATTACAAAATAAAGTAAAAATAAATAAAAAGTTTAGATTACATAAAAAGTTAAAGAAGAAGAAAAAAAAAAGTAGTCTCGAGGTAGCCTCGAACCCAAGTCGTCTGGCTAGCAGACTCGCGCTTTAAGATCACGCCACTGGGGCGCTAGCTCGCTTGCGAAATAACTTGTATTTAAAGATTACTGAAACTTTAAATGCTTTTTTCTCGAAATTTTGTGGATATTGGGTCCTACTGCTTTAATATGTTGTTACCCTCATAGTATACTACAATCCTGCGGAGTTTCGTCCCGATCTGAATTTTACATGTCGTGACCTCTCCTTGTCAGTCAATTTTATAGAATAAAGTTTCCGTAATAAAAACAGTTTATTGCTGAGAGTGGACTGTTCGAAAAAAACTCGCAAGGCGTTCTAACATTTCCTAGCAATTTGAAGATTTTTAACATGAAATATTTGAAGATCTTCAATAAAAATGTTATTAACTAGGAAAGCTTTACGATTTTTTCTTTACAATACAACAGTCACTGGATTTTGAGGGTAGTTAATTACAACAGTATATAGATCTTCCTTTTGGAGATACATCACCAATTTGAACTTCCACACATCATAATTGTGTGAATTTAGATTTTCGATGACGATATCCTTTAGTATATTCCTTTTCACATGTTTGTTTTATTTATTACACTATTACAGTAATTATTAATACAATTACTGATTATTACTAAATAGTAAAAAATTACTAATTAGCTTGTTATTAATATAATTATTTTGCTTGCATCTTATTTTTTAAAAAAGTAGTGTTCATAAAAAGAGTTTTGTCATGAATAATTTTAAAATGTTTTTCTTCAATATAATATTTCAGTAGCTGTCAAGCTCATAATCTTTTATTAAAGTAGTAAGTAAGTTCTCTGTTATTTTGATTAAAAATTTGTAATATGGTAGTCACTGTAACATCATATGAACATTTCATACAAATATATTAGGTAAGTATAATCAACATACCTTATATAATCGGGAGAGTGTCCTGGAGAGTAGATTTTCTTTCAAGTTCAGATATAACTATTTATACGCTGTAAACAGAAAATATATTGATTATGTATTTATTTATTGTATTTGGAATGTGAATATTTGTTTTATTCATAAATCAACACTAGAATGCTTGATTATGAAGAAAAGGGAATTTAGCATATTTCTTGATTAAATGCATGAGCTGAAAAACCCATATCTTACATGGTTAAACTGCATATTTAAACTGATACATGAAAACGCGAGCAAAGAATGCTCTACCTCTGCATCGAGACAACAGATGGCCAAGCAAATGGAACACGCCAATAAATTCTCTAAAGTACGTGTATGATGATAAATTAAATATTTCTAGAATAATATGAAAAAAGAATGTTTTAATTAAATGTTCTTTGAGTTTATCTCTCCACAACAAATGTAAAACTCGAAAGATAATTTTTTAAATAATTTATTATAAATTTATGTTTAATTAAAAGTTTTCATATCGAATATAAAATTATTTTTGTTGAAAAATTATGTTGCATTAGACGTCAAAGAGATTTAAGAGAAGAAGACATAATGATTATATCAGTTATGTATCATGCAATTATATGAATAATTTATGTAAAAAAGATATATTTTTTCCATATCAGTTTTCTGAAAAGTTATGTATGTCTGTTAACTACGTGTTAAAAAAATTACGTTTAATTTCCCATCAAAAATTGACACATAAAGACTTTTTCTTTTTTTTTCCTTGAGGAGACCTGGAAACTTTCACTTGGTAAGTAAGTCTCATATAAAAGCTTATATTTTCATTCAATATTTATAAATTCAAGTATTTCGATAAAATCTATTCAGGCAATAATTCTTATGACTTTTGAAATATTTTTTACAAATTTGAATATTTTAAATTGCATTGTCTCATGATTTCATGACCTTCAAAATGATAAAACTGCTACAAATATTTAAGAAAAGACTTATTATTTTTTTAAATATTCAATAGAACCTATCAGACTATTTAACAGAATTTCGCTAGGCTTAAAATAGTTGTTGAAAATATTTTTTCAGATCCTTATTCCATGCATGATTTGACATTTGTAAGCAAACTTTGCTTACAAAAGTTGTTTAAAGATTTGAAAGTTAGATTTTGTTAGATTTGAAAGTTAGATAAAGATTACAAAAGTTATTAAAAAGAATTACGGATATATTTTCGAATATCTTAAAAAATAAAAAAGTAACAAAAATAATGTTTTTCTCTTTTTCTTTTTTTTTTTTTTTTTTGACAAATTTTTACATAGACATGCACTTTTTAATTTTTTTCTCAAAAAGTAATTAATAAATTTTAAAATCCATCCCTAATTCTTTTAAGTAATTTCCATAAAACAAACAAAAAAAAAAAAGTATTTTTCTAAACATTTGTAGAAGTTTTAGTATTTTGAATAGCATGAATTTATGAGGTTAATGCAAACTGTTAAAACGCAATTAAAATATTTCAAATCTTTAAATAACTTTTGTAAGCAAAGTTTGCTTGCAAAAGTCAAACCACGCATGGAATAAGGAGCTGAAAAAAATATTTTCAAGAACTATATTAAGCATAGCAAAATTCTGTTATCATTCTGATCTATTTACCATATGAAATTTGATTTATATGTTTTGTTTAATCTCTGCTATTTCTAAGCATTATTTTCCTTTCTGTAAACATTTAAATCAAGGTAGATTTTTTTTTCTTAGTTATATTTCAGAATTTATACAAAGTTATTTTAGAAATTCATTATTGTTGTTATTATCAAAGTGAAGATATAGGAAAAATATATACATTAAAATAATCCTCTAAAATGTAATTAACACAATTTTATTAAAACACGACATTTTTAATATATGACCCTGATGCAAACTGATTCAATTGTTTTAAGTTACATTCGTGGTAAAAGTATTTGAAAAATTAATGCTATTTTACTTATATTCCTAGCTTATGTATAAGTCTTTATTTATTTTTATTTTTATTTTATTTTTTATTTTTACTTTTTTAGCACAATTTTTTGGTGTTTTACTTTTTAAATTGCATATTTTATTCAATAAAATAAGAAAAGATTTAAAATACTTCAGTTAATGAAATATCTTACATTTGTAACATCTTTTAAATTGTATAATAAATTCTTGAAATTTTAACTTAAATGAATAGAAATATAAAATTTTATTCGCCTAAAACAATTAAAAAATTCATTTTCATCTCATAAAACTAACACAAATAAAAAGCTAAATATTTCTTTCGAAACATTTTACAGAAAATTTATTTAAAAAAATAATTATATTTTAATACATTTTTAATTTTCGTTTTGCTCTAATACTTCTGAACGATACTCAGATGTTTTTCTTCTCCTTCAAAAGCGAAATTGGTCTTTTGCGAATAGAATTATAAATATAATTATTTTTTTATTTTTATATGGCATAAAACTTCATTTTTATTTGAAAAAGTTTCCTCTTATTAAATTCACGTTTACATAGTTTTACGTTGTTGTTTATTGTGTTGTGTTATGTTATGTTGTTTTTTGCAAGAAAGAATTATTTTGTAAAGAAATCATATCTTATAAAGTTATTAATCGTGCATTATATTTAATCGAAGATTTTAAATTGAACGATCTAGTTAAGCAGTAGAAAGATAACTGCTTATGATTTTCTTTATTACTTTATATTTTTAAGATTAGTCGGTCTTGTATAATTTAAACGAAACTCATATGTTAACCCCAATTATAAAGAAACGTTTGTCTATCTGTGAATTATAATATGATAAATATGCCTACTTTTATATGTGAATACGTACTTATAGATTTTCTCGATACAAAAATTAAGATATTTTCAAAAGTTGATATTTATCAGTATAAAAAGATTATATATTTTACTGAACCAATTCTTTGTAATGAAGATTTTTTCCTTGTTTAGTCGGATCAAAGCTTTAACAATAATAATAAAAATAATAATAACAATAATAATAATATTTGTTCGAGTTATGCTGCAAGTTTTTCTCTCCAATATCTTTCAACCAATTTAAAAATTGCTTAAGAATTGTCTCCGCTTTTCTGACCGCGCTACCGTATGTCCGGGTAAAATTTTACAATAGATATATTACTTATATAGATACATTAGTAATAGATGTATTACTCAAGTTTAGTACAACATATTTCCTATTCAAGAAAATTCAAACAGAACTGCTGATTGGCATACAGTAATTCGGAAAATATTTTGGATATATTTGGTCTATGAGATGCAGCCACAATAGTATATTTTAATATTTGCACATTCCTTGCATATGTAATAATGCACATTCGAATACTGCTGTATCTCTGGCCTACAAATAGGAACTAACAGGTTCTAAGGATGATGACGTTTTATGCACTCCAGAGAAAGCTCCTTCTCGACGCTCAACTTTCGCTTTCAGATTCTACATTCTTTTCTGGAAGAACTTTAATTTGGCAGTTATAACAATGTCACATAATAAGCAAGACATATTAAACCCTCAACGATAGCTTTAGGGCCCCAACCAATAAAAAAAATGCTAAAGAATTATCTCCGCTTTTCTGACCGCGCTACCGTATGTCCGGGTAAGTTTTTACAATACCTTAAAATAGATATATTACTTAAGTTTAGTACAACATATTTCCTATTCAAGAAAATTCAAACAACACTGCTGATTGGCATACAGTAATTCGGAAAATATGTCGGTTATATTTGGTTTATGAGATGCAGCCGCTATAGTATATTTTAATATTTACACATTCATTGCATATTTAATAACGGACATTCGAATATTGCTGTATCTCTGGCCTACAAATAGCAACTAACATGTTCTAAGGAAGGTGACGTTTCATGCACTCCAGATAAAGCGCCCTCTCGACGCTCAACTTTCGCTTTCAGATTCTACATTCCATGCTGGAAGAACTTTAATTTGGCAATAATAACAATGTCACATAATAAGCAGGACATATTAAACCATCCTCGATAGCTTTAGGGCCCCAACCCGAGTCCCATCCCGCTCTTCGATGTCTTTTTCTAGTCAATTTTGTCCTTTTGTTACTTTTTTTTTTTTTTTTTTTTTTTTTTTTACACACTTAACATTGTGCGGTTTTTTTTTTTTTTTTCATCCCATGCTTTTTCTGTGGATTTTTAGCTATTCTTTATAATAATTATGTGTAATTTATTATTTTTATTATTTCTGTCACCACATACAATTCTGATCATCAGTTTTATTACACCCTAAAAAATTTCTAACCTATTATTTTACTTCTTCTTTTATATTTGTAACTGAAAAAAATGTATCTTGCTGAATTAAAAAAAAAAAAAAAAAAAAAAACAATAAATAAAATAAAAATTAACTTAGAAGTTCTAAGGATAACTGTTTTTCTTTAAAATTTTAGATAAGATCATTATTTTAAATCATTATAAAAGTGGCGTTACTTAAGTTAAGCCCATTTAAAATATTTTTATCGAGTAAATATCTGTTTAAAATCAATACAAAACTCTTGCATAATATATATATATATATTTGTAACCTTTTGTTTTACTTCGATAAATACTTGAAAAATACTTTTTATAATGTTATTTATTCAAGAATATATTCTTTCATAAATAACATTATGAAATGCATCTGTAACATTGTTTACACTCTTTAAATAAATTTTAAAATAACTAAAAAATATCCTACTTAGATTATCCTTAAAATAACACTAGAGCTGATATATAAACAAAAAGCATTTTGTTATTTTAAGCTTAAATTTTCTTATTAAATAAATATTGATAGAGAGAGAATAAAAGAGAGAGACAGATGGAAAACTCTATATTTTTATTTATTTAAAAGTCTGGTGATATTTTTTTAAATTATTACCAAATTTATTCGATTTTTTTAGATTCATGGAAGTAAATTAAAATAAGTATGTATTTTATTTTATAGTTTACAGTGTTACATAAATATATTTTAGCTTTATCTATCTATTACATATATATGTTTGTTATTTGTGCCTATTTAGCATAATGGAGTTTCATGTTTTGTTTTCATTTTATGTTTATTATTGCATGTTCTTAACTTTGCAAGAATTCCCAAATAAATAATTTTACACTTTTTCGTGTAATATATCGAAAATAATATACATTTTTTTCTTTTAATACTAAAAACTTACAATATCACTGTTTTTATTTATATATATTAATTATTTTACTGTAGTCATAGCTAACAATTTCCTTTTAAATACCATTTGAAAAATTTTATTTTATAATGTTGTTTTAATTATGTACAAAATAATTCATATTTTAAAACATTTACTTGAGTGCAGAAATTTGATGATTGGTTTTAAGAAAAAACACTTATTATTCAATAATATACATGCATATATTCATATCAACGATATATATTCAAAAATTGTGGTGTGCCTCACACCCGACTTTCTTGTATATTTTAAAGAAAATTACGGCATCAGGTGAAAGAGACGAAGCACTATACATAAATTGTCTTTTAAAAATAGTTAAAAATGGTATTATAAACAGTTATATTTGTCATACTTTTTTCCGTGAGACGGGACATAACCACCGCAATCCCCGATCGAAAATAGTATCTCCATTTAGAAAATAAAATAAGGTTTTGTATAAATATAAAAGTTCATAATTAAGATTAAAAACTATTAAAAGTTTAAAATTAGAAAACATTTCACGTGTATATAAAGTATATAAAAGGTAACAAACCACTTTAAAACACGTAGTTACAATATTTTTATTCAAAACGACACAAAGCTTTTCGCCATTATAACAATACCATCATCAGGTATAATTGCGTTACATAGAACCAGCAATATATAAACAAGAGAAGTTCAAACGGTTTAAAGTTACGGTTAGAATAAAAAAATGTTAAAGTTACAGTTACAATAAAATAATTTTCATTTTAATATAATTTTCGGTTTTTTTTTCTCTCTATGAGCACAACGCGTGCCATATTTTATGAAGTGATGCAGCATCCTTGAAGTTAATAACTTTATTGTACTTGATAATAATTACTAATTCTGTCATTAGCATGTCTTGAAAGTCGCGAGGGGCTGAAATAACTTCGGACTGGGTACACAAAGGAATAGCTTCAGGTGCTGAAAATTATATTAAAATGAAAAAAATTTTATTGTAACCGTAAGTTTAAATTTTTTTTTATTGTAACCGTAACTTTAAACCGTTTGAATTCTCTTGTTTATATATTGCCGGTTCTATGTAACGCATTTACTCCTGATGATGCTATTGTTATAATGGCGAAAAGCTTCGTGTCGTTTAGAATAAAAATATTTTATCTACGTGTTTTAAAGTGGTTTGTTACCTTTTATATATAAAAGTTCAGTCCAAATTATTGAAACAAATTTCTTTTCTGTTTGAAACTTACAAATCTTGATCAAAACTTTCGAAAGACAACCTTTTTAAAAGACCCAAAATTATTTTTTTTTTTTTTTACAATTAATTGTTTTTAATTTATGGTAATAACATATATATTTTAGCTAAAAATATTTAGGGCACTTCAAAATGCGTTACCAAAGCAAAGATAAGAGATGACATTTTCGAACTAAACAAGTACTTTATTTACCATATGGGCATGAAAATATAATTATTATCCTTTCTAATCAGTGTTTCAGACTTGGTATGTTTTGAAAATCATTACCATTAACTTGTTGACTGCCAAGATACGAGGTATAACTCCAGATAACTGCGAATTATATTGTCTCCCTGCAGTCAATGTGTTAACAACATTCAATAGAGAAAAAAGTATTCCTTTATTTTTGCATAGCTCTGTATAGTATCTATAAAATGTATCACATACCGCATACAATACTAAAATTTAGTATTAAATTCATTTATCACAATTTGAAATGTTTTTCATGTAATTTATATGTATCGTCCTAATATATCCGAATTATTTTGTGTGGCCCGGTAAATGAATGGAGAATGGTTTTTATGCCAAAACCTACACTAAATATTCCTTTATGCATATGAAAAACATGTGTTCATCTCGTTCTGTTTAGAGCAGTCTGCAGTTGCTAAACTGTACAAACAAGACATTTTGCACATAGACATAACATATTTAAATTTTATTGTTTATACATGTACACGAATAATTTGTCTGGTTTCAGTTTTAAAAAAAAAAGTAGCATTTCCCCATAATACCGAGTTTGAACTTCTTGCTGATGTTTGTTCTTGAATTATGTTGATAACAGACACATGCTTACACTTATATATAGACCAATCCGTAAAAAGCCGGTTATTTGATTCAAGTGACATAAA
This sequence comes from Salticus scenicus, assembly GCA_963930645.1. Lineage (NCBI taxonomy): Eukaryota > Metazoa > Arthropoda > Arachnida > Araneae > Salticidae > Salticus > Salticus scenicus. The sequence continues at coordinate 105,853,084 of OZ005652.1, forward strand.
AACGTATAAATGCTCCAAACACTGAATTTCAAAAATTGACACTAAAATAATGTTTTTCCTACCATTACACAGTCGGAAGCAAAGTTTTTCGAGCGCTAGCAATAATTCCTATGTAAAAAAAAGTACACTTAATACTCTTTTGTTAAATAAATCCTTTCTTAGACTAACTAAAAACATAATTCGATAAGATGGTTGGGTTTTACGTCGCACTAGTGCTGCGCAGATGGGCAATTGTCGACGGTCTAGGACACACCCCTAGAAGTGGTCCGGAGGCATGCCATCACAATTTGGATCCTTCACGGAAGGGATGGTTCTCCCGCTTCGGTGACCCCCTGAGGTAAAATTTTTGATGGGAACATGGAGGACATTGCGGCCACGACAGATTTTACGTGCACCAGCCACCATTAGTGTACACGACGGTCTTTGGCCAGCTCGAGTACCGAACCCGCAATCTTCCAATTACGACGCCGGCGCTCTACCGACTGGGCTACCGCGGCCCCGTAATTCGATAAGAATTTATTTAAAATTATTTTCCATGATGAATGCTGACGATTTTCATCTCAGAGAAGTATACCAATAGATTATTACTCACAAACTTTGACTGAACACCATAAAATGCAATAAACTCGCAACAATTGTTTCGGGTCGAAAGAACACACGACCCTTCATCAGGCGAATAAAGTAAGCACGAGTGCTGCAGTCAAAGCGGCAACGCATTCAAAGTTTGTGAGTAATAATTTTTACAACGCCAGCTTTGTGGTGCTTTTTTATTAAATATACCAATAGATGTCTAAACACAGTAAATTTGGTCTCGACATTAGTTTTTTAAATTAAAAAATCGATAAATTTGTTTTAAATTATCACACATCTTTGGTTAAACCATTCATTTTAAAGCTATTGATGAGATCTTTTAAAAGATACCCATTTTGAAAACTTACACCTCACCGGGGAGCGTTTCTTCTATATATGCATAATTTTAAGCTTGTTTTCTATTTAACTATTAGTATGATCAGCAATTTTTATTCATTTCATAATAATACGTTGAAAATTGTTCTCATCATGTACTCTTATACGAAATTTTGTCCTATATTGCTATATTAAAATTTTGAAAAAATGGATTAACCACCCCGCATATTGAGCTATTGGTCCCTAAATGTAATCAGCACCAGTTTAGACCAAAGCCCAACTAAATACAACGTTCGGTCGATATCCACTCATTAGTGTGTGAGATACAGTGTACACAAAACTTTTAATACACATAGACAGACTTTTATGAAAAATACTCAAGTTGTGTTAAGGAAATCTCAAAGCCTGTAAATCCATCGAAAAACGGAGATCAAAAATTTTCACATTTCCAATACTTTCTTCGTATATATACGGATGAAAATCAAAAGATTCTAATAATAAAGAGCATGGTGGAATATAATTTTTGTTTTTACAAATTTCACTGTCATACAAATTATTGATTGGCATCTGAAATTTCAGTTTAGGCAGATTTTTAACTCTTAAGGTAATTTTTCCTGCTGAGATATACGTTTTAAAATGTTAAAGAAATAAAAACAGCTTACATTGCTTGAATCAACTTACAAAGTTTCAATATTCAGAAAAGTGTAATAAAATACTAAATATATAAGCATTTTTTTTTTCTCGAGAGAGGAAAAATATTACACTTATACACATACGCACATATATATATTCACATTAATTCATATCATATTAAGCAAAAAAAAAAAAAAAAAGTGTTCAAGTGAGTTAAAATTTTATACTTTCATTTTTTATTGTACAGTGTAGTTATATCATCATTAAGGAGATAAAAATTATACATAAAAGAATAATATTTTAATATGCAATATGTTTTGAACAGAAAGTATCATTTACTGCTGCAAGCAGAATGTTTATTACAGTTTGTTTTGTGATTCTAAGGGATTTATTTTCAAAAGTTACTTCAATAAAAATGGAAGCATAATTTCATGTTAAACCCAAGAAATATTCTTTAACGGCAAGCAAATCTGCCGTGTCTAAAATAAATAACATTTAAAACAGTAGAATAAAATATAAAAGTGCTTCGCTTTTATAAATATATATATTTATACTTCTCGCTACAGTTGTATACTAAAGGAACAAAAGATAACAAATTTTAATAGCTTTAGTCTAGGTTTAGATTGTATTTGGGAAAAATTCATTTTATGACTGTATAAAACACTCATAAATTGCTTGTGATATGTTACATAAAATATATTTAATTTTCTTTAAGAACGCTGTAATAAGTTTGTAAATTTATTGTAGTGTTTTCAAGAGTTTGTAATTTTAATATAATTTTAAATAAAAAAAAAATAACAGAAATTCTCAATCTTTATATATAAAATTTTTATTATTTTAATGTTTTATTTCTACTAAGTAATAAAAATTAATATTTCTATTTCACGAATACCTAGTATGATTTTTTGCATAATTAAAATATATTTACAATGAAAATTATATATAGCTATATATTATATAAAATTATATTTTTTAGCACCTCTTTTCATTTTTCGCTGTAATTTTACATAATAAATAAAATTAATTATTTACATCAGTTTATCCATTTCAGTTTTCAGCGAATCTTAAAATTAGTTTTACCGTATTGAAGATATTTTTTTTTTTTTTCAAAATTAATATTTTACAAATATATACTTCCTTTAATGCAAGGTTAAATTGCAAATTAAAAATAATTCAGTATATAATTTTCAGAAAAACTTATTAAACAAAGGTATCAGATCAAAAATCTGTATAGGCTTTTTTTACCTAGATTTTGATTCACTAAAACGAAAATGATAGTAATGTATTTCCTTTACGACATTTTGTAATTATTATTTCAAGACCCATATTTTTAGTGAATTGCGCGTGAAATAAGAAAATCGTGTGTGATATTATAGATTACAAAGATTATATATTGAATATTTATTTCCTGCTTTTAAACGATATTCATTAAATTAAATGTGAAAAAAAAAAAAAAAAAAAAAAAAAAAAACTGAAAAATAGGACAAATGAGGGGGCAGTGGAACACATGAAAGTGAAAATGTAAATATAAACAAATAATTTGTACAATGAATTTGAAAAATTACTATACCTATGGCAAGAACAATTATAGCAGCAGGATAAGAGAAAATTATCTGATTCTGAGACGGTGATAAATGAGATCATATAAAATTATTATCATTGCCCACAACTCAAAGGTATGAACACTATATTAAAATACATTTAAGATGAGAAAATACATAATATATATATATATATATATATATATATATATATATATATATATATATATATATATATATATATATATATATATATAAGTGTGTGCATGTGTGTGTGTATTGAGTTATTAACAATATTTTTTTATGCGTATCTATAGATTTAATTATATATCGTTAATGTAAAATTTAATCTTGCACTTTATATATATATGGGGTAGTTATTATTATAATAGATATTTTTTGCAGTAATTACTGGAAATCTATTAAGGCTAATAACAATAAATTTGGTTGACATGTGTTTAAAATTACCGGAATTCGCTTCTAATGCAAAGGGTAAGATTAAATTTTATATATCATTAATATAAAATTTAATCTTACTTTATATATGCATATATACGGTGGTTATTATTAAAGAAGATATTTTTGTGGTATAATCAGTGGAAATCTATTGGGGCTAATAACAATATATTTGGTTGACATGTATTTAAGACTACTAGAATTAGCTTCTAATGCAAAAAAGAAAAAAAATAATAATCCTAATGTAGGCATCATAGGAAAACCTGACGCTTTATTTAGATATTTATTAAAAAATAATAAAAATCGTGGCGTATTATGGACAAGATGTGCCTGATGACAAGAAGAAAATTCTGATTTTAGTGGATTCATGATGTTCTAACAAAGATCATGCATCATCTGCTTGAGAAGTACCATGGTAAAGTCCTACAAAAAGAACTGGTACCTGAAGGATGTACGGGAAAGATCCAGCCTCTGGATATTCATTTTTTCAGACACTACAAATCTTTTGTTCGTTACATAACGGACACAATCATTATCGAAACACAGGAGAACATCTGTCATCGCGATAGTTTTCTAGCCCAGCAATCTTTTTTCCCTATATAAGTTCAACATTCCTCGTTTCAAGAAATTGTTTAAGTATGCTTTTTATAAGGGCGGATCCTTGGACGATGAACCTGGAAAGTGGATTGCGCCAATGGATTACTGCTTTCATTTATTGAAAAATGATGAGTGTGCAAAGTGTTTGGCTATCGCTTTGTAAAATATGTACCGTCTTTCTACCCGTCTCACTGTTTATTTGATGAATTGCACATTGATTGTCTCTTGTCAATAACAAGTCATATTTTCAACATCCCAACGCATATTGTTTCTTTTCATCGAGTTGTTTCTTCCTTTAAACTGAGGTCTCCACCTTCTTACCATATTATTAATTCATATAAATACGTAAAACGAGCATTTTAGCAACTTTTGGTCTCATGTTTCCAACACTTTACTGATACATTGTATCTCCTATAGCTCCTAAACGCTTATCCCTCTGCCCCTAAGATTTCACAGTTTTTCTATTTGTAACATAAGCTTTCAGAAAATATATGGGTTTCCGGAAAACCGGTATCAAAGGAGAGAAGGTTTACTTGTCAGTTGCAAGTACGGTTCGTTGTGTCGCCCTGCAACATTCTTCAAAGAGTTGATTAGATATAGCATGTTTCACTGCAGAGTATAACAAATAAAAACACATTTGTTGCATGTAAACTGTTAAGAAATAAATAAATAAAATTTCAGCACTCCATATGATTGTATAAAACCATATATTTAACTGAAAAGTACTAAATGACTGTCAATGAGTTTCCACATCTTTCAAAGCCATTCTTTCACTGAGTTAATTTTGCAAGGAAAAAGATTTAAAATGTCTTGCAAAATTTTCCTTGTTGAACGTTGTTTTCCAGTGTGTAATTATATATTCCGGTGTATGTATTTTTGCGCTATATACAATATATCAAAATAAAGACAATTTTTGTATTTTTCCTACTAAAATTTTCTGTTTTCTAAAACTACGTTAAGTTACTATAAAGTTTATCTCAACCTGCTTTAAAAAAAAAAAAAAAAAAAAAAAAAAAAAAAAAAAAAACTTTTTTTCTGTAACTAAATAAAATCTCCGATCATTGATACAAATTTTATCTGATTTTTGCATATTTTTTATCGTTTTACATACAGCGAACTTGGTGATAAAGTAAGATTGGGAAGTGGTGAGTAACGGCACAAGTTGTGTTTCCTCGGCTGGTGAGGTAACATCGTCGACTACTTTGTGGTGGAAGCAAGTTTGGTTGTGATTGGCGGAACCTAAAAAATTTATTTACTGTGAGATTTTTACAGTTTCGCCTACGGATAAAATTTGTTGTATTGGAATATCTCCTGTATTATTATTATTATTATTATTATTATTATTTTGGTTACATTAAAAAAAAAAAAAAAAAAAAAAAAAAAAAAAAAGAACACATATTTTGAGTAGCATAAAGATATTTCCTGGAATTTTTTAGCCCTGAAACTGCCGTAATATAACAGGTATTTTTTACACTGTACTATTCTATGAGATATGCCGCATTCATCTTTAAAATTGAACTTCATTTCTGCAGTTGCAAGAAGTTACTGATTTTATTTTGGTGTGTTTTGTATCTTAAACTCATTTAACCAGAATTAATTTGGTTGTGTAGAAATATAAATTCATCAAGTATAAATTAGTAAATGTCATTGTACATATTTTTTTTTTTATTTTAACCCTCAGTTGTAAAGTTCAACTGAAGCATGCTTTTGTTGTTGTTGTTGTTGTTTGTTTGTTTGTTTGTTTTATGGGAATAAATAAATAAAGCTTCATGATCAAAGCATGATAAAATCTTCATTCAATAGTTTTGTAAATTAATTAATTTTTATTTCTCTATGTCTGAAAATTTTTCGAAGAAATAACCTGAAAATACCATTGGTGCTGAATTATATTGCCACTCTCGGGCAGTTTGCTATTTAAAATATTCAAAGTCTGATTCATGTTTAAATTTTAAAAATGTGACTGAAATATAAAATTAATGTTTAATCTAATATTTTCTTTTTTTGTGTTTGTTCGTTGTAAAAGTCAATAAAACGTTATTCAATAACGAGTTAACTAGGTACTAATAATATCTCTTAATAATAATACTAACAACTTATTTGCTGTTTTTCTGTTTATTTCTGCTTGCTTTTTAAAACTATACTATTCTTTGTTTATTAAACAGTTGATTTTTTTTTTTTTTTTTTTTTTTTTTTTTTACGTATAAAATAAATAAATAAATAAATAAATAAATAAAAACTTATACTTATGTAGATTTGTATAAGTTCCATTTCTTAAAGGGAAATTTAATTTAATTCACTAATTTTAAAAAAATAAACGCATAGTATAACAGAAACCAATAAAAATTTTGCAATGAAACAAATTAAATTTTAACTTTCTACTATGTTATTTTAGATATAACATTTGCATAAATTAATTAATTTTGTTTTATGATTAAAACCTTCAATCTTTCTTTCAAAACAAACTTTTAATAATACGTTTTTCACATAAAACCCAGAAAAATACAAAGTTGTTCTTCCATAAAATAATAAGTCTCTACTTTATTTCTTGATTCTTTACATTAAAATAAGCTCTTTATTTCTACCAAGACGCTCGCAGCTGTTTTGAATTTCCTTTCCTTTAATTTAAACAAATTTTCTTTTAGTTTTTAAAACATCTTGAATAGTTTTTGTTATTTAGATTGTCATTCTTTTATTATCATTTTTCTTGATATTTGAAAACAGTAATAAGGTCACGAATAAAATTTCCCGTTCATTCTAGGTTATATTACAAAAGATAGTAATGTTATTTTTGGAAGATTTATTAAATATTTAATCTAGTTATTGTATATTGCAATAACGAAAAGAAAAACTTAATATCTGTTTTAATTAAAACGTTTTGAAAACAAAATGTAAGGGGGTTTTAGCCTTAAGGTATTTAATTTAACCTGGAAGAATTTTATAAAAAAAAAAAAAACGATGGCTCATTTTGACTATGGGTTTCCATTTTTACTTTTACATAAAGTAAGTCTAGAAAAGGCTATTATATTAATTAAATATCTTGAGGTATACCTTTTTTTATTACTAACTAACACAGCAAATAAATATTACGAAATTTAAAAAGTACATCGTAATATTGGTTAACAGAAATAATTAAAAAAAATAAATAAAAATAAAATTCACTCTGCTTTAGAAAATATACTTTATAAAAACCTATATATCTATAATCGTTTTTTCAAGAAATCTACAAACACTAAGAAAATGGAATTAAATTTGCTTGGAAATAATTAATAAAATTAAGTTAAGAAACATTCTACGTGGAAAAAAAATTGTTAGTGTCTTAGTAGTAACATGCCACTTAAAATTAATTATTATGTTCACAATATCTGTATTTAATATTTAAGAAGTTTCCTTTTACATTTACGAAGTTTCATGAATATAAAATTCTTTCTTTAGAAATTAAATGTTGAATAGATTTGTGAACATAATGGATATCATTTTTTAAGTAAAACACCTGCACCTGTCTAGTGCATAATTAATATGATAAAACATTAGAATAAACTGTGTTTTAATTTCATTCAGTTAATAGTTAAAACTATTTTCAGTATTTACTAACAGTATATTTACTAATAGTATATTTACTATGGTGAATTTGATGTAAATTGTAAACTTTGTTGCATTGTATTCCTTTCGTTTAAATCCGTGATATAGACGTTGATGTCAAACAGGTTTGAAACTTCATTGTCAAAGTAATCAAATTTGACTAAAACATTTAGTTGACCCGTTAACGTGTAACAAGATTAATTTAATGTTCGAAACAGTTGCAGCATTTCAATGAAATTCGTCTAAATGAATTAATTCAAAATTTAATACAAAATTTTAAACAGTAATGTTTAAGCTAGCATTAAAACATGAGATAAAATTTTATATATTTTATTATTATTATTATTTTAGTATATCACTGCAATGCTTCATGGTCTATTCTAATTTATCAGCATTATAATTTGATGTATTTTTAACACATATTACTGCAAAGAACTAAACTGTTTCCCCTGAAACAATTGTTCTTTTACGGGAAGGATTTGGCGAGTTCGAGACCAAATTTGGCGAAAAGGAGTAGTTTATGTTTCCCAAAGTCTCGAAACTCTATGGAAGGCGATTTTTGGAATTTTCCATTAGATTCTAGCACGGAATTCACAAAAACTGAGCCAAATTACAATTGTTAAAAATTATAAATAACAGTGAATCCACGACTGTGTGTCAGTATGAATTCAGAGATTTATTCTGAGCGATTGCCTGATACAGATTGGGTTCTAAACGATTTATCGTATCTCTGTGGTGTATTTAACGCTGTTTACTTTACTCTTGTGGAATAAGTAACTACTTCCCTGGACCGTTGCGAGAACATTTATCGAATGGTAACTTTTGTGATATAAATTATAGCGCTACTAGACTGTTTTGAGAATATTACTTGAATTGACAGTTCTAGTAGACTATTTCAAGAACATTTATTGAAATCATGGTTTTGTTGTACTGTTTTGGGAAGTTACGTTGAACAAAACTCATGACTATAACCCGATTGTTTCTTTACAAACTCTTTTCTTCACACAAAAAAGTTGACATTTTCCACATAGAAACTAATAAAGCATGGGATGTAGAAAAATTCTTAATTAATAATAATGAAATTATCTTTACATCGTAATAAGGTTATATATATATATATATATATATTTTGGTTATGTATTTATGTTTGTGTGTATATATATATATATGTGTGTGTGTGTGTGTTTATTTATTTATTTATTTATTTATTTTTGAGAGAGAGAGGGAAAGAGAAACACTATTTTAAAATGTGTGTTTGAAAGCGGAATGTCTCTAAAGGAGACTGCGGAACGTCTCTAAAAATGAAAATAATAGTAATAATAACAACAATAATCGTACTGCCAAACCAAACACAAGATTCCACAATAATGATAGCATAGCGATCAGATTTTCCGCACGTAATTAAAACTTTCAAGATGTATTCGCTAACCTTCTAAATCGTAGAATTTACTTTTACGCGTGCTTAACTATATAATTAAAAAAAAAAAAAGTAAAAGTATTTTTTCCAACAAAAATCTTTATTATAATAAAAATTATGTGTTTCACTTAACCGAATAAGTGCGCATTACTTTTGTTAAATTTTAAACGATGTCGCACAGTGAATTATTTTATTCCAGACGAAAAATGTGGTACGTTATAAGTTTGAAGCTTTTATTTGTATCTCTATGTCCAAGTGTGCATGTATATTTCTCAGTAATATTGTAATCCTGAAATATATAGACTGTTTTCAAACCTTCTGTTTTTTCAGAGCGTCGGTTTAACCTTGAAAGTTCTTGGCCATGTTTGATGAAACTCGGTTAAGGTAATCTGAAAGCAAATTATCTTTGAAATATTTAATGAATATAGTAAGAGTTTATTTTATTTATTGTGAGTTTGAATTTGCAAAAAATTTTTTAACTAACCCCTTTTATGATAATCTTATTGATACCAAGGCTTAGACAGTCTTCTTTGAGATATTTGCTACAATTCTGCGTAACCTCAAAAAAAAAAAAAAAAAAAAAAAAAAAAAAGAAAGAAAGAAAAAGAAAAAACTTCTGAAAATTGACAAAGAAATGACCTCTGATGAATATATTGAAGCATTGGGGTATAAATTGGAGCGAAATGAAATGATATCGTGTATCTCATTCTGAATATGGAAGAATAGTTATTTAGATTTATTTACTACTGGGTCATACCACAAATGCTCATAATGATATTTTGGGGTACTAGTAGTGGAAACCCATAACAATACTATATGTTATTACAAAATTAAAAATCTTGCATAAAAAATGAATGTTGCATACTTATTTTTGTCATATAAAAGCAAAGATTATAGGAAATCAGCTAAAAATAAGCAGAGATAAGCAAACAAAACTTTCTTTCCTATTCAAAACTGCAATAAAGACAACGGCAATATTATAGAAAGTTCAGGTTTTCTCAGTCAAACGAATTTTATTCAAAAGCATTATTCAAAAGCTACTATTGATATCTTGAGCTGTTTGTAGTTCAAGATGTCAATAGTAAGTAGTTCAAGATGTCAATAGTGTAGTTCAAGATGTCAATAGATGTCAATAGTTAACAACAATCCTAATTGGTGCTCAAATATGTGTAAGAAATAGAAAGCTTATTTTCAGTGTTTAAATTTAAAAGTGTTCACTACTGGTTCATTGTTTACTACTGGAGCTTTTATCTTATATAGATTCGATAAAGCCCCACTACGCCTTTTCATATCTTTTTGTTTTGTTTGAAGCTGGTGCAATTTTAATAAATCTTAACTATATTTGATGATATTCATTTCATGAGTTGGATATTTTTATGAAGCTGTCTTAATACTTATCATTAGATAAAGGAATCAGCATGCAAAAACCAATCAGAAGGGAACGCATCCAAAAAACCGGAAATATCAGAAGCAAAAACAAACAATAAAAGTAAGGGATATTAAAATTATTTTACATTTTCTTTTAATTTTTTTTTATTATTATTTTTCATTTATTTTCATTTATTATTAATTTTTTATGCAAAGTGAGAAAATTAATTAATCAAATTAAACAATTTTTCCAAGCTATAGACAGCAAAGTGTAGTCAGATTTTCTATTAAGAGTTTTATCGCGAGTAAGATAGAAAGTTAAGTTTTCCTGGAAATCTAACTCAGAAACGCGTTTGGCATAAAAATTAATTTTGGCTTGCTGAAAATTTAAATTATGGTCACAATACCAAACTATGCTTTGCAATAGAAGATTTAGAAATTTCTTTCTTAGTGACATACCGAGAATTTTTGAAAGTGAACCGAGAATTTTTAAAGATATTTTTGAAAGTGTAAAATAATTAGGAACGGCGGGAACGGTGGGCGAAGGAGCACGCGCGTCGTGCGCTTGCGTATACGCTGCCGCAGGCAGTAAGGGACCGGACGGATTATTCCAACAATGAGAGAAGATTTTTTTGTATTTTATATTTATGTTTTTCCCTTGTGATAATATAGTGCTTCATTAAGAGTGCTGAACTTAAATGAGTGCGCGCAGTGCACAATGGCCGGCGCTGTCGCAGGCAGTGGGTATACGTTGCGACATTTTTCCCGATCAGATTTTTTTTTCTCTTTTTTTTTTACATGATAAAAATTAATGCATTTTTGATAATTCATTAATTACAGTGATTCATTTAAAAATAGTGACCAGCGAAGCGGACGCAGCCTGCTAGTATATTATGTATCAATAACAGGATCCCTTTGGGGCTAGGACCCCTTACAAAGACTCCCACGGAAATAAAACACCCGAGTTCAAATTTTTTTAGTAGTAATCGGCCTTAAACGCTACACCGCTATTACCAAAATGTCTTGATCTAATCCTAAATTCCAAATAATGGGCTCCGATTTATTATTATTATTATTATTATTATTATTATTATTATTATCTATATATTAATAGGCAAGCATAAAATTTGTTGTCCCTTTTTAACATATTAATTATGGGAGTAGAGGGTTGAAAATGGTATCATTCGAAAGGTATGGTTAGCCGGAAGGTGCGAATACAAATATTATTTTCTTACGATGTCAAGAAGGTATTTAAAAATACATTTATTTTTTATGCATTTTCCCCCATTTTTCCCTTTTATACACGTATTCCTTCACATTAAAAAATACCTAAAAGTAGAAAGTTGTTAAATCTGGCAATTTCATAAAGCTCAAATAAAACCACAGACACAGTAATTTGTATAATGTAGCATCACTATACGCAAGCGAAGTGATGACGTCACTGGCTGTCCGTGTCCATGGAGCCATGTAAAAGATTTTCTATGTTAATTGTCCATTGAATTTTTTGCAAAAAATTATTAAAAATCTATATATTAATAGGCAAGCATAAAATTTGTTGTCCCTTTTTAACATATTAATTATGGGAGTAGAGGGTTGAAAATGGTATCATTCGAAAGGTATGGTTAGCCGGAAGGTGCGAATACAAATATTATTTTCTTACGATGTCAAGAAGGTATTTAAAAATACATTTCTTTTTTATGCATTTTCCCCCATTTTTCCCTTTTATACACGTATTCCTTCACATTAAAAAATACCTAAAAGTAGAAAGTTGTTAAATCTGGCAATTTCATAAAGCTCAAATAAAACCATAGACACAGTAATTTGTATAATGTAGCATCACTATACGCAAGCGAAGCGATGACGTCACTGTCTGTCCATGGAGCCATGTAAAAGATTTTCTATGTTAATTGTCCATTGAATTTTTTGCAAAAAATTATTAAAAAATAACGGAAATTATCTGCCGATTTTAATTCCGATATTTGGGTATAGTTATACATAAGTTACTGTCTACATGTGTTTAATTGAGTTATTTTTTCTGTAAAATTGATAAAATTTTAATTTAAAATCACAAAACTCCAGAAAAAAAAATGGCAAAGTTCCAGTTTCGAATGTAAACATAAACATTTCATTTCAAAGTGTGATATTTAAACAATAAATATTCAACTAATATACTAAATAAAAGGAAAATGGATTTGTTACTAACTGCTGCATCTATAAGTAGACGATACGGAAAAAATTCCGATTTCCGTTTTCTGCTGAATTTACATGTTTTGAGCTTTCTTTACGTTTCAATTAACTGAAATTGGCTACTTATTTTTTAAAACAGTGTCTTTATTGCTAGCTTTTGTGGGTAGAAGAAGCAAGTAGAAAATACATAAAAACTTTTGATTTCCAGTTTTCGATGAATTTACACGTTTTGAGATTTCCTTGCATTTTAATTAAGTGAAATTAGTGAAATTGACTACTTATTTTTATTTTTTAAAAAGTGGATTTATTATTTATTTCTCTGCATATATAAGTAGAGAATATAAGATTCAGAAATTTTCGGTTTTCGATAAAGTTACACGTTTTGAAATTTCCCGAACTCAATTCGACCATTTTTGAAAAATATCTTTTTTTTTTTTTTTTTTTTTTTTTGTTCAAACACTGTACTTTATGAACCAATCGAATTAATTTAACAGAATTTGATACTTGGTTGGACCTTGGTCTGACATGGTATCTATTAGCTTCTGGGCTGTATCACACAACAAGGGGCGTTTTCACGTTGCGATTTTCTCTCATTTCAGGAAAGGCTAACATCTACAGAGAGAAATAGTTATATTAAGTAAAACTCTGCTGATTCAATTCGAGTGAATATTGGCAAACAATTGCCGCAGCTGTGTTGCAATTGCATTCCGTTTAGGACAAGGCAATAACTTTGCTTTGCCTCGCTTTGCAAAAAAAAATGGTCGAGTTTCGACCACTGGGCGATACTAGTTATTATTATTGGTTTAGTTTTACTTCTTGTATGCCACATAATTCTTTGTTTTAGTTCACATTGTTATGCTAACACTAATAAATACGTAGGCATTATCGGAATGCAAATTTAATTAAGAGAAAATAGAAGCGTTTAGTATTTAAATAAAGTCTTTCGATACAAGTCTTAATTAAATTGATAAATTCTTCCTCTTCAAAAGTAGAAAAAATATTTTGTATTCCTTAAATTCTTAAGGATCTATTCTCAAATTTGTTTTCTTCATTTAATTAAAGAATTATATTGCGTATTTGTATTTTTCAAAGGCTGACAAGAAACTGTTTGATATTTCTTTGCATATTAAGATTCTATTCAAAATTGAAAACAGCAATATATATATATTAAGATTTAAAAAAAAAAAAAAAAAAAAAAAAAAATCTGGCTGAATTCTCTTTGAAGAAAATATTAAAGTTTTCATGTGGTAACTAAAATTTAATATATGTATCTATTATAGTAAGATTTCGGTTGAAAGAATGTAATATTTCATAGTATTAATTAATTTTTGTATATAAATAGACATTTTTCTTTTAATTTCTTTAAAAAATTAAAACTCGTAACACTTCACAATATCTTAGTTTCAAACTTTCTTAATCTGTCTTTTTTTTTTTTTTTTTTTTTTTTTATTGCCGTGGTTCATTAGGATACACTAAAGTCATAGTATTAAAATCTTTTTGTAGGTAAGTCCGTCTGTCTTCTCAAGAACCACTGGAATGTACTAAAAGATGCATAACAACCCACGAATTATTAGTTCACCTATTAATTTAAATTACTTCAATTAATTAAAAAAATATCCTTTTAAAACTCAAAGTGAATACAAGATACACAGCGCCATGTACTGCTAAAAAGAGTTTCCACTTATAGCAGTGCCAACCATAGAAACTGCTGAAATGGAAAATACAACCTATGGCAACAGATTATGTTAGTAAAATATTAATATCTAAAACTATATATAATCGTTTGAAACGAGGTTTTTAAACAAGTTTAATGTATTTTTTTTTTGTCTTTATATATATATATATATATATATATATATATATATATATACAAGGTCTGTCTCGAAAGTAATGCGCCCTATTTTCTTCTGCCACGACTATCCGTCGTACAGGGTCGCCGCTTGCACGGAACGGTGGGTGGAGTCTTGGGAACACAGCGCCACCAGCATCAGTCGGCTCCGACCTCCTGCAGAGTCACAGTGCCTGTTTAAGTGAATCCTTGTGTGAGTGCTCGGTCGAAATCAAGATGGAATCCGACATTTTTGGACAATGTCGAAAGTGGTGACGTATCTTGGATCTTCTTGTACGACCCAGAAACAAAAAAGACAGAGCGCAGGGTGGCATACGCCGTCGTCGTCGTCCACCCCCCCCCCCACACCCGCCTTTCAAGGGCGGAAAGTAGAGGGGGAAATTCGCAATATCTCTTTATACTACGTGTAAGATGCATATAACCGACCCACACATCAATAATAGTTTTTCTAAGATAAAATGTGGAGCAAATTTAAGTTTGAAGCATTGTTTTTCGCAACGTGGGGGTGAAAGTATTTTCGCTTTTTTTTTTTTTTTTTTTTTTTTGTAGTAGTATGCATAACTAATCGACACATCAAAAATCATTTTCTTGAAATAATATGGAGCAGAGTTACTCTTGAAAACGTGTCTGTCTCTCCTTTAAATGGAGAGCAAGGAGGGGACAGTTTCACAAAATCCCTTTATAGAGAGTGGGTAAGCATAACCAACGGGTGATTTCGTAAAATTCCGTTACAACAGGTGTGGAATGCATAAAAATTCGTGACCACAGATCCCAGAGATTTTCCAGGACAAAAAAAAAAAAAAGGTTTGGGAAATATTCTAAATAATATTCATAACTCTTATCAACATCTTTGCACCAATTTTGGTACAGCTCTACTCAAAAATCCAGAATTTGCGAAATTCCCTTCCCTAAAAACGATTTTTCCCCTTATTTCCCTTCCCTTAAAAATAAAAAAAATTCAAAACCGTATTTTTTTTTATTTTTTAAGTCTAGTTTCCCCATGTGCTATTTCTTCATAGTGAAGTTATTTGGGCTTACAAATGTGTTTTTACTTCAATCTCCTCTCAGGGGTGAAATTTCGGAAAATTTCGGGGAATTTTGTAAAATCGCGTTGCTATAATTGTTGGATACTTATAAACAATTTACCAACAAAATCCGTGACCGCAGCTTTCCTAAATTGTTTAGAACAAATTGAGCGCTAAAAGGAAAGCTTTGAACTTGTCCCCGCGTAACGCCTCCCCAAATTCGAAAATCAACCCCCCCCCCCCCTCAATTTTTTTTTTTTTTTTTTTTGCAAATATCTTAAAGAAGACGCATGCCTGTTTTCAAAATATTCGTGCCTTTTTTTTTTTCGTACCTTTCTACTCAAAAATCCGGAATTTGTGAAATATCCCACTGAAAATCGATATCCCTTCTCCCTCCTTAAAGATCCAAAATTGTAGAAAACCTTTTTTTTTTTTTTTTTTTTTTTTTTTTTTTTTTTACTCAAGTCTAGTCTCACCACGTGCAATTTCTTCACCGTATAGTAATTTGGATCCGAGTTATGCTTACAAACGTACTTTTGTCTCCTGTCCCCCCAGAGGAATTTCGCAAAAGTTAATGAATATAATTTTAAGTTGAGTACAGACGTAAATTCCTGCCAAGTGCCTTTGAATTCCATCGAGCCGCTCTCACATGATTCCCGGACAGAAATGGTCTACAGACATTCAGACACAACCACACCCTCCCCCTCCCTTCCCCCCTCCCTCCCCACACACGCATACACAGAAAATTTTCTGAAGTTATTTTTGGTTTTAAGGATGTGTGAAACGTGAAGGTATCGCAAAACATTTTGATTCTGAGAAATTTACAGTCAAAAGTCTGATTTTATTAATGTATATATTCTATGTTCGACTGGGAAAAAAAAAATCTAAAGTGCTAATAACTAATGAAAAAAAAAAAAAAAAATCAAAACTTTATCAAGCTGCCAATTTAAAAACACTAATTGCTTTTTTTTTCGAAGAAACGTACATAGAAAGGAATTTACAAATAAAGTACCTAATGCACCCCTTCATCAAAGAACTAAACGAGTTTCTTTTTTTTTTTACTATACTTTTTCAATCTTCAATAAAAAAAAAATAAAAATAAAAAAAAAACTGTGTAATGAGAGTTAGCTTTTTTAAAAAAAGAAAAAAAAATTCTGATGCGGAAAAGGTATTCATTAAATATTTATAAAGCTTAATTGTGATCGATAATTAAAAAAAAAAAAAAAAAAAGAAGAAGAAGTAAATGCATTTATCTGAGCAAAAAGGAATACCATCAAAATCTTGCAATTAGTAGTTCCCTAATTTTTGCAGAATTCTTTTTCACAAAAGGTTTTTGTAGGCAATATATATATATATATATATATATATGTAAAGAAAACCCTAACATGTTAAGAATTTAAGATCTTTTACTATTTATTTATTTATTTATTTATTGTAATTTTTTAGTATGGTGTAACAGTTTAGCGAATGTTTGTCTGCACTAGGGACATGCGCCTGAGAGGAATGCTTTTCGTGTATTCTTTGTGAGGGGTTCCAGTTCGAATATTTGCATTGGAGAATTTATCTTAAAGTACTAGTTTTACAAATTTGAAAGCGCAATCAAGTTTCTTTTGTTTTGCTTTTTACTTTTTGAACATACCTATGTATGGAAAGTATTCAAGAAAAATGTTGACTTTGAGAGTTTGGTGAATGTAAACGTTTAGAGGTTTCCCGAGTTCTTTTTAGCTATTTTTACGGTGGTGTGTGTATGTGTGTGTGTATGTATATGAGTAATCAAAGTTGCGTCTAAACGCTTTGATTAAATGAGCAGAAAAGTTTTACTTATGTTATAGGTCACTGTAGAAAGAGCCTATTGATTTTGGTGAATCTATCATCTATAATTTTTACAATTACACATACACACATACCAAATATATATATATATATATCATTATGGACTAGTCTCAAATTATTTAAAATGCGATAGCATCTAAACGCCTTATTCGAATGAACTGAAAATTAATATACATATTGTAAAGCATCGTCACAATTTTGAAGAATCTAGCGCATATAGTGTTTTTACGAGGAAACAAAGGAAAGTCCTTTATCATTATGCCTTATGGGCTAAAATTATTTAAAGTGCGATAGCGTTAAATTAAATCATATACTATACGAAGAAAAACACTCAAGCATCCTATTATAACTTTATCTTTTGTTTATTTAACGATTTCTCTTAGTTTAATTTGTTTATGCACCCATTAATTACTTAATATTCAGAAAGTCCAGTGAAGTCATTTCAGATTTTTTTTTTTTTTTTAAATGTAATTTATTTTAAATGTCTTTCTATCAAGCAATATAATGTTTCATAAAAGGCTTTGCCAGTTTTGCTGTTCATTCAAACTTATAAATAAATAAAATAAAATAAAATAAAATCAATAAATAATATATATATATATATATATATATACAAGGTCAGTCCCAAAAGTAATGCTCCCATTTTTATTTTAAGAAATTTATTGAACCGATTCGTACAATTACTCAATATACTTCGAAATACATCCCTCCCCTGCTTCCACACACTTGTTCCAGGGCAATTTCTATGCTTTATATGAGTCCTGGAAGTCCGTCATAGGGATGTACTTTAGTAACCTCGTCGTAGCCGCCTTGATTTTCTCCATGGTCCCCAAATGCTGTCCTTTGAGGGATTTTTTAATCTTCGGGAACAAAAAGAAGCCTGGCGGGGACAAATCAGGACTAAAAGGCGGCTGGGAGAGCGTTGAGATGCCGGCCTTGGTCAGGCTTTGGCCTGCTATTTGCTCATTCTTGCCTTTTTGGGCGTGGGGAGGGGGGGGGGCACGTTTTCAAATACAACCCTGCTCCAAATTATCTCAGGAAAGCAGTTTTTTACCAAAGAAACTACACAATATGCATTCGAAGTTTAAAATTTTTTTTACTAATTTATATATTTTTTAATTATTATTTATTTATTTGGAAAAGGATAAATGAAACGTTTACTCTATAGTATAATTATGCGATGTATTTTAGTCCAACTTTTCAAATTTCTGTACATATTTAATTAATTTAAACTTTTATTAAACTATAAGACTTTTTCGTACATTTCATTAAAACTTTTAAGAATGACTAATATTTTTATTTATTTATTCATTTATTTATTAACAAATTCAGTGAGTTATTTACAAGTGATTTAATGAATTAATCCAAATATTGCAGTAAAATAGTTTTTTTATTTATAAATAGATATATATATTATTCTCCTATAAAATCTACATATATATATATATTATCCTCCTATAAAATCTATGAAAAAAGAGTCCTTTTTCCCAAATAAGAGTAGCCTATTGAAAAAAAAAAAAAAAAAAATACGGGTGAAGAAAGATTTCTACAGATTAATGTTATCTTTTAGGGAAGCATATGGTAAATGGAGCATGCCCTTCAAAAGTGTAAGAAATAATAAAATTAATAATTATTAATAAAATTAAATAAAATTAATCCGTGTGGTCCGAATAGATTATAATTGTTTTTCAAATTCACATTGCCGTTAAATCGTTTAACCCTCAATTATATTTTAGCCTAATAATAACGATTTGAAATACACTATATTTTTTAATATGGGAGAAAAACTTAATATATATATATATATATATATATATATATCACTTTACTCTTAAATAAAAATGTACAAAGGATCGATTTGTTAATTTTATCCAGTCTTAAATACTGTCCAGGGGCAATAAAGCTATATATAGTTACATATATATTACGATAATAAGATATATATATATTGTATGTATATACACATATACAATTACACTCACACACATGTGCATATGTGTAACTATGTAAAAAGGAATCTCTCAAAAGCATCATTGTAGCTTCAAAAAAAAAAAAAAAAAAAAAAAAAAAAAACAAGCATTAAAATAATTTACATAAAGTTATAAAAAATTTCTCACAACACGAGATATTAACATTGACGAATTTCCATTTATACTGCGTAAAGCGCATGAACAATTTTCTAGAGTTATTTTATATACTAGACAATTTTCTAGTTGTTTTCTAAACCAATAAATTATTTTAATAATACTTTATTCTATAGGTAAACTGGATTTCAATTACATAAATAACGCATATTAACTTCGCTGTTATTTGCAGTATGAACAAATGAAAATTAAACAAATACTTCTCTTAGAGCGTAAAGCATCGGAAATCTTTCGTTTGCTCTAACTAGTACACTAACTAGATGCGCTATTTATTCCATTTTCATTACCATAGTAAACTTAAATAACGTATATTAATTTCAAGGTATTCTATAAATATAAACGAAAATTAGCGTTCGAACAGACAGACGTACACACACAAGTACACTCCTTCTCATATTTATAAGGACACTTTATATTTTGAAATAACAATGTAAAAATGATTGTGAACAAGATTATACTAAGTGCACGTAATGTATGTAGTATTCTAAAAATCAAAACTGCTATAATTTTTTTAATATGAAACAAAATTAATAAAAAATAATGCAAAATATTTTTTTCTCCACGTTTTTAGGTGTTCATAATTATAGGGACAATCAAGATTTTTTAATTTTATTTAACTTACAAGCTGATAAATTACAGTTGACATGCGAATTCGTTAACTACTGGGCTAGATTAATTCATATATAAGCCTTCAATTTTTCTTGGACGGACATTACTGATAATTCCTCGAAAAAAGAACGTTCATGTAGTGGAGTATGATAAATGTGTTTTTTATGTTGAAGGATAATTTCAATCCGCCAAATTTCTAATGAAATTCGAAGATCTAACATTGCTGAAGGAAATGTGATCAAACGTTGAATTGCTGGTTCGATAGGAGAGAGATCTGATGCAAAACCATAGTTGTTTTACAGAGATCGAAGACTCATAATTCCTCTTAATATTCTACTCATAATGACTGCTGCTGAATTTGCTCGTAATTTTTAACGAAAGGTTGGGGTCCACATTTGTGCATGTTTAAAATAATTAATAATATGTTAAAAGGAATAAAAAACCTGTAGTAATCAATAAGCATTTAAAGGGGGAAAGAACGTCTTCGTTAAAGTTGAATAAAGACAATATTAAATGGTAAAATGTTGCATTTTCGGATGAAAAACATTTTATTCTTGATTAATCAAATGGTTTTAACAGTTACTGGCACGATCTGAAGATGGCGAAAGACAGAGCAGATTTTTTAAAGGCAGATATAAATCGGGCATTTTAAAGGTGGATCTATGGTGTCTGGGGAGCTGCTTCTACTGAAGGCAGAATGAATTTAGTAATTTTTTCTATTATTATGAACATCAAGAGAATATCCGCAAATTTTAAACGTGGAATTATCAGATTTTTGTTAGATTTTGAGGGGTAATAATATTTTTTTTCAACAAGACTTACATTTTTGCTCTACTTTTAGAGCGATAGGAAATAGTTTGAAGAAAGAAACTTCTGTATTATTGCCTTTCCCATGGCCTAAAAGTTGAAAAAAACCTTAACTTATGATATTAGAAAAGTGCATGCAAGTGGAAAGCAATTTTAAATAGTTTATATGTATTAAGAATATCATATATGCTATATGAAATGGTATTGAAACTGAATATTAAAAAAATATGTATATATGTATATATACCACAGAGAATGTCTGACTGTTTAACCCTAAAAAGAGACCCCATAAAATATTAATTTAAAGAATAACTGAAAAAAATTACTGAAATTCGAGCTGTCCTTATAATTGTGAACACCTGAAAAATCATCTTTTTACCATATTTAAAGATTTTTAAAATAGAAAAACGATAAAACTTTTTAAATATAGTCTATTAATGAAATTCAAATTAATAAAAAATATATTTGTTTAAATAATAGTGTTCAATGTTTAGTTAATATAGAAAAACGGGTGTCCTTATAATTATGAGAAGGACTGTATATGAACCTGAATTATAAAGCTTTTTAATTGATAATTTTAAAAATGCATAACGCTGCTAATAATTTTATCTTATATTGCCTTGTATAACTGAATATTTTTTGTGTGGCACTGTAAACATTAATTCAAATTATGCCATATTGTGAAAAAAAAAATTAATTTTCTTTGCATACAAAAATATTTGTTAATTTAATTATACATGGTGCAGTAGAAAAATATTAATATATGCTTTAAAGATATCTCTCTTAAAATACATAATGCATTAGAATTTTTATTATTATTATTATTATTTATTTATTCCTTGTATACGAACTAGCTGTGCTATTTTACACTATTTTCAATTAAAAACATGTCACAATGAGCTTAAATAACATAATCAGTTTAAAAGAATATACGTAAAAAAAAAATCAAAATCAAAAATGTACATTAACTTGTTTGGAAATTTTTAAATATTATAATGGAATATATATATATATATATATATATAATTTAAATCTCACTGGTAATAAATATAAAAAATAACTAATTTTTTGGTTTTCTATTTTGCAATTTTTGTTCTAGAACGTTAACTGATTAAATGGGTAATAAAGTCTATAAGGAATTTTATAATATTCAGTCTGTAATGGATAAAATATTGTATTTACGACCAACTTATAATAAATTTGTACCGAATGCTTATGAAATTTTCCAATAAAAACATTTTTTGCAATATTCATACACTATTTTATAACTAAATATTCTTGGTAATTTATTCTTTTTAAAGTAAATTCTGCTCTTTGTCATTTTTTACGGAAAGACTTTAAAGGGCTTTATTTAATACTTAAATCCTAAAAAAAAATATTTATTTTCTAGAATACTTGTTACTTGGTTAACTTCCATAAATATATCAAATTTATTAAAAATTAGTTTTTTTTTTTTTTTTTTTTTTTTTTTTATTCATCCGAAAAGCAATTAGATTTTTTTGCTCTGAAAATGCTCCGTAACTGAATCAAAAGTGAACAATTTTTAATTCAATTTCCAAATAAACTAAAAACTTCGCAATAGATTTTTTTTTTCTTCTTTATTCGTTAATGCCATTTCTTTAATCATTTTTAGAGAATACAATTAAAGTTCATTTAAAAGTAAAAAAAGATTAAATTGATAGAGTTTGTTAGAACTTAAAACGTTTTTCAATGAAATTACCGGCCAAACATTTCAAATAAAGCAAAGACGTTTTTTGTGAAACATTAATATATATATATCAGAATTTTTTTTTTAATTTATTATCTAAAAAACAAAAGGTATTCTAAAGTAATGCCTAAAAATGGCAATAGTAATAACTGTACTTTATTTATTTATTTATCTTTTTAAATATATTTTCTTGAGTAATTATAATGAAAATATCTTTCATCAGCACTCAGTATACTGAGTGCTGAAGTGAATTTTAATAACAATTTTAAACTTCTCAAAAGGGTATTTTCGAGAAGAAAAAATTAAAATACATTTATTTCATCTTAATGAAAGATAATTAAATTTAAATAGTATGAAAATAATACACGAAAATCATGCATTTTGCATAGATTATTAACACTTTCCAATTACACGTACTCGCTGCATCGTTTAACCTGCAGTGCATTTGTTCCCTATGTAGTCACAAACTCACGTGAATACGGGCTAGGATTCCTTAGAAAGAAACCATTATGTCCAGGTCTGTAACGCAAACAATTGGTCTTACCGGAACACCCTACGTGATCACACCACAAACAAACAAACGGGTATAAAAACAAACAGAATAAATTAATTCACAATTACACTTAAACATTGTTGGAAATTTTTAATAAAGCTTAATGCAGAGGGAAATGCAACTACAGCAATTTTCAAATATAATCCTTAATGTATGCAATATCTTCGTATGATCCTGTAAATTTTAATGATAATGATACTGCATTGTTTTTAAAACGCTTTTTCTGTGATTATGAATAGTAAAACTCATGTTCATTATGATCTGTGTAAAACGAAGCAAATGAAATAGATTAACACAAGTTCTTAGAAATACCTGTGATAGTACGCAATGCTTTACAATTATTTCGGGAGTACCTGTACACAAACCAGTGGTGGTATGTACCCCATTTTCAATGGAAAACATTACATAGTGAATCTGAATAACATACATCAGTATCACGAATTTCCATGAATATTTACATGAGTTTAAGCACAGCACAGGGCAGACAAAACGGACAGTTGGAGGACAGAAATACAGACATGTAGACTAATTCAAATCATAACCACTCTTAAACATTATCAAAAAGTGTTTAAAAGGCTTAATAAATACGTAAATGAATTTACAGCAATTTCTAATTAAAACACTTAATGTATCTCAACATTTCTGTGTGGTCCTGTAAATATTAATGCAAATAAAACTATATTCCCCATATTTGTATGTTTGTACAATGTACAGTAACATATACGAATTGTTTTTTTTTCTATTGAATAACCTAATTTTTAAACAAGTACTCGTTTCTGAATGAAGAATGGGATATTTAAATTACAAAATGGAATAAAACACTAATGAATAATTCATACTGTATATATGCATCTTTTAAAATGTGAGTTCAATGAATCTTTGAATAAACTCTTACCTTCTAAATAAAATAATAAAAAATAATATTGCACATGCTATCAAAGCACCATTTATCGACACATCCTCTTGCTAAAAATGGGTATAGTTTTATCCGATGGACCTTAAGTGGCTTCGCTCAGTGGTATAACATTAGTGCATTATGCAATGGACTTGTGATTTATTCCTATCCCTCTTCCCTCTTGCTAGAATTAATTCAGCCTTTTCTTTCGAAAAAAGTGTAATTTAAGCATCTGATTCAAGTAAAATATTTCGATTTCTTCTCTTTTATTCGAGTGTAAGTATACGAGTTAAAGCCGATTGACAGCAATTATATAGTAGGCCTGAATAAAATGTTCTCCGTGGTGGGTCTTTTAAAACCGCCTAGTCTGTATTTATGCGAGTTTTGGAGAAAATAACACAAAACTACGAACGGATACATTAACGACCGTAACGTGGATCAAACCTGTCATTTCCCGTCTACTAGTTTGGAGAACAGAACCACTCGGCCATCGCGGCCTTATGATATACATGAATTATGTAATTTCATATAATAATTAATTCGTAGGTGAAATCACTGCTCACGGAATTGTTGAATATTCCCACATTAAAATAAGCAAATTGAACTGGTCAGACATCGAAGAGTTATGTAAGTGGTAAAGCTGTGTGTGCCATATTAAGTACCAAGACCCAATTTCTTGCCTTACTGCAATTCCCTCTTGTTAAAATTGTTAAAAAAAAAAAAAAAAAAAATCTTTTTTTTTTTTTTTTTGTCTCTTTGTTTACTTTTTTTTTCTTTACCAGAAATTCAACAAATGACTTATTAATTATTCAGACGTAAATATTTGCATCACATATAACTAAAATGAACATTCTTTTAAATTACTCTGTTTTTATGCTTTCGGGTATTCAGAAACTGGGTTTTTTTTTTTTTTAATTACAAGAAAATAAACGCCTTTTGAAATTTACTGTCGACTTATGAAAGTTTAATTGCTATTTTCCATAAATAGATATGAAATGCTTTCTCGGAAATGACATTCAGGAAACAATTTTCTTGAGCTAACAATACACTGTTTTCTGACTGTAAAATGAAACTGGAATAGAAATTTAAATATTTGGGTAATAGTATTACCAAACTAGAAAACTAATTACTAAGTTTAAGGTATTGTAATTAGTCCTTCGTTTATATTTACATAAACATTATAATTTCTGTAACAAAGGTTTAAAATTTGTTATTTTAAAAGGTTACTTTCTTGTTAAATAAATAAAAAGTTATATTATTATTTTTTTAAATGAATTTGTTAAAACAAAAGATTAAAAAAAAAAAAAAAAAAAAAGAAGAAGAAGAAGACAATAAATCTTTTTAAAAAATCTCAAAAAATCTAAATTATGTGACTCTCGGAATAATTTATTTTTCAAATGGTATTTTCGAATTTAACCTTTTGTATTTAATTTTAAATATGGAATTCGACTAAGGAACAAAAAAAAAAAAGTCTTATTAAAATAATACCACTAGTAGTTCTCCAGATCAGGGGCCTCAGTGCCCTATGTTTCCATCACTCAATATTCAACAGATAATTTTTTTATTCCATATTATATAAAATACTTATACATATATATTATTGACTTGATTCACTCGCTACGTAAACAGTTATATTTCAGAGAGGGGCTGCCATCCCCTCAACCCACTGCTCTATCTCTCTGTATGTATATATATATACAGGGTGAGTTTGACATAATCTGCCAAAAGAAAGTAGGTGATAGAACAGCCCATGATGAGCATAAAACACCATACAAACCCTATCCTATCGCTAACAGTTTCCGAGTTAGGTAGATAGAAGAAAAATCTGTTTTTTTCCATCCCGTGTGAAAAAACCCAAATTTGTGAGCTTTCTGAAAGACTTACACGCAAAATAAGCACATATGTGGAAAGAGCAGAAAACTTCCTATCGGGTGACACCGTTTACATCAGGATACCTTAATTTGATGGCGAGCTACAAGCGCTAAAACATTGGCGAAGTTTAAAATCGAGCTGTCACCAAATTCTTTAACCGGCAATTCTGCAAACACCGTTCAAGCAACAATCAGTCAAATTTACCAAAAACTTCTTCATTCCACAAGCTTTAGAATGAGCCCATGACATAACGGTATTCTAGTTTAAGAGAAATTTAGCCTTTTGTCTGAAATATATCACTGAAAACGGTGTTCGTCGAAATTCGGCAAACGAAACGATGGTGAGTAAATGGAACGCATTTAAATGGATTTAAGCAGCCGGCTCGTTGATGCAATAATAAAACTGAGGGATGAGCTTTCGCTAAGAGGTACTGTGGTTTCCGTTCGTAATCGGGCAAGGGCATGTATCAGGTGTGGGGGTGACCAATTTCAGCAGCGGCACTAAATTTCACACATCTTTTCGAATGCATATGTGCTTTAATCATAAAAGTTAGATACATTTTTTTTTTTTTTTTTTTTTTTTTTTTTTTTTGCATATTCCTTTGTGAAAGACGTGAGAAACGTCATACTTCTTTTGTTTCCATTCTATTGTGTTTGTAAACTTAATACAACAGCTACTTTTCTTGTTTGCCTTTAAAACTTTATTTTTTTTTATTTTTTATTTATTTATTTATTTTTTTTGTTTTTGCATCTGACAAAACAGCGGGCTCAAGGCGGACATGAAATCAAGAAAGACCATGGCACCTTTTCAGTCTCCTTCTCGACGACCGTCGAGTTCAGTGATGAATGCATTTCAAACAAAAGGCTAAATTTCTCCTGAAATAGAGCACCGATATGGTTTATTGTGGGCTCATTCTAAAGCTTGTGGAATGGAAAAGTAAAGTTTTTGGAAAATTTGACCGATTGTCGCTTGAACGGTGTTTGCAGAATTGCCGGCTAAAGCATTTGGTGACAACTCGATTTTAAACTTCGCCAAAGTTTTAGCGCTCGTAGCTCGCCGTCAAATTATGGTATCCTAATGTAAATAGTGTCACCTGATAGGATTTCTTCTGCTCTTTCCAAATATGTGCTTATTTTGCATGTAAGTCTTTCAGAAAGCTCACAAATTTGGGTTTTTTCAGACGGGATGGAAAAAAACAGATTTTTCTTCTATCTACCATAACTCGGAAGCGGTTAGAGATAGGACAGGGTTTCTATGGTGTTTTATGCTCCCCATGGGCTGTTCTATCACCTCCTTTTGTTTGGCAGATTATGCCAAACTCACCCTGTATATTCCTAGTAATTGATAGTGTTTTATTAATTCCTTGTAACTCATAAATATTTGTACTAAATTTGATGCAAAATGATTGCATAATTTATCGGAATTGTTTTGTGTAACCCTGTAAAACCAATTTCCAATTCTATTCCCACAATTTTCCAGAGAAGTTCATTCTTTTAAGCATTCTAACAACAATTCATTATATTTAATGGGGTGTCACAATGTTAAAATACACTTTTAAGAATGTCTGTAAACCATAATGATAAGATATTCTTTTGTGTGTCGCTGAAAAGGAACCACAGTCATTATATACAGAAATAAAGGAATACACCTAATTAATAATATCTCATTGATGTTTCAACATAATTTGCCATCATTTGAATGATTACAGAATGTCATTGCAATTCTTCTATGTGTTCCTGTAAATAAATTATCTTATCTATACACACCATTTTTTTGTTCGAGGAAATATGCTTTTAAACATCTTTATAACACATTAATTTCATTATGTTGAATGCAGCATAAACGCGTAAAAATGCTCTTAAAAATTTTTTATTTATAGGCTCAATGACACGAAATTCTTTTGTGTGTCTCTGTAAATTAACCATAGACATTTTACACTTCAGTAAAAAAAAAAAAAAAAAAAAAAAAAAAAAAAACTTTTTAACATTTTCTATGTTTTTCAGGAATAATTGTTCGAAATTCGACTTAATTTGGATGATTAAGTGACAATCTGGGAATACTTTTCTGAGGTCTTGTACATTAATTATGAAGCTTAAGCACACATATTTTCTACAGAAACCATAAGGTTAAGTTTCTCAATATTGCACCCAAATTTTATTTTGTTTAATGCAGAGTAATGATGTTAAAATGCGTAAACGAAATTTACCCCGTTAACCGTAATGATAAGAAAATTTTTGGAGTATTCCTGTACACGATCTATAAACAACATAGACATAAAAAAGTATACAGCTTTTTCTACATAGAGCTTAAATGTGTGTATCAATTTGCAAACCAATTGGGGTATTTTTGCGGCCTCAGATCGTTGCATACAAATTCTGTCCATAGGTCGTAATGATAAGAAAATTTTGGTATGTCCCTGTACAGCAACTACAAATAGAATATACACAGAAAACTATACAGCTAATTCTGTGTGGCTCATGAACATGTGTACATGTACTTGCATTTCCTGTAAGTTGCAAGCCAGTAGGGTGGATTTTGCTGCCGCTGTCGCGAGACAGACAAGCAGACCGACACACATACAGATAGAACCCAAAATCTTGTTGAGTGTCCAAATGGAGACTTCCCCTGACGTTTCAGCAATAAACAAGTTTTCAGATCAGGGGCGTCAATGTCTTATTTCCATCATTTATTATGTTTTAAAAGTAACGGGATTTACCAAAACTACCCCCTTTCCTCCCTTGCGGGGGGGACAGAAGGCAAAAACATCTTTGTAAGCATAACTCGGCTCTAAATTACTACACCGTGAAGAAATTGCACATGGGGACACTAGATACGAGTACAAATAATACAATATCTGCAATTTAGGAATTTTTTTTTTTTTAAGGAGAAGAAAGGGGAAAAACGAGTTTTGGCGGGAAATTTCGCAAATTCCGGATTTTTGAGTAGAGCTCTACCAAAAATAGAACAAAGATGTTGAAAAAAGCTATGCAACTTCTTTAGGATATTTCCAAAAGACTTTTTGATTTGTTGTGATCTGCGATTTTTTTTTTTTTTTTTTTTTTTGGGGGGGGGGGGGGAGGGGTTTGTGTTACAAAGGGCAAATTTGAGACACACTTTTTAGCGTTAAATTTGTCCTGGGAAACTTATGAGAGCCGCGGTCACAAAGTTTGGTGCTTGGACTGTTTATATGCATCCGGCACCTAAAGAAAAGGGATTTATCGAAATATCCCTTTCCCCCAGGGGGACAGAAAGCAAAAAAAAAAAAAAAAAAAAAATTTTGTAAGAATAACTCGGCACCAAATTACTTCACGGTGAAGCAATTGCACATGACGAGATTAGAGTATAAATAAAACATTATGTATGATTTTGGAAATCTTGATTCCCTAAGGAGAGAGAGAAAAATCATTTTTCGAGGGGGAAATTTCAGAAATTCCGGATTTTTTAGTAAAGCTCTACTAAAGATGTTACAAAGGTATTGAAAATTGCCATGTGTCTTCTTTAGAATATTTTCAAAAACACATTTTCGTTTTTTTATGATTTATGATTTTTTTTTATGAGGGGGTGGGGAAGTTGCAAATTCAAGACACGCCCCCCCCTTCCCCTTTTAGCGTTAAATTTGTCTTCGGAAATCTATGGGATCTGCGGTCACGAAATTTGGTACGCAAATTGTTTATATGTATCCGACACTAATTGTAATGTGATTTGATGGAATTCGCTCCCTTACCCCCCTTTGGGGACAGGGGGGGAAATAAACACGCAAAAAAACGCGTTATCTTGTTTGAATTCGTTGTTCTTGTTTACATTATCTTAGAATGATGAATTTTGGTGTGTGGATGTTGATTAGGTGTGCACATTATGTACTTTGGTGAGATTTCGCAAAACTTTAACTTAGCCGTTGGGGAAGGGGAAGTAAGAAGCGGATAAGTTGCTGCCGAAGACAGTGTGGACCCGGACGTTGCGAGCGTCCTCACAATCCTCACGTTGCAACGTATGGACCCGGAATCCTCACGTTCCGATCCTC
Organism: Salticus scenicus; assembly: GCA_963930645.1. Taxonomy (NCBI): domain Eukaryota; kingdom Metazoa; phylum Arthropoda; class Arachnida; order Araneae; family Salticidae; genus Salticus; species Salticus scenicus. Next base: position 105,883,084 of record OZ005652.1, read on the forward strand.
CCGGAATCCTCACGTTGACCCGGAATTCTCACGTTGCGTACGGAATTTCTCTGTTTCCGTAAACCTCTACGGAATACAGAGGAAACTTTAACTTAGGTTATTAATAATGATATAGAATTTTGACAACTCATTTAGGTATAATGCTCAGCGAAGCGGTCAAAGCCTGCTAGTTTTAAATAAATGTACGTTTTTTTTTTTTTTTTTTTTAATTCCGTGGGGGAAAAAAATGGCAACAATTAAATTATGTTGAGATTCACAAACATTCCGTAGTGAATGACAGTAAGTACACAAGAATTTGGGGGAAATATTTAAAAAACAATTTATTTCGGTCAGAGGACTCTCGTGTTACCTAATAATAATGATAATTTGCCGAACTAAAATTTTAAATGCCAAATTAGCGATAAAGGGCCAAACGTAACAACCTACTGGTTCATATCACTTGATTTGTGTTGAACCACGGAAAGCTAATCGTTTATCCATTGAATCAGCACTCTACTTTATTTATCTCGTTGTGCTACATAACTTTGTTAAATCTCGCCCTTAGCGGCTTTTGAATTTTCGTCGCCATATTAGAGAGAAAAAAATTTCCTATGTATAATTTCTTTTATAAAAGGGAGAACCCTATTTTGCTTACTTTTATCGTACACCTTTCTGTTCATTTATAAGAATTCTTCACATTAATAATCACAGGAGACTTGGCGTTGGAATATTAAAACTCGAATAAACGACTACGTCAGAAACGCCAAAGAAAAATATTGGAAATGCATACAGCTGTTTCGGCAGCTTTAAGCGTGCCGTCTTCATTGCAAAAAGGATTCTGAATCTGCAAAAGTGCTCGTATATATAGGAGAGGGGCCGAATTTAGTTCAACCAATAGAATTACGGGAAAGGTGGGGAGAGTGGCCAATAGAATCATAATAGAATTAAAATCAATAGAATAGCCAATAGAATTAAAATCATATTGCTTGTCTTACCCTATTTTCCTAAATCCAATCAAACCATAGTTAAGATTCTCAAGCAATATGATTTTAAAATAATATTTTCGCCTTCCAATAAACTCACCTTTTCTCAGTTAAAAGATCCCATTGATACGCATAATTCTTGGGGTATTTATAGTATTTCCTGTCAGTGTAGTTTATCATATATTGGCCAAACTAAACGCAGTCTTAAATTTCGTCTAAAAGAACATATGAATTACGTCCGCAAACAAGAAACCAATAAATCGGCTATTTCTAAACATTGCTGGGAGGAAAATCATAATTTTAAATTTAATTCAGCTAAAATAATTTGCAGACCTAAATCCATTCATGAACTCGATTTCTTTGAAGCTTTTCATATTTATAAAATTTTTAAAAATTTTGTAAATTGTGATTTCGCTATTCCCTATTTGTCTGACTGTTAGAAATTCTATATTCAGTCCACATTTTCTTAATTTTTCTACTGTTTACACAGCTAACTTTAATAAATTCCTATTGGCCACTCTCCCCACCTTTCCCGTAATTCTATTGGTTGAACTAAATTCGGCCCCTCTCCTATATATACGAGCACTTTTGCAGCTTCAGAATCCTTTTTGCACTGAAAACGGCACGCTTAAAGCTGCCGAAACAGCTGTATGCATTTCCAATACTTTTCTTTGGCGTTTCTGACGTAGTCGTTTATTCGAGTTTTAATAATTCTTCACATTCTCTTTATATTTTTAATGGTTTTTCGGTTTAAAATAGTGCTTGCTGAAATAAATTTTCTACTTTCAAAACTCCATTTTCTTTCTATAAAATTATCTATACAGATAAAAATAGATCATTTATGTGACAACTATCAATTTATTTATTTTTCTTTTTGTAATATTTTATAATTTATTTTAAAATTAATTTTCTGCACAACTCAGAGTAAAATAACTGTCTCTAAATTAAACTTCTAGGTAAAAAACGTTCGGTGTATTTCAATGCTAAAATTAAAAAATTCGTCCAGGAGGATCTATAAATAAAACCGATAAAATAAATTTATAGTTGATAGGGTTTAGAGTAGTAAAGAAATGCTACGCAGTCGAATGTGAGATCATAGGCAGTTTTTTTTTTTAACATTTCAGAACAACGTATATTAGCATCATGAACAATAATAGAACTTTATTAATGTGTATGAAATTTTCAAAGTGATAATAACGTCAATTTTTGTGAGACGCATAATTTAATCTTTAACAATATTTTATTGTTACCATTAATAAATATATTTATTTTCGTATCGGAAAAAAAAGGTAAATTTTTTGGCAACAGTTAAATAATGGATAAAATTTTAATGCACTGTGTGAGCGCTATTTCAGACGGATTTTAGACAACTAATGTTTTTGTGGTTATATATATTCCCCATTAAACATATTTTATATATTTTTTTTATTTATTTAAAAATTAATTTGAATTAAGGAAATATTTGTGCCCGAAAGCATGCAATAACAGTAACATACATCAGCTTATTTATTTGTATGTTAAATTAGCGTAGTGATTGATATACAAAAAATAAATAAATAAATAAATAAATAAATAAATAATACTCATGTAGGGTAGGCTCTCCAGTGATTGCATGCTCCAGTAATTGACATCTATCCCGAAATTATTAAAAAACAAGAAAAATAATAAAATCATACATTTTACATATAAGAATTTTAACATTTTATGTCAAACACTGGAGCATAGGGTGCTAATAACTGGTAAAATGAGTAACTAGTAGTGTCAAACACTGGAACATAGACGGCCAATTACTAATAAAAGGAAAAACTGGCAGTGTCAATTACCGGAACAATGAGTGAGTGTCAAATAAAAATTCATTAAAATAATGTTATCAAATGTACATATTTTAACATATATGTGGTTCTCAATGTCTTTCATACCATACGTACTAATTTAAGATTTCTAAAAATATTTTCTGAAGAACATTAAAAACACCAGAGATTGCTCTAAAAGTGTCAATCACTGGTGCACTTACCCTACAAAGCTTTATTATATTAACATCAAAGGTTTTTTTTTTTTTTTTTTTTTACTTTCTTGTATGAAAAAGGGGAATTTTTTGGTACATATTTTGCTAATAATTTTATCGGGTTACACCTCTTCGTTAATTTATAAGAATCCTTCATTTTCCGTTTATATTTCAGTGGTTTTTACGTATAAAATAATGCTTGTTTAAATCAAATTTCTATTTCTAAAGGTGCATGTTTTCCATAAATTTATCTGTTCATGTAAAAACAGATTATTTATGTTACTATTATTTCTGTTTCAATATTTTTTCTATAATATTTTGTAATTTATTTACATTTTTGATGCGCTACTTGACTTAAAATGGTTATTGCTAAATTAAAGATCTTGGCGAAAAATGTACGGTGTACTTCAGCGTTAAGATTTAAAAAATCGCACAGGATTTATAAATAAAACTGACAAAATAACTACAGATCCATAGAGTTTAGAGTAGAAGAAAACGCTTGCAGTTAAATGTAAGTTCTTTTTTTTTTTTTTTTTTTTTTCGTTCCTTTCTTTCTTTCTTTCTTTCTTTCTTTCTTTAACAACAACATAGCAATAAAAATATAAAAAATTGTACTGTTAAAAATAAAAATCCTTTTAGAACAACATATATTAGCATCATGAACTATATTAGCACTATATCAATATACATAAAACTTTGGCAGTGATAATGACGTCAATTTTTGTACTTTTTTTATAATTTTTTATTGTCCACGTTTAATTAAATATATTTATTTTTATGACGAAAAAAATTAACTCATAATTTTTTTTTGGCAACAATTAAATTGCAGCTAAATTTTAAATGGCCAATTTTAAAGCTATTTTGATGTTATTATTTTCACATAATAATTAATTAAAAAAAAAAAAAAACTACTTAAAAATTGGAAAAACGGGCTTCGAGGTGCACTAGGACTTCTCGGAGGGCACCTTCGTGTCAAATCACGTAACTACCCGAGCTACCGTCTTTGCGCTAAGCTGTCCAGTCCACAGACACACACACACATGCATTGTCTTACATATAGGGAGGAGATTATTATTATTATTATTATTATTTTAAAACCAATAAAACTACTTTACCATTTTTTATATATGTATTATAAACAGCATTAAAAAAAAGTAACTTAGATCGGTAGAATTTTAAATAAAATTTTTATTTTAAATGAAGTTTTTTTTTTTTTTTTTTAGAATAAAAAATGTTTACATAATCATAACTAGTTGGCATAGGTGGACTCTGCTCAGTTCCCCATCATATTTATGTTCTCATAAATTTCTAATGCGAGACATATTATAATCATGTTAAAAGAAATGAATTTGACCAAAGCGTGATACAGTAACAGAATGAAATCCACGCCTAATAGGCTATCCACCGTTCACTTCGATATATTTATCTTATTCAAATCTGTTAATTTATTTTATCAGGGTCAGTTCCTTTGTTTAGTTTTCATGCTACTGTTTCCAATGCAATAATCCTCAAAATTCATATTTATATGAAAAATTTTCAATTTCGCTATGTTGATAAAATCGTAAATTACGAATAATTTACGAAATTTTCCTATTAGAATATTTGTATTCAATCATGTTCAAACAAATATCATAAATGTAATTTCGAAGTTGTCTAATGTATTTATGATCCTCAAAATGGAAGTTTATGCTTAATTTTGCCTTATTCTGACATGTTAAGTAAATCGTAAATTTCAAATAACTTACGAATTTTTTTTTAAATTGGAAAAATCATAGTCAATGATATTCATGCCAGTATCCTAAATGATATTTCGAAAGTGGTTTGACATCTTTACGATGAAAATGTCCCTCAAGATCGACGATTATGTAAATTTTGCTCTATTCTGCCATGGTAAGAAATTCGTAAATTTCCAATAACTTACAAAATTTTTATATTGGAAAATTCATAGTCATTAATATTCATTCCAGTGTCCTAAATAATATTTCAAAAGTAGTCTGACATCTTTACGATGAAAATATCTCTCAAAACTGACGTTTATGTGAAATTTTGCCCTATACTGCCATGTTAAGAAATTCATAAATTTCCAATAACTTGCGAAATTTTCAAAGTAGCATATTTATAGTTATTGATGTTCATTCCGGCATCAAAACTGATATTTTAAAACTGGTCTGACATTTGTACAGTAAAAAGTTTCCATTTAATGCACGTTTAAGTGAAATTTTGTCCTACTCTCCCATGTTAAGAAAATCATAAATTTCTAATAACTTACGAAGTTTTTTAATTCGAATGTTTTAAATAAATAAGGTTCTTGCCAGTGTCATAAATACTTATTTTAAATACTTATATTTTAAAACTGGTCTGACCTCTCTGCCATCATTTGTTCGTGAGATATCGTGTAAACAGACTAAAATCTAACGGACTAACGGACTAACAAACTAACAGACACCCTACAGACAGACACCATACAAATTTTGTCATTTTCGGATTCCTCACGCCTTAAAACGTATAAAAAAGTAAAAAAAACGAGGTCAAAATTTTTCACGATTACCTAAGTTCCCCATACTTCTAATATGATGGGGAACTAATAATGTAATGATAATAATCTATTAATCTGTGTATATATTTTTAGAGGTGTGCATGTATAAATTTACCAAAAATTATATATTTGGAATGATTTTTCAATATAATTCCTCAAGATGTACGCAGTCAACAAAAATAAAAATAATTCAAATAATAGTGCAATTTGTTCTTATTATAGAAAATATATTAAATAATGCGAAAATTATCTTCTAATCTCCTAAAATTAGCTTTTAAAAATTACTTAACCATACATTACAATATTTAATTATATATTTATCTTATCAGTTTAAACTTCATCCGTCGCAAAATATTAATATATACCAAAATATAATATAAGGTTTTAGCAGTGTTATAGTTTCTAATATTCCAGGGGAAAAATTAATTAAGCTTATGAAAAGTTTTATCTTTTTCGAAAATTGTGGAGTGTTAAATACATTTCCTTTCATTCTCCTCTTGAGAGCTTAAGTTTTAATTAATATCCTAAAAATTAGTGGGGAAATATTTAAAGATTCTTCTTTAAAAATTTCTCTTACAATAATGAATTTATAAAAAAGTAATAAATAACTTTCAGCATATCAATCTTATAAACTTTAATAAATTTTAAATCCAACGTTTCGGCTAAATTCCTTCATTAGCCTTCCTCAGGGAAAAATGATGTTAAAAACACATAAACATAGAAAATTTAAGTACATGATACCACAATTACAACTTCAAAACATTTAACAGATGATTACACAAATTGTAAAAATATACTATATACATTTTTAAAAATATGCTAAGACACTCAAAGGAACATGAAACATGATCACCACAAGACAAGGATAAAGAGCAACTAAAGCAAAGGTTAAAAATATCAAAATTGCGGGGTTGCCAGAACTAACTTAAAGCAGGGTAACCATAAATTAATTTAAGCCCAAGAAATGAAGCCAAATTGAGGGGGGGTTTACGGATAAGGAATCGTTACAAATTTCTGATTTTCTTTTAATAATTTCGAATGATTCATAAAGAAGTGCTTGGTTTCTATTGTCAGTATTGTAAATTATTTTGGCATTTTCAAAATCGGGGTCAATGGGATAAGTATTATAATTTCTAGAAAAAGCTGTGTTGGGTCTATTATATTTTAAATCTGCAATATGCTCCTTCATTCTATCACAAAAAGGTCTATTGGTCATACCTATATAGTAGTTAGTTTTATTATCAACTTTATATGGGATTTCATAAACACCAGATTTTAATTTGGGGGGAGGAGGATCAAGTTTTTTAGAAATTAATGAATTTAATTTTAAAGGAGCTTTAGCAACCAAATTAACTTTTTTATGTTTAAATAATTTAGAAATTCCTTCATGAAGAGATGGCAAATATTGAATTTTCTTAAACTTACTATTAGAAGATTTATTATCATTAGAAGATGAAGAAGGAGGGGGAGGGGACATAATTTTATAAATTAATTTATTTATAGTCTTTATTTTATAACCATAATTAATAGCCAAATTATAAATAAAATCGATTTCATGGTCTAAGGCCTCAAGGGTAGAACTATGACTAAAAGCACGTTTAATCAGAAATCTAAAATTAGCTATTTTATAGGACCAGGGTAAAGGATAATTGCTATGAAAAGTATATGGAATAATATTGGGCTTTCTATAAACAGAAGTTTCAACATATTGATTAAATCGTTTAATTTTAATATCCAAAAAGGTTAAAATATTATCGTTATTTTCAGTTTCTAAAGTATATTGAAGGTTAGGTTTTACGTTATTGATTATATCTAAAAAATCCTTAGGGGAACTAGATGGATCTTGCCAAATTATAAAAACATCATCTACAAATCTTTTCCACAATTTAATACAATGCATATTTTTTTGAACAAAATTATTCTCAAAATCTCTTAATTCAAACTCAGCTAAAAGTCCAGATATAGCTGAGCCCATAGGTGCTCCGTTAAGTTGTTTATAGATATTATCGTTAAATTTAAAATAATTATTATATATTACCAATTTCAAGGCTTCTTTAATAGCAGTTTTTTCAGATTGAGAATATTCAGTAGATAAATTGAGTGAATATTCATTTACTGAATTTACTGAATATTCTCAATCTGAAAAAACTGCTATTAAAGAAGCCTTGAAATTGGTAATATATAATAATTATTTTAAATTTAACGATAATATCTATAAACAACTTAACGGAGCACCTATGGGCTCAGCTATATCTGGACTTTTAGCTGAGTTTGAATTAAGAGATTTTGAGAATAATTTTGTTCAAAAAAATATGCATTGTATTAAATTGTGGAAAAGATTTGTAGATGATGTTTTTATAATTTGGCAAGATCCATCTAGTTCCCCTAAGGATTTTTTAGATATAATCAATAACGTAAAACCTAACCTTCAATATACTTTAGAAACTGAAAATAACGATAATATTTTAACCTTTTTGGATATTAAAATTAAACGATTTAATCAATATGTTGAAACTTCTGTTTATAGAAAGCCCAATATTATTCCATATACTTTTCATAGCAATTATCCTTTACCCTGGTCCTATAAAATAGCTAATTTTAGATTTCTGATTAAACGTGCTTTTAGTCATAGTTCTACCCTTGAGGCCTTAGACCATGAAATCGATTTTATTTATAATTTGGCTATTAATTATGGTTATAAAATAAAGACTATAAATAAATTAATTTATAAAATTATGTCCCCTCCCCCTCCTTCTTCATCTTCTAATGATAATAAATCTTCTAATAGTAAGTTTAAGAAAATTCAATATTTGCCATCTCTTCATGAAGGAATTTCTAAATTATTTAAACATAAAAAAGTTAATTTGGTTGCTAAAGCTCCTTTAAAATTAAATTCATTAATTTCTAAAAAACTTGATCCTCCTCCCCCCAAATTAAAATCTGGTGTTTATGAAATCCCATATAAAGTTGATAATAAAACTAACTACTATATAGGTATGACCAATAGACCTTTTTGTGATAGAATGAAGGAGCATATTGCAGATTTAAAATATAATAGACCCAACACAGCTTTTTCTAGAAATTATAATACTTATCCCATTGACCCCGATTTTGAAAATGCCAAAATAATTTACAATACTGACAATAGAAACCAAGCACTTCTTTATGAATCATTCGAAATTATTAAAAGAAAATCAGAAATTTGTAACGATTCCTTATCCGTAAACCCCCCCTCAATTTGGCTTCATTTCTTGGGCTTAAATTAATTTATGGTTACCCTGCTTTAAGTTAGTTCTGGCAACCCCGCAATTTTGATATTTTTAACCTTTGCTTTAGTTGCTCTTTATCCTTGTCTTGTGGTGATCATGTTTCATGTTCCTTTGAGTGTCTTAGCATATTTTTAAAAATGTATATAGTATATTTTTACAATTTGTGTAATCATCTGTTAAATGTTTTGAAGTTGTAATTGTGGTATCATGTACTTAAATTTTCTATGTTTATGTGTTTTTAACATCATTTTTCCCTGAGGAAGGCTAATGAAGGAATTTAGCCGAAACGTTGGATTTAAAATTTATTAAAGTTTATAAGATTGATATGCTGAAAGTTATTTATTACTTTTTTATAATTATAAAAGCAGCATATATAAAAAAGTGGAATAAATATATCTGAAATAATGAATTTATACATGTAATTTCCTGTATCATCCTCATTAAAGATAAACACGGGGGTTAATTAATTTTAAGAATTTATTTAGTTGAGAGAGTTTAATTAACATTTTTGTCTGTTCTTGAATGAAATAAAATTCATTATGTTTTCATTATATTATTGTCATATAAAACACTTATTAATGGCTCTAATTTCAAAATAAAACCGCGAAAATGTCTAAAAAAAAAAAAAAAAAAAAAAAAAAAAATCTTTGATATATTTTTTTTAAAGTCATATATAATATGCCACCAAAAAGGTATATTTTATCTAACATGACAAATTTAGGGTACGTAATTAATTTTTTTTCTATATAATATTTGCCATTTGATACAAACTTCTTATATTAAATTTATAATCCTTTCGATTCCCCATCATTGAAAATGGGGGGATTTATATAATCGTGAAAATTTTCGATTTCTATTTTACCATTTTTACATGTTTTCAGGCTTGATAATTCCAACAATTAAAAAAGTGACATTGTCTCCGTCTATAAGCCGTCAGTTAGTTTGATAAAGTGTTAGCTTGTTAATGTATTAGTGAGTTAGTTTGTTAGTGGGCTAGTTTGTTAGTCTGTGTATACGATATTTCAAGAACAAATAGTTCTAAAGTGATCGGGCCGATTTTAAAATATCATCTATAACTTTGGGGAAAAGATCTGTTGATTGCAACATTCCAATTTAATAATTTCATAAGTTTTCCGAAATTTACAATTTTCTAACCATGGAATAGAAGGGAAATTTTCCGCTTAAACGTGGATTAAAGGGTGCATTTTTACTACAAAGATGTAAAACCAATTTTAAAATACTAATTCTGATGCTGGCATAAATTTCTTAACAGGATAGAATAGGGCAAAATTTCGCATATACGTCCATTGTGAGCGATATTTTCCTGTAAAGATAGTAGATCATTTTCAAAATATCAGTTATGATGCTATCCTGAACAGCATTGACCATGAATTTTTTAATTTTAAGAATATCGTAAGTTATTCGAAATATATGATTTCCTTAACATGGCAGAATAGGGCGAAAGGTCGCAAAAATGTCCATTATGAGAGATAATTTTACCATAATGATGTCAGACTTCTTTTAAAATATCATTTATGATACTGGTTTGAGAAACATTGTGTACGAATCTTCTAATATGAAATTTTCGTTATTTATTAGAAATTAAAGAATTTCTTAACATAGCAGAATATAACAAATATTTGCACAAACTTGCATTATGGGTATCATTGGATTGAAAATAATGTGCAATAGCGTGACAAATAATATACGAAACTGACTCTAATAAACTGACTTAACAAATCATGATAAAACAAACGTATCGAACTGAAAGATGGGTAACCTACTAGGTGGGGAATTCCAGTCTTTGTGTCGAATTTATATTTCTTTACATGGATTTAGCATCCCGTGTGGTAGATATTAATGAGAACATGAATATCACGGTTAACAAAGCAGGGTTCAGCTATGCCAACTAGTTTTCCTGTAAAACAGAAATTATTGTGCTTTTAATATTGGAATTACTTTACTTCATAAATATGTCCCTCAAACAAAATACAATTTTTAGTTTTTATTAGGACGGAAGACTATTAGTTTCAATCTGGAGTTTTTGTAGACCAGTTTTGCGTAACACCAAAATAAATTAGAAATATCAGTCCTATCGTTACAAATTCGATACTAAATGAAAGGGGCGATTTTTAAGAATCCAGGGATGCAAACAGTTTTCTGACACGACAATTGGATTTTTTAAAATTAACTAAAGTATGAAATTTAGGTTTTAATTATTTCATAACTAAAGTATGAAATCATTGAAAATGGGGGGATTTATATAATCGTGAAAATTTTCGATTTCTGTTTTACCATTTTTACATGTTTTCAGGCTTGATAATTCCAACAATTAAAAAAGTGACATAGTCTCCGTCTATAAGCCGTCAGTTAGTTTGATAAAGTGTTAGCTTGTTAGTGTATTAGTGAGTTAGTTTGTTAGTGGGCTAGTTTGTTAGTCTTTGTATACGATATTTCAAGAACAAATAGTTCTAAAGTGATCGGGCCGATTTTAAAATATCATCTATAACTTTGGGGAAAAGATCTGTTGATTGCAACATTCCAATTTAATAATTTCATAAGTTTTCCGAAATTTACAATTTTCTAAACATGGAATAGAAGGGAAATTTTCCGCTTAAACGTGGATTAAAGGGTGCATTTTTACTACAAAGATGTAAAACCAATTTTAAAATACTAATTCTGATGCTGGCATAAACGTTATTAACAAATTTCTTAACAGGATAGAATAGGGCAAAATTTCGCATATACGTCCATTGTGAGCGATATTTTCCTGTAAAGATAGTAGATCATTTTCAAAATATCAGTTATGATGCTATCCTGAACAGCATTGACCATGAATTTTTTAATTTAAGAATATCGTAAGTTATTCGAAATATATGATTTCCTTAACATGGCAGAATAGGGCGAAAGGTCGCAAAAATGTCCATTATGAGAGATAATTTTACCATAATGATGTCAGACTTCTTTTAAAATATCATTTATGATACTGGTTTGAGAAACATTGTGTACGAATCTTCTAATATGAAATTTTCGTTATTTATTAGAAATTAAAGAATTTCTTAACATAGCAGAATATAACAAATATTTGCACAAACTTGCATTATGGGTATCATTGGATTGAAAATAATGTGCAATAGCGTGGCAAATAATATACGAAACTGACTCTAATAAACTGACTTAACAAATCATGATAAAACAAACGTATCGAACTGAAAGATGGGTAACCTACTAGGTGGGGAATTCCAGTCTTTGTGTCGAATTTATATTTCTTTACATGGATTTAGCATCCCGTGTGGTAGATATTAATGAGAACATGAATATCACGGTTAACAAAGCAGGGTTCAGCTATGCCAACTAGTTTTCCTGTAAAACAGAAATTATTGTGCTTTTAATATTGGAATTACTTTACTTCATAAATATGTCCCTCAAACAAAATAAAATTTTTAGTTTTTATTAGGGCGGAAGACTATTAGTTTCAATCTGGAGTTTTTGTAGACCAGTTTTGCGTAACACCAAAATAAATTAGAAATATCAGTCCTATCGTTACAAATTCGATACTAAATGAAAGGGGCGATTTTTAAGAATCCAGGGATGCAAACAGTTTTCTGACACGACAATTGGATTTTTTAAAATTAACTAAAGTATGAAATTTAGGTGGAAACACTTCATTTTAATTATTTTCAGTCATTTAAAAAAGTACGTTGAACAGTTTTGCGGTCAAAATATGCGATAAAAAGTAAATTTAAATTAAAAATTTAAATTTAAATTTTACAGATTGAAATTAATAGTCCTTCGTACTAAACTAAATTCTGTCTTTGATAGAATTTTTATTATATTATCTTTATAAAAATGTGGATCCGAAATTTCAAAATAGAACAGCAGAAGCGATTTCTAAATGATAATAATAATAATAAATTCATATTCCGTCGGACTGGATCCAATTGTCTAATGTGGATTACATTATTTATGAGAGAATGAAATTAATATATATATATAGTTCTTCGTTGATGTTAAAATATCCGGTGTGGATGGATATTGCTATTTATTGTCTAAGTGTTATTTTCATTTTTTACTAACTGTTGTTTTAACGAATACGGATATTTATAGTTTATTATAACGTGCATATTGAATATTATTTCATATATTTTTATCCGACTTCGAAAAGGAGAAGGTTTTCAATTCAAACCATTGGTTTTCTTTTCCTTTTGTTTCTTTTCTTTTTTTTTTTTTTTTTTTTTCTTGTTAGCTCATAACATCTTAACGGATGCTTAGATTTTCATACTTCTTTTTTGTTGTAAAAGTCTTGGTCTGAAATAGGCCCCCATTACAATATCTTTACGATATAAACAAAATACAGGGAGTCCACAAAAGTAGTCCACGCTTAAAACGTGTATTTGTTTGTTCGCAATTTCCTACACTGTGCACACTTGAACTACGCCACGCATATTGTAGCATAAAGTTCAAAGAACGGTCACTATAAACGATTTCATCGATTATCGGAAAGTCGTTTTTAACCAAAGGAAGAGGTTCTCAATTTAAACCGTATGTTTTGTTGTTATTAGTTGTTAACATATAACATCGTGACAAGATCTCCGATTTTAATATTTTTCTGTTGTAAAGCTCTTGGCCTAAAATAGGTCTCATTATAATTTCATTAAGATCTAAATAAATTACAGGGTGCCCACAAAACTCTATTTTCACTCTGTTAACTGCCGAATGACTGCAGCTGTTCCCTTAAAAATAGATGTAGGTAAAGCGACCATGTGCTAAAAAATGGACCGCTTACAACACCAACTGGTAGAAATAGCGGAATTAGCGTCTCTATCGCGCAAGCAGTACGTGGAAGGGAAAAAGTTAATCACAAAGTTTTAGAGCATCAACGATTTAGTACGAAAAGATATTTCGTATAGAAATGAATGTTAAAAACAGAACGTTTAAAACCTGAATCTGTTTGTTCACAGTTTCCAACACTGTAACGTACCGAGTTCATCTTAAAAATAAAAATATTTTTATTTCGGTGTTTAGACTTCTATCCGTCAGCTGCAATGCACATTTTGATCTTCATTTCAGCTTTACGCTGGGAACATTCTAGCAAAGAGGAGGGGGAGGGGTATACGCTCTGTAAAATTTAATCAGAATGCAGATGTGCATTGCAGTCGACTTATCGTTATATCAATTCTATGTATGTTTTAATTTAGTTCCGTGACAATTTAGGCTGTTATTCGCCAATAACTTCAACTCCCGGTTGCACATGAAAATTTGAAAAGCGTATAAAGGCGAGGTGCAAATCGTTATATCAATTCTATGTATGTTTTAATTTATTAAAGGTATATGCTATAATTTTTTCTCTACAGCCTCATTTGATAATCTAATATGATTAACAGAGTGAGTTCTATTATTTGCAAGTTACTTCTGTTTTGAAAGTTTATATACTGATATTGAATACTTTTATATTACGTGCCTAATAGGAATTTTGGTTACGAATGCAGCGCATCCGTTCATTACATTTCTAAAGACATTTTAATTGCAATACATGTGGATTCAATAGATAGTTTTTTCTCACATTGCGTATAGGGGAGAAAACTGACACAACTCAAAAAAGCAGTATTCGAGAAAATTCAACTTAAAAATGAACATTGATTAGAATAAAACTGATCCAACTGTCTCTCAAGTGGATAATTTTCGAGATGAAGATGTTACTTTTTTAAGTACACATTGGTGTCCTTCCTATACTTTTCAGTGACATAAATTCGAGATTTCCATTTCTTGAGTTGTTTCACTTTTCTTGCGTGTTGCTATATGTAAAACCATCGACGAACGTCTTGTTGTGTTCTGCTATATGAATAAATTTTCACTGAAAATGTATTCATATCGCTCAAAAATAAAATATTTTTGTATAAAAATAGAACTGACTCCAAAAAGCAACTATTATTCAAACAACTAAAATGAAAATGAAAATGGGCATAAGATAAAATTGTAAATTGCGCCTAAATGTATAAAATAAATTCCTTCGCCAAACACCTTATAAGCTACCCCCACTTCACCTTTTTATAAAATGATAAACTGTACTTCTTTATTACTGCAGCAAAATCTGCCAATCATTATTTTGTCTATTAAAAATTAATTTTTTTTTTCTAACAATGAAAATTTAAATTATCGAAGAGGCATAAAATGCATGTTTTAAATAAAAAATATGCAATAAATATATATACATATATATATATATTTTTTTTTTTTCTATGGGTTTTAAAATTTATCTATTTTTTCCAGAATAACAGAGAGTGTGAAATTAAAAAAAATAATTCTCTAACTTGCTTTGTTAAAACTCTTTAAAGTCATATTCTAGATCTTATATAATAATTATTGAAAAAATATTCTTACAGCTTGATAACATAATACTTCTAAACTTCCTTCGTGCTAAGAATTTAGAATTTAAAATGAGATGCTAAGTAAAGCTTACTGCAAGTTACTGCTTTAAAGTTTCATTAAAAAAGAGGATCTGGAAAGTTATTAAGGAAAAAAGAAGCTGCACAAACCGTTGTTATAAAATATTTATTTTTTGGAAAAAAAAAAAAAAATGATGGGGGAGAGAATTATTGAGGTCTATGCAAAATTGAAATATGTTTGAACAAAGTATTTTAAACACGAATATACTTCACATAGAATTCTTCAAAAGTCAAAATGAAAAACTTTCACACACAAATTTAAAACAGTAACTAGAAAACATTTGCAGAATAAAAATAGTGCATTTTAATTGAAGCAATCTAAAATTACTATAGGTGTTAATGAAACTTGACTAGCTATTCCTAATTAATCAATACATTTTGTGGAAAAAAATGATCTAGTGTGGCACTAGCACTACCTTCTCCTACTTTGCATTTCTGTAAAACAAATTATTCCGGTTTAAGGGGTAAGATAAGATTAAGATATACTATTTCTGAACATTTCTAAATTTAAAATATAGTTGAAAAATATTTTAGAAATAACTTTATTAGCAATGCATTAATATGTGAGAAGTATTGATAACTGTATTTACAATTGTCCAGCTCTCTCACATAATACTGTAACCTCATAAATATAAAAATGATATCATTTTTCTCTTATGTTAAACAAATTAATCACGTGACTGTCTTGAATTTCTCAGAAACGGCTACAACGATTTTAATGAATGTTTGGGGTTAAGGGTTCTTTCGGCTAAAAAACCAATTGGATTTATCCTCATTTTCAGGGAAAATTAAATTCTCTGTCAACCCTTCATCCGCCGTTTCCAACATGTTGTAGAATTTGGTTTTACTCAGAAATATATACAACGATATTGATCAAAGTTTGAGGTTAAGGGATTTGGGGACTGAAAACTCTACTGCACTTATCCTCATCATCAGGAAGATTCGCGTTCATTGTTAACCCTTCATCCGCCGTTGGCAACAAATGACAGGAATTGTGTTTACTCAGAAATATATTTAATGATTTTTATGAAAGTTTGGGGTTAAAAGTTTTTCGAGCTGACAAATCGCACTAAAGTCACGAAAAATATGGCAAAAACTTGGTTTTCTTGGAAATCGCTGGAACGATTTCGAAAAATATGTATAGTGTTAGAGAATTTTTTTCAGATAAAAATCCAATTTGACTTATCTTCTTCAGGAAAATTAGCAATCGCTGATGTCCCGTGATTTACCTGGAACTAAAGAAAGCATTAACCTGGTTTTATAGAAAACTGTTGGACAAATTTTGATAAAAACAAATAGCTAGGGGCTTTAAAATGTTAATCCGATTTGAATTTTTCTTATCACCAGAAAAAACATCATTTCACTTTCGTCTGGGTCAATCAAATAAAAATATAATTCCGGAAATAAATTACTGCACTTATACTACGAATAATTTTTACAATGAGACAGGAAGAGCTTGGTCATCTAGGTACTACGTATTAATGTAACCTAAAGGTCTTATAATGTAACCTCAGAAGACTTTTAAAGTTGCTAAATATAAAAATAATAAAATATTGTAAGATATTTAGTGAATGTTTGCCCTGTTTACGCTTGTTTTAAAGTTATTCAACAAATTTGGGTTACCCCAGTATATTGACAATGCATTATGTATTCACATCAGTGTGTGATTATTTAGAACAACAGCACCGCATGAAAAGCGCAAAATGCAATTTGAAATGCACTACAAGCAATCACCTGCTTTAATCGTAAGATATCCGAATTTTTAATCTTATTTGTAAGAGAGTAGTATATTCTGTTCATCTCTTAATCTTTCCTAAACATGCTTCTGTGGACATATAATAAATATTTGTTAATTTACTTATATTTAGGGCAGTCTAAACATATTAAAAAGTATTAATGAGAAATTCCGTCCTTAAATAAAATGGTTCGAAATTTTTTGTAGCGAAAGTATTTGCCGCCGGACCCAATAAAAAGTTTCAAATAATATCCTTGCAAAATAATAATAATAATAAATAAATAAATAAAGTAAAATAAAATAATATAATATCATATAATATAAATAACATTATATTATATTATATAATACAGAATTCAAAATTTATGCCAATAGTTTTATTTATTTATTTATTTATTCATGCTGTTAACAGACACACAAAGACAAAGATATGGACTCAAAACCGCTAAAAACCTGATTTTCGGATTAAAAAAAATCCCAAAACTTATATTTATAGCAAAAATTCAGTTGCAAAAATTTTACTTAAATTTCTACCTTCTTTATAAATAATCAAAAAGAAATTTATGTACTTTTTAAAAATAATTAAAAACAAAACATTAAACTATTCTGTCGTGAAAAAAATAAAATAAAATTCAATAAATAAATAAATAAAAATCAATTACAATTTAGAAAAGATTTAGTAGAAACTGTTTTCTAATATTCTAGTGTTTTCGTAAAATTTATAAGATAATAATTATTAATAAGATAATAAATATTAATAAGATATAAGATTTATAATTTATATTATAATTAAAAAATTTGCAAAAAAAAAATTATAATTTTCGATGCTGATATTATAATTAAAAAATAAATAAATTTTAATTCCAAACCGCATATTGCAATATTAATATAAAAATGTGTGTGTCTATATTGCTTTTAATAATGTTTTGAAATTTAAATTATTCTAACACTCTAGATAAGTAAGAAAATACATATACTATTATTGTTGACGTTTATTACACCCATAAATTATGCAATAATCCGGTTTTTCTAAAAATAAATAAATAAATGAAATGAAATGAAATGAAATGAAATTAAGAGCAAATTTAATATGGTATGATTTTATTTAAATTTCTAGTCAGTGTATTAAGTACCAGTTTGAAATAGTAATATGATGTGTTTTATGTTTTCCGAGTATTAAAGTTTTTATAGACGGTAGTATAAGGATATTTTAAGTCTTTTTCAGTGTCGGTGACACTTTCTTTAAAAAAAAAAAAAAATCCTCCAACAACACTGCAATAAATGCTAATTGAGCTCAAAAGTGGATTAGACATTATAAATTTATTAAAACTTAATAAATATGCGGGAAAGAAATTATTTCCCTAGCACTGATTTTTTACTATGGGTTTATTAGAGTAATATTGACAGTGAAAATTTTCAGAGCTTACTTTACATACAATATACGGTGCAAAATGAACAAAGTAATATGTAAGCAATATTGCTCAGTAGCAGTGTGAAAACTAAGCTATCTGCTTTTTACTTCCATTATCTAACTACGGTAGGAAATGGAAGCATTGTATTCGGTCCAAAAAATCGATATCGCGTTTTCACCTGATTTTCACGTTTTAAGGTCCCCTCAGTCCAAAATCGTCCTTTTTGTCAACTGGTCAGAGTGTGTGCGTGTGCGTGTACGTATGTGAGGAATCACGACGAAACTTGAGACAGAATTGAGACAGGTCTGGCGTACAGAGGAATTTTCTAACTTTTGGTAAAAATCGGAAATCCTGATGTGGGATGGTAAATCCATATCTCAAAAACGGTTCTAACGATTTTTTGAAAAGATGCTATATAAACACTTTATTAGATGTCCTTTCGAATTATATACTTGGTTAGTTTAGGAAAATTGATAGGCGTCTTGTATAAGTATGCTCAATTTCAGGTTTCACAAGTGCGTTCCTTAAAAATCGGCTGAGCAGATTTTTTCTAAACTCGCCATATTAACCTCCTTTTAAATATCCTTTGGTAAGTAATTGTTGTTTTTTAGTCAACAATTGAGTATCCCAAGCTTTGGTAAAAGTCGTTATATCAAAAGCGGCTCTAACGATTTTTTGGAAAACTGTTACATAAATCGATTTTAGATATCATTTAATGTATTACGTAGTTATTACAGAAAAATTAACAGCCATTCTGATTAAGTAAGTCAGTTTTAGATCTCGGAAATTAGTGTTTCAAAAAAAAAAAAGGCTCTACCTACTTTTTTTTTTTTAACTGGATAAGTAAACTTTGTTTTATATGTCTTTACCGTGTATCAGATATCTCTTACAGTATTATTTTATGTGTCTTCTTTGTTAGGTCAGTTTTATGTCTTCTGATTACATTATCTCCCAAAAGTGCATATAATACGCGTAGTAATGGGTATTGCAAGTCGTGTGGTTGTTTCACACCATATTTTTCATTTATCGACCAATACCTAGTAATTGAAGATTAAGTAGCATTATACTGCTCTATGTCTTCTAAGGAATATACGAACGATCATTTTAATCACTTGATAATTCATTACAGTAGGTGATCGAATTATTAGAAATATTCCTTAGAATATTCTGTATTATAAAAAGCTGTAACTGACTTGTAACTTTAACATGTGATTTCATTTACTATACACAAATATGCATTTTTTTTTTTTTTTTTTTTTTTTTTTTTGTGGAAATAAAATGATTATTTAGGCAACTCTCTCTCTCTCTATTTATATACATTTGTTTTCTAAAATTATTAATTTGGGAGTTTTTTTTTTTTTTTTTTTTTTTTTTTTCTTATAAGAATAATTGATTACAAAAAAATTTTAGAAAATCTGTAAAATTTTTGAGAAACATTTTAGAAACATTATTTTGGAATATAAAATGCACACATTTAATTTTTGTTCATGTATGACTATTCGTAGTTTTTTTTTTTTTTTTTTTTTATGGCGCATATGGCAAAGGAAGACATTTTTGTTCATTACATAGGTTTGAGAGTTAGATATATTGGGCAACCTATGTCTAAAGTTCATTTGAATAAAGTAAAAATAAAATAAATTGTCGTCAAAAGAATCAGCTAGATTTTAGATATTTTGCAGAGAGTCAATTTCTTAAGGTTTTTTTTTTTTTTTTTTTTTTTTTTTTTCATATTCTACGAATTTAATTTGGGGTTTTAAACCACATTGCATTTTCTCTGTGTGTGTGAAAAAATTTTATGACCTTTAGCATTAACATAATTCTATTTATTTACAATTTATGAGTTTTCATGAATGATTTTTATGGATATTACATTAAAATCATTTCCTTAAAAACAACATGGATCATACTTTGCAAATGTTTTTCTCCATTCTGAACATAAATTTCTCGTTGTGCAGCACTAGTGCAACGTAAAACAAAACCAATCAACCAGCCATTCTGATCATCGTTAATCAAATTATAAGGAATAAGTAAAACGGCACAATTTAAATGTTTCAGTTAAAAAAATATCTGCATTAAATCGCATTTATTTCTAATACAGTCTTTAGTAATAAAATCCATATATACACTCCTTCTCATATTTATAAGGACACTTTATATTTTGAAATAATTAATGTAAAAATAATTGTGAACAAGATTATACTAAGTGCACTTAATATATCTAGTATTCTATAAACCAAAACTGCTATAATTCTTTTAATATGAAACAAAATTAATAAAAAATAATGTAAAATCTTTTTTCTCCACGTTTTTAGATGTTCATAATTATAGGGACAATCAAGATTTTTTTGTTTTATTTAACTTACAAGCGGATAAATCACAGTTGACATGCGAATTCGTTAACTACTGGGCTAGATTAATTCATATGTAAGCCTTCAATTTTTCTTTGACAGACATTACTGATAATTCCTCGAAAAAAAGAACGTTCATGTAGTGAAGTATGATAAATGTGTTTTTTAAGTGGTAGGATAATTTCAATCCGCCGAATTTCTAATGAAATTCGAAAATCTAAAATTGGTGAAGGAAATGTGATCAAACGTTGAACTGCCGGTTCGATAGGAGAGAGATCTGATGCAAAATCATAGTTGTTTTACAGAGATCGAAGACTCATAATTCCTCTCATTGTTCTACTCATAATGACTGCTGCTGAATTTGCTCGTAATTTCTAATGAAAGGTTGGTGTCCACAATTATGCATGTTTAAAATAATTAATAATATGTTAAAATGAATAAAAAACCTGTAATAATCAATAAGCATTTAATGGGGGAAAGAACGTATATGTTAAAATTGAATAAAGACAATATTAAATGGTAAAATGGTGCATTTTTGGATGAAAAACATTTTATTCTTGATTAATAAAATGGTTTTAACAGTTACTGGCACGATCTGAAGATGGAGAAAGACAGAGTAGATTTTTTAAAGGTAGATGTGAATCGGGCATTTTAAAGGTGGATCTGGGGAGCTCTGGGGAGCTGTTTCTACTGAAGGCAGAATGAATTTAGTAATTTTTTTCTATTATTACGAACATCAAGAGAATATCCGCAAATTTTAAACTTGGAATTCTCAGGTTTTTGTTAGATTTTGGGGGGTAATAATATTTTTTTGAACAAGACTTATATATTTGCTCTACTTCTAGAGCAATAGGAAATAGTTTAAAGAAAAAACTTCTTTATTGTTGCCCTTCCCGTGGCCTAAAAAGTGAAAAAAACCTTATCATATTAGAAAAATGCATGCAAGTGGAAAACAATTTTAAATAGTTTAAATGTATTCAGAATATCATCTATGCTGTATGAAATGGTATTGTAACTAAATATTAAAGAAAAAGTATATATATATAAAAGATAGAATGTCTGTTTCACCCTAAAAAGAGACCCCCAAAAATATAAATTTAAAGAATAACTGAAAAAAAAAAAATACTAAGATTCGAGCTGTCCTTATAATTGTGAACACCTGAAAAATCCTTTTTTTGACCGTATTTAAAGTTTTTTAAGATAGAAAAACGCTTAAACATTTTAAATATCGTCTATTAATGAAATTCAAATTAATAAAAAAATATTTTTTTTTAAATAATAATGGTCAGTGTTTAGTTAATATAGAAAAACGGGTGTCCTTATAATTATGAGAAGGAGTGTATAGAGATGTCTTATCTGTTATTATCGAACAAATCAATATATATATATATTTTCGTAAGAATAACAATAGATATAATATATAGATCATTCATTTATTTTTATTTCTGAACGAAGCAATTAGAAAACTTATTGGTAAATTGGAAGATATACAATTTTTGACCTTAATATATATATATATATATATATATATAGTAATACAATAATATCAGTGCAAAAATTTTGAAATTTAAAGATGATTTAACTTCAGTATTAAAACTATTATTCGGATCATAAGCGAAGACTACTCAAATCAAATCAAAAAAGAATTAAAGAAAAATCGAAATGAATTATTGGAAATTGGAATGAGAAAAAAGCATTATTTGCATTCTAACGTTTTCAAGGGCCTGGTAGAATGCAAATATGCTAAAAAAATGGATGTTTTTCTGTCACAAAGAAAGCAAAAGCTAAGAATTCCTTTGTTGGCCCGAAACACCCATAGTAAATCCAGAAAAAAACGAAGATCAAAATAAAACTATTACCTTAAAATGACAATTCAAAACCATTTAAATTGTAGATTAAAATAAAAATACAAAATTACTTAAAAAAATTATAATTGAAACGGACGCAACTCAAAGTTAGAATGAACGATACACATGTAAAAATTTAACAATCAGATATCAGTTAAAAACACAGTATATATATATATATATATATATATATATATATATATATTATTTTTTTTTTCCCTTGAAATAAAAAACTTCAAAATATTATTTATTACATTAAGAAAAGAATGTAGAAAAAACTTTTTTTCGAAATGTCAACTGTAAAATATGGGAAAAATAAATAAAGAAAGAAGAAGTTAACGTTATTTATTTTATTTTATTTATTTATTTTTTAAAAAAAGGAAATGATCCAGGCTTAACAAAGCACAACCATTAAACCGAAACACGAAGCAGATTTATGAATACGAATAAGTTCCGTGCTTTTTTATTGGAAATCCAAGTTTTCTTCTTTTAACTTTTTCAAACGCAAGATATGGTTGAAGGGTTACGTTACAATTTTTACTTTTTTCCAAATTATTTTTATGTATAATTCAAGGGGAACAACCATCTGAGCTTAAAAATGTGTTTAAAAGTTTTCTCTATAAAATTAATTTCTTGTCAAACATAGTTCTCGTTAAATTTTTCAGGTTTTTTTTTTTTTTTTTAAGTGAAAACTAAAATGAAATTTGGAGTTTTAATTAGAAAAGTTCAGTATTAAAAAAATGGTTAAATATTTGTATTTTACTAGATATTCTACAAAGTAAAACGAATCCGATATTTTGCTTGTTCCTGGAGGTGATATTGTCATTCGAAATTTTTAAATTGATATTAGAAAATTGAATTTTATTTTGGATTTATGAAACATTTACAAAATATATTAGACTTTTAAATGGATTAATTTATTGTTATGTAGAATATAAAAATAAAGATAGTATGAACAAAAAAAAAAACGAAATTATGTACCTTTGAGAGACTCACTAAAGAAAATTAAAAAGAAAATACCTACTTCTGAGTTAAAACAACGCACAGAAATAGCTATCCAAATCCGAAATTTTAAATTAATTGACAAGTATTATTTTGCTTCTAATTTTTTGTAATTTTAGCGGTTACTTTCTATGTTGTCAGTTTTTCTAACGAAATGTTTGAACTAAAAAATAAATTAATAAATAAGGCTAGTATTACTATAAATACATAATATTACCATATGTATACCGGCTATGTGTTTGTTGGTATTACTTCCGTATTTAACTTTTAGAAAATAGATATTATTTTGAGCTAGCAGGCTTTGCCTCCTTCATTAGTCACTATATTTAAAGGAATTTTCAAAAAACTTTAAAAAATTCCATTGAAATATTCTAAAATCTCTCCTCGGGTCCGCGCTGCCTTCGGCAGCATCTTTCTCGTCTGTTTTATATCGGTTCCGAGTCCCCACTTCTTGCATTTGCGCCTTAATATAATATTTCAATTTAAGTACTAATTGGACGGTAAGTGGCGCTGCTATTTTTCAAGAACTATGTCTTTCGGACAGGCATTTATTAGATAGATTATTATCTTCACTCTAATACAATAGATGTCCGAATTAAACAATCATCCTAGATGCAAAAATTTAATTAATTCAAAAAACAACTAACGAAAATTTCGAAAATCGGGCTTCGAGCTACATCAGGATATATCAAAACGGATCACCATGCAAATTTCTGTAGCTCTGTTATGAGAAGTTTGCCTACAGAGTAACCAACACACCTCTAATCTTAAATTTGTTTCTGTCACTTTTTCATCATCCACACGATTTAGGATACTGTGATCATACAGAAAGATTTCTTTTATAAATTGCCATCTCTCCTATTAATTTTCAACAAAAAATAATACATTGGTAATTAGAAATTCGAACCCATCGAGTCTAACCAATAAGCTAATGGGAGACGGAAAGGTTTTTCACATTTACGTTTCTATTTTCAGAGTCCATTGTTTCAGAATTTTTTATAGTTTAATTACTTTTAAAGAAACTAATCAAAAATTCGAAAATCAGGCTTCGAGATGCGCCAAAAGAGGTCAAAATGGACCTTCATGCAAAATTCTGCAGCTCTACAATCAGCCATTTATTTGCCTACAAAACGTTGGCCACACACACATCTTATTTTATTATATATGTAGAGTCAATCCATGCATAAGATGCTGCTTAAGTGTGCAACACATAAACAACATCATTTTTATTCAAAAATTGTAGCCCACCAGCGACTGAATGGTTCTCCGCTCAAAGCTGGTAGGTAAGAAATGCCAGGTTCGGTCCCAGGTCGTGCTCGTCGACCTAGCCGTTCGGAGTTTTCTGTGGTTTTCTCCGAAACTTGCGCAAATAAGGGATAGGACCACTTAGAAAACCCCCCACGGAGGGCATTCCACCTGTAGGCCAAGGACCCTAGCGTAATCAATCGGCCTTAAACCCTACAACCAACCAACCAAAAATTGTAATTGCAGTTTACGTAATTACATCAAGGTGAAAGGACTTTCAGGCACTTCTCTTTCTACAGTTTTCCTATTAGAGAATTTAGTCTTTTATATTAAGAAGGAGAAAGGATTTCTTAAGTGAAATCTAAGTCGAACTTAATAGAAACTGATGTATTTCTGACAATAAAACTGTCACTGACAATGAAACTGTCATTGACAATGAATTTGTCTCTGATTCTGACAATGAATCTGTCACTGTCTCAAAAATGGGACGATTTGTAGTAGCACACTTAATTGCTTGGAATGTGTTGTAATCCTTTAATTTTCTGTACTAAAACTTATAAAATTCACTAATTAAGAGAAAATTAGAAAAAATAGACTTGTAGAATATAATGGGCTAATATCTGCCAGTTATAAAACTATTTACCTAATCGTGGGAGTGCGTATTATTGCGCTTTTTTAATCTATATTTTGGTCATCACAAAGCTATAAAATTTGTCAAAAAGGTTATATTTAGCCTCATGATATATTGCGAAACCTTTAAAACGATATTTCCTAACGTTTTAGTAATGTTTCCCTTTCGTATAATTGGATGCCCATAAAAACTAAAAAATTAGATAACTCTTTTAAATGTGGGAATGAAACATGTGAAATTTTAAGATATTGTAATAAGAAATATCAATAAGAGATAGATAACAGATATTTTAATAGATATTTTTAATGACCTTGCTTTTTCTTTTTATCGGCTAAATTCTTTTATTAAAAAGCTTCGTTATGAAGTATTTGTGATAGAAAATTTGCTTACCGTATGTTAAAAGCTTGCATTTTTCAGGCCGAATGAAAAAAAAAAATAAATAAATAAATAAAAAAGAGAAATACCAAAATGTTCTTCTTTTTTTTTTTTTTGATAACCTTTTCGAAATTCAAAAGAATCTCAAATATAGAGACTTTGAACCACTTTTGTTATCTAGATATGACCAGGGATTTGTGTTATATGATGTCACCAAACTTCCGTATGAAGATGCTATGGGAAGTATAGTTTGGCTTTGAGTTAAATTACAAAATTTATATTAATGTTAAATATAAAACGTTTAAAAAAGTTTATATAAATTTTATGACTGTTATTAATGACGCCTTAAATAACAAAATGACTGTGTATCAGATCACTACTTCTTATGAAGATGAGGATGATGATATTATCTACATTGAGGACTGCTATTTTTCAAGTCCATAAATGAAGCATGAGCAATTCCAGTTATATATGCTAATGCTTAAAAAGTCCCTCCTCTTCCTCCCATAAAACATTTTTAATGACACCTTATAAAACACAAATAACTTACGTAAAATAATTATGAACCTACTTTATCAGTAAACCAATTAAAATATATATTACTCATTCTATATAATTTCCTTATCTGAAATTCTCAATTTCTCTGTATCATAAAAGTACTTTTTTAGATTAAATTTGACTATTGTCCAAAATAAGTTTAAAGGAAGATATATAATAAAGAATATTGTTTGAAAAATGTTTGTGTCGAATTTAATGATCCATACTAACATATTAAATTTATTATTTAATTAAAATTTCCATTTAATTAATGAACCCGATGGAAATTTTAATAATGTTTAAGTAACAGAATAACTTCACAAACTTTATGTTCAATAGAAATCCACTATTGTGCATTTTCTACATTTTTCTGATTTTATTTTATAGTATAACTAATGCAGCTTATTTAGTTGTTTTGGACTCATTATATTAATTTTATAATAAATCGAAACCTACGATTATTGAAAACGAAGCATATGCCAAAACTTTACAATGAAGAAATACAATGATAGGTAAACTTTAAAATAGAGTTAATCTTAAATAGTTGTTGACAAGTAATACAATATAATGATTTAGATTACATAATTATGCTTTTCAGATAAAAAATGTTAATATACCTTTTTATTTACTGATTTATAACACGAACTTTTAAGCAACAACCAATTGCTCAGTTTTGAAATATAATTTCGAAAAAATGAATTATTACTAAGAAAAGTAAAAAATACTTAAAATTAAAAATGTTTTGAATTTATTACATATTTAGATTTTCTTTGTATAAAAGTATACATACAAAAATTAGAAATTGATGTTTACCTTTATGTTAAATAGAAAGTTTGGTTAATTAATTCTGTTACTTTTGATATATCTGTACTTTACAATATATGCTGTGTTAATTTCCATTTATAATATTAATGTTTTTTTTTTTTTTTTATTACAAGCAGTTTTTAAATAAATCTAATTGTTTTATGTTTTTAGCACATACAGAACGTATAATATAGAACATATATAAACATACTTTTTCATGTATTTATAATTAAAATGGGGGCAGTTCGGGCAGGATCGGACGGCGGCTAGTATCGGACAAGCGCTCTTCCTAAGATTTTTTTAGATGGTAGCACTTGTTAAACCACCTGCGGTTTGGGTGAAGGAAGAATGCTGAGATGACGCGATATTTACAGAAGCGGCAGTGTTTTTGAACCGTGGCAGAAAACTTTAATTTTTTATCAGTGTTTTGGGTGAACGAAGATAACTTCGTATTGTGTGTGCTATAGCTTGTCTGAAAGGGAGAATACATTGTTTTCTTTTGTATTGTTGTAAACAACGTTAGTTTTCCTTTAAGTTGCAGGCCGTAAATCTCCTTAAGCTTACTAATACGTACGTGGTAACCGATGTTTCATTACATTACGTTCTGGTTGTATCGGAAACAGTTTAAGGTTTATAAGAATTATATTCTCAAGGAATTCTTTTTTTTTTTTTTTTTTTTTTTTTTTTGCAGGACAATATGGGTAAACTGCATCAGAAATGGAAGGAAAATAATGTGAAAGAAGCTGTAGAAAAAGTTAGAACGAAGAAAATGACAATTAGAGAAGGGAGTGAAAGATAGTCTGTTTCCAAAAGCACACTAGGAGATAAAGTAAAAAGTTATGCAGAAGGTAAATAGGTAGAAATAAAACCATGTTTGGGAAATGTTAAAATTTTTCCAAGAACATTCAGTGATGAACAGGAGATGGTATTATACAATCATGTTAAGAACTTGGACAGCTATTTCATACCCCTAAATAGGGAAGAGTTTTTGAAACTCGTCTATCAATATGCAGAAAAATTGAAAATAAAACACCGTTTCAATAAAACAAAACAAAAGGCCTGGAAAGACTTCTGTTATGATTTTATGAAAAGACATAATGACCTGCGATTAAAAAGTGCTGAATCTCTTAGATTGCACAGTGCAGCAGGCTTCAGTAAGGAGAAAGTGGGTAGATTTTTTGAAAAATTAAGTTAGTTTTACGATCTGTAATTTGTACTTTTGTAAATTTCTCAAAAGTAACTCTGTTTAATAATAAAAAGTTATTTGTGTATCCAAAAGTAATCACCTTCTTGCACATTTTCTACATGTCCCATACAACCCTCCATAAATAAAATGAATAAAAATATAATGTCTATGAAAAGTGTAAAAAAATGATTGAAATTTTTATCGTAAAATAATGTGTTTTACAAAGTATTTTTATAAAACCATAAAGTTTTGTATGAAATGTAATCTAGTCCAATTCACCTGTAAAAATATTTTATAATAGAGGAGAAGCTTAAGCGTCCGATATTACTCGGCCTTTCCCTATACTGCATACGTTAATAAAATTAATGTTAAATATTTGAACTTTCAGTTATGTTGTTTAAGATGTTTCTTTTATTGACAATCTGAAGCAATAGAAAATTTTATGATTATAGTATGAAATTTCCTACGAGTGGTTTTAAAAGTAATCGAGCTCAATCATTGCTGATGATACTTCTTATTCAAAATTTGCACACAACAAACTTGAGGGTGATATTTTCGAGAAAATCTATTTTCTCTGACAGAATTCACATTGAAAATTAGAACTTAAGCTGGATGGACATTCTTCCAAATTCAAAATTACTGATAATTTGAGTAATTTAGAAACAAAGTTCTTATTATTACTATTACTACTACTATTATTATTACTATTTTACATTCAGGAGTACTCTTTCAAGTTTATAGCATTCTATTTATTATACGTTTTTTCAGGAACATTTTTAATTTGTGTGTATTATTAAATTAAACAAACTGAAACTAGCACAAATCCAGTGCAAAGCAAATCACTTTTAACCCATTGTTGTTCGTTAACATCATCAAACAATATTGTTATTGTAATTGAATGAAAGAGAAAATTTAAATTTTTTGTGCTTTTTTAACACTGTAATTTTTATTTGCACTGCCATTTTCTGAAACATATGTTAAGATAGTTTAAAAGATTATTTCTGAAAAAAAAATTCAATAATTCATTTTTGAATTTCTAAGAACATATATTTATGCATTTACAACACATTTGACATAAATCTTCTAATAATGTATTACATGTTATCTAATGTTGCATTATGTGATAATCTGAAAGTCATAAATCACATATTTCGCTGAATAACTTAGTTATGCGTGAATTTCATATCTAATCTATATTCATAAGTGCATCTCTTCAACTGTAAATTACATTATGTATTCATATAGAACTTTGCCCAAACTAAATTTATATTCATTTCATTAGGAAATAGTTTCACTTTCAAATACCTTTGAGATTAGAGGCTTTATAAAATGTCATTTTGATAATATATTTAATTAAATCATGCATTCTATCATAATTAAATTAGTGTGAGATTTCTTGATATGTTTTTAACTTTAGTTTTCTTGCATTTGTTAATATTTTCTTTACTTTGTAACATTTTCTTTTTCTTTATATATATATATATATATATATATATATATATATATATATATATGTATATATAAACGTTCGCAAGCAAAATCATTCACTCTTAATTCTTTGTTTCTGAAATGGTTTAATTTTGTTCCTATCGTAATTTCAGATTTTTTAAAATTAAATAAGTTTGCTTCGATAAAAATGATATTTTACATATAAATACATTCTAATATAAGCACTACTAAAACTCTTGTGTTACTACCTGTACAAAACCACATCAAAACACTTTTTTTTTTTTTTTTCATCGTTTTAAAGAAAGACTTTTTTAAAGGCGTAGTTGAGCATATTTATAACTTTCTTTTTTAACATTTTTTTTTTTTTTTTTTTTTTTAACATCAAAAATTGGTTTCAAACATTTAAATACTTTTCTTCTTTCTTAAGAGTTTATCCAAGTTTTTTTTTTTTTTTTTCTTTCTTTTTTTTTTTTTTTTTTTTTTTTAATTATTACATTGCACAATTTAAAAATGCCTTTTTCAACACTTTCTAACAAATATGAATTTTTTTTTATGATTGTTTATCTATCTGCCTGACTGTCTGTTCGTTCTCCCATATCCATAAATATTTTCAAAATTTCTTTGTTATTCAAATCACTGTGATGCGATTGGTTTTGTACAGGAATGCCCAGAAAAATGTTTGATCATTGCATTGAAACAGTCATTTTTATAAATCTTATTAAAATACCCTTATACTGCAAAACTGATAATGAAATTGACATTTATTATGAAAATGAACAAAAAAGGTTTTCTATTGAATATAATATGATTGGCTATAAGGTTTACATGGCCACAATAAAATAGTATGATAATTTAAGGACTTATAAATTGCTGCAATTGAATTTTCGTTTGTGTTAAGTGTTTTTTTAACACTTTCCAATTAATTTTAAATCTGATTATGACTTCATTTAGACTATTTGCCTGTATTTCTGTCCATCATTCTATCCGCACACCAATTTTCTCTCTCTCTATCTTTATATATATATATATATATATATATAGAGAGAGAGAGAGAGAGAGAGAGAGAGAGAGAATATCTTGCATTTAATTCATTTTTCACATGCACTATGACATATTTCTTACTGAAAACGGTATAAATAGTACAACTGGTTTGAATATTTGTAGTTGATTATGATCTATGATAGGTATATTTTTAAAGCATAATTTTGTATCTTTTAATTACATACAACATAACCAAATTAATGTATAATTTTAAGATACAGAAAACTGTTTTTCCAGTAAAAAAAGTTATATTTAAAGTAATTAATTAGCTTACAGTGCCCAAGAAAGTTATTCTGATTCATTTTGAGATATAAAAAGAAATTTATCAATATAAAATTTCTGTGTTGTGGGATTTTTTTTTTTTTTTACATAATATAAAGCATATGCAAAGTTTAAACGACATACAGAGCTGCACAAAAGCAACACTTTTAATGCTCGCTCTTCAGAAATAAAGTTATAATGACTACCTAGACTCTTTACTATATAACTAAAACTAAATATACTTTTGTTGTAATAAACCTTCTCATCTTTGCTACAAAAAGATAAAAAGAGTAAAAAATACACGTGTTGGTCAGATGCTATTAAATAAACACTTTAACACACATAAAAGTTAAAACAAAATATAATCTATATACGATTAGAAAGATGCATGTTAAAATTAAGACAAAGCTTTTCGCCTTAATTGTATGGCATCTTCAGGTACAGATTAAGACGATGCCATATATTTTGGGGGAAAAGCTTTGACTTTATTTTAAAATGTATCTTTTTAATCGTGTATAAAAAATAGATTTTTTTTTTTTTTTACTTTTAAATGTGTTAAAGTGTCTGTTAATAGCATACTTTTGTAGGTTTGATCTTTTTAGATATTACTAAATGCTACAAAAGCAGTCGCTGCTTAAGGATATAGGAAAGCTACTTCATGTATTTTTATTCCTTCTTTTTTTCTAAATAAACGTAAAGGTATGAAACATTTTCTGTGAGTTTTTTTCCTTCTTAAATAAATCTGCATATATATATAAAAATTTCGTGTCACGATGTTTGTCCACGATAAACTCCTAAACTAAGGAACCGACTTTAATGAAATTTTGCACACTGTGTGCAGTTTGATCCAACTTGAGAGATAGGATAGTTTTTATCTCAATTTATTATCACAATATTTTTTATTGCAATTAATTATTAATTATAGTCCTTTGTTACAGTTGCTCCAAAATATCTGTGTTCATTTTCTTTCGACATAAAAATAAATACATTTAATCAAACGTGAACGTTAAAAAATTATAAAAAGTTAAATTATGCATCTCACGAAAATTGATGTCGTAATCAATTTAAAGATTTTATACACATTGATAAAGTGCTAATTTAGTTCTATCATAGATATAGTAATGTATATAGAGAGATCTATCATCCCCATGTTATCGTACAAAGATTTTTGATGCCGAAATAAAGCTTTGGAATCAGCCATTAATGGTATTGGAAGAAAGAAAAAAAAAAGAAAGAAAGAAATATGAATTTGAAACTGTATCTGGAGTTTTTCATTCACCTTTAGTAAATAAATTATTCATAAATTTTATTTTCTAAAATATTCGTATGTATTCCCGTGTGTATTCACTCGGGGAAATACGGCCATATTATGGTAAAAACGTCGTCTTTTCCCAAGTGAAAAGGAATCACTTTTTTCTCCCCAATGATAACTCTATATATACTATACTATATCTATGAGTTCCATACGCAAGCGAACTGTGACTCACTGACCGTCTGTGCAGCCAAGAAAAAGATTTCCTATGTTAATCACCCATTGGATTTTTTGTAAAAAATTATTAAAAATCGAGGAAATTTATTTCCCGATTTTAATCCTTATATTTGGGTATAGATATGTATTAGTTATCGCGTGCGTTAGATTGGGTTATTTTGCTGATAAATTGAAAAAATTTTAATTTTAAATTTCAAAACTCTGTCGTCCTTGGCGTTTTTTTTTTTTTTTTTTTTTTTTTTTTTGTATTTGGTGATCAAATGCGTAACACGAAAATATACATACCAGATGTATGCATTGTACGAAGTATAATATGTATTATTCATTGTACGTATGCATGACATGTAATATGTATTCTACGAAATATTGTTTCATATTATTCATTAAATCTCTTATAATATTAGTTGTTAAAATAACCATGATTTTTGAAAGGAATTAAATATTTTCGCCAGATAATTTGGCGATATTCTTTTTTTCGCCAAGGATGACAGAAATTAAATCTATTCCGCTGCAACATGCTAGTATCTTATATCAGATATTTTATTTAGAGATTTGAAAACAAATTTGACTTCAAACTGTGATAGAATATTTATCATTTTCCTTTTAATTAGTATATTATTAGTATATTAAAATTTAAAATGATGAGGTCATTTTATAGTAAAATTATCCATTATAGCATATATTATATTTCACTCCTCCATAAAAATTGATTATAAAATCGTCTGCTTCTTTTATACTTTTATTTTAATAAAATTTTAATAAAAATTAAATTACATATTAGCTTTTTAGCATTTTAATCCAAAATAGCTTTAGACATATTATACTTCACTCATCCATAAAAATTGATCTTCAAAATCGTCTGCTTTGCTTATACTTTTATTTTAATAGAATTTTAATATAATTTAATTTATATATTAGTCATTTTAGCATTTTTATCCTAAGTAGCATTAGAAATAATATATATATATCACTTCTCCATTAAAATATTTAAGACCCTACAATATAATTAATTTGTGCTTAATATCAACTTTACGAAAATTTTTATCAGTCGCTTCCAAATTTTGACCTGAGGTTCAAATCTCAATCCTCTGGGTTTTTACATGGGCTATAACGTTTTCGTCTTTATTCGTAAATAATAATTTGACCGTATTAAATAGTTTATTGCAATATAATTCAACGTATAACTTAGTCACAGCAACGCGTGGCGGGGTCTGCTAGTAAATATATATAGGGGAAAGTTTGATAAAACGGGATAGTCGGACAAAACGGGATACGTCGCCTAGGGTCTCGTCTAGTACTTCTATCGAGCGGATGACGACAGAAACTTGTTCTCGGCCATCATTACGTCAGTTCGTCCCGTCTCGAGACCACAAGTTGATGGAAAGTTGTAGTTCTTAAAACTTTTTTATTCTGTTTTGTTGGCACTTTCTACATTTACGTGCGTTGTTTTCTACATAATTCTGCCTACATATATGGGAATACAATTCCGGTGAATATTACATTTGATTAAGCATTTATTAACGAATATTCTCATGTGTAATCTATCTAATTTTTCTTTCACATTTCGGCAGCAACCATGTTTATTTTGAAAAGTGTCGGAGTTGGACAAAACGGGACACTTATGAGTTGGATAAAACGGGATACAGTTTTTTATATACTTTTCTCAAGGGACATCGTAGGAGTAGACCAGCCAACAAACCTGTCAGGGGACAGCCTAAGGATAGTCCAACCTGCAACATCCTCAGGGGAGAAAGGATTAAAACTCTCTTGTTATCGACCTATGCTACTCTTTTCCATCTCTCTAAAGTTTTTTCGACATGTACCTCAAGTAAAAGGACCTCGCCAAGAAAACAAGGCTGATAAGAGAATAAAGAAACTGTAATAATAACATCATCTCCATATAAGAGTGAGTTAGAAATGGAAGAAATAGAAATGATGATAAAACTACAAGAAAATTAAAGAAAAGGCTGCTAAGAAATCCTTCTAAAAATTCCAAAAAGAAGTTTATAAGGAGAGGAAATGGAAAAGAGGAAGAAAAAGAGCTTCCAGGTCCATCCATACCTGAAAGTAGGCCTATAGAAGAATCAAAAAGAACGCCTAATCCTGATATTAAAAGTCAAAACACAGAAAAGTTTAATAAACCTTCAGCAAGCAGCCAAGAATGCATGTCGTCATTGTCTTAAAGGAAACAGAGGAAGAAGAAACCTGCATATATTGTAATACACTGTACGTCGATTCTAAGGCTAGTGAAGGTTGGATACAATGTTCTGGACGCCAAGAATGGGCTCACGAAGCGTGTTCTAATGCCTTTATGACATTTGAGCTGTTATAGGCCTAAATAAATGGTCTTCTTTCCCATTTTGTAAATAAAAACATTAAAACTCTTATTTTATGTCTCTGATTACTGAAAACATTGTTATTTCAAATGGAAATTTTGCTTTACAGTTTTCTGTCAGTTAATTATGCTTTTTAGTTAGTTTTACACAAAAAATTAAACATTGTAATCCCTATCCCGTTTTATCCAACCCCGGTATGCTAAAACGGGATGTGTAAGAGTTTGGTAAATACTTTTTTTTACTATTTTACAATCATTACAATTAGTTAAAAATATGTTTTTTGTGTGCTTCAATAAATGTTGTAGCTATATAAAAAAAAAAAAAAAATTGTGTGGTTTTTCTTCAACATATTTTCCGTAGTAAAAAAATACAAGAATGGTATCCCGTTTTGTCCAACTTTCCCCTATATATTGCTTGTTTGTTTTTCTGCTTATTATTTTTACAGCTTGTTTGTTTTGATCATTTCCTTATTTCCATTTAAAAATTGATATCCTTTAATAAAGTGTAAAATTTCCTTTAAATCCACAATTTTATACAATAATCCCGAAATTCATTTACTGAAATAAAATTAAAGGAAAGGGCAAATTGAGATATGACGTGACCGATAACTGTGCCTTCGTGAAACTGAAAAAGTAATTTATTTTTCTAGTAAAGTCTTAGTGAGTAATTTATAATTTGTTGAAGACAGCAACATTTTATATTTTATTTTCATTTCGAATATTCTTTTTATTTCCAGTTAACCTTAACCTATTATTTCCATATAAATCAAATTAAAAGGCGTAATTATTCTAGTTTTTCATTGCTTAGCACACGATTTGGTAAAGCAATAAAATTTTATATGTACTTTATACTGC
The DNA here is from genome assembly GCA_963930645.1 of Salticus scenicus. Taxonomy (NCBI): domain Eukaryota; kingdom Metazoa; phylum Arthropoda; class Arachnida; order Araneae; family Salticidae; genus Salticus; species Salticus scenicus. Next base: position 105,918,854 of record OZ005652.1, read on the forward strand.
ACTGTTAAAAATTCCAACAGAAAATTACTGGTAATCATTTATCGTAATTCTTATAAAAATGCTGTTAAAAAATCTGTATTATACATGCGTTTTGATGGCTAATATTAATTTAAATTATTATTGGCGAGAAAATATTTGTGACTTAGAGTGCTTTTTCTAAAGTAGAAACAAGTATATTTTTAAGTTTTATTGAGAAATTAAATAATAAAAATAGAGAATATATATATAAAGGTTGAGAATCTCAATTATTTACTTTTAACTAAGAATAATTACAAATTTACAAAGACTAGATTAACATTTCAGTAAATTTTCAGAAATTTTTTATAGTACATGCCAAATAAATACATTTTCTTAAGAAAAGGAACTGATTAACGCTTAACTATTATTGTATATATTCGTTATAGCATTATATTACACAAATATAATCTGCAGGGAACCACTTAAAAAAATTATATAATGTAAATTAGATATGCTATGAACACACAGAAGTTTGTGATTAATTCAATGGTTCTAAGTGTTAACATTCAATTATATTACAAAGAATTGGCTGCCACTTAAGAACAAACATGATAACTATTTCTTATTTTAGGTTTTTTACATTAAGATTATTAATCCAAATTATTCATTCATTAATCAAAATTATTCATTCATTAATCCAAATTATTCATTCAAAAATTGTAAAATAACACATAAATTCAAAAGCAAGTTTGCGAAAATCTTTATTATTAAGATAAGAGAACGACCCCAGGCATTTCCAACTGTTTTTCTATCTTTGGATGCTGATGCTGAATATCAGATGCTATATAAAGATTTATTGGTTATCAGATCTCTCCTAGTAAATAAAGAACTGAATCGAAGATTCCTTCATTAAGTGAGATATGGGTTTGTTTCTTGGAGCTATTTGATAATCATCTCATATCAGAGTGCGTATTGTGATTTGTTTACTTCGTTATATTTGAATATTTGCTATTCTGAAAGCATATTATTTAAAACCTGATAACTTTCTCAAAATGGATTTTAAATGAAAGTTTCATGCGTATATAATTCCTTTGTGTAAAATGTTTTTTTTTTTTTTTTTTTTTTTTTAAAAAAAAAGCTGTTATATTACTGATACGAGAAATAACAAGAAGAGGATCTCAAGAAATAAAAAATAGAAAAATTTAATTAGCATTGTTAATCAAAATAAATCGAAGAAAAACGAATGTGTACTTAGAGTGAATATTTCAATGTCTAAGATATTGATTCTACTAACAAGTGTCAATTAATGCAAATTGATAAATGTACAATTTAATTAACATATAATGTAATTAACTAATAAATTTAACAAATTTTGTTTCAATTACTATTATTGAAATATATATTAAAAACGATACTGCCAAATAAATATGTATCAAGATGCAATGGGGCATAAGTCTATTGCCTTTATTTATTTTATTTATTTTACTTTAATAACATTGATTTCATTTTTTTTTTCTAATTTTTATTTATTTATTTTTTCTTTTAGATGATTATCCTCCCATTCTCTGGAATGTATAAGCGTGCTTACAGGCTTTTTTTTTTTTTTTTTTTTTTTTTAACCAATAATATACGGATAATATTTTCAATTTCAATAATTTTTAAAAAAAGTTGTTTTGTTTAAAATAAAAAACAATTTATTTTATGCGATCATGCAATTCTCATATCGATTCAATTTATTTTTATCAACTGCAAACCAAAATAGACGGCTGTTACATCGCTAATAAAAGCAGAATTAAAGAAGTAAATAGAAACATACAGTCTTAAAATAAATACTTACATAATAAGATTTAATAAAACAGGAATTTCAAACAAAAGAGGGCAATTAAAATATATGATCAACAACTTCGGAATCTAGCGTATACGCCTTTGGCTGTGGGAATATGTGGGTCGTATATCAGCAACACTGCAAAAAGCACTGAGTCTGCGCTTGCTACATAAAAAAAAAAAAAAAAAAAAAAAAAAAAAAAAAATTGGGAAAAGGTTAATGCAGGACCTTAGTAAACTAAAGACGTTAAAGAAAGGTGCGATTTGATTAAAACTAGGTAGGTAAATACAATGACGAAGTAAATGAAACTAAAAGAAATTCGGAACTCGTGCATTGCTATGTACGGTGGCTGGATACTAGTCGTTACATCACTGTAAAGCAAAGGACTTAATATAATAGTCCAAAAATAGTAAAAATGCAATTCGTAAGACTAATAAACAGTTATCAAATTAAAACTACTGTTTTTAATGACTTTCATGTAAATAATGTTAATTGCCATATAAAAATGTTTGTATCCTAAGTAGTGTGACAGTACCCTAAGCTCCCATAAACATTTTAAACATTTTTAATGTTTAAAAAGCTAATCTTATTTTGGTTTTTATAAATGGAATTTTTTTTTAAATAACTATTCCTGTATTTCTAATGTAAAGTTGATGGAATTGTATAACTTACAGTAAAAAATGCAATACCATAGAAAAAGAGACATGTAGCAGCTGAATTTCTGCAAAGCATAAACTTTGATATAACGAACAAATTGGCAATATTACAGCAAAATAGAATTTGATATATTCTTCTAATGACATCTGAAAGTGACAGTGATTTGAAGGTAAACACATTTGTTCCACAGAATTGACAGGAAGCATGTTTCTGAGTGTGACAGAATCAGAACTGTGACTTATGATACTAGTAGATAATAAAAGAAAAAAATATTTTTCTGCATTTGATAAAACTACAGGAAATGTAGGTAGTGTAAAAACTTATCGGAATCGCAGTCTGAAACACATTGCCTCATGAGGTACAGGGCGTTTAACCGGGAGGTCGCTTAAACAAAGATCCTGCAATAATTTCGCATTTGCGAACCTGTTACCGAGACAGTTCAGTGAACGAATATTCAAACATTGAACTGTTGGAGATGCACTTCGCGTTTCGAGCTACGGATTGTATTGGGAGTGTCGCTGTGCGCCGATACTGGGCACGTTTTTTTCACAGTTGTGCTCTTCATCGCACAATCTCAGCACGTGTTCAAAAAAGATTACGTGAGGCTGTTATTTAACGAGATCTACCATAAATCGAAAACAAACGACGAAAATACCAACCAGTAAGTAGTAGAATGTCCTACGTCTTGCAAAAGAGAATCGGAGTACGAGTACTCGAATGATAAGCTAACGATTAATTTTTTCGAACTCCACTATATAAAGGATGCTGTCAGTAAATCAATTGCGTTCAATCATAGGAAAACACAGATTATTCTCCCCGAAGAACTTTTGTTTCATGGTATCTCCATCAAAGAGCAGCAGGCAGTACATTTCTGGGTCCATATTGTTCATATAAGCGCTAGTTTCACAGAAAAGGAAATCAGAGCGCATACTTGCGAGTTTAGGAGAATTCCCATATACGTGACCTCGTTCAGCTCAAACTCTTTTCTCTGTCTATGTTTGTACCAGTATTGTTGGAGAGCACCTTGTTGGATTATAACCTTTTACCCACTTGTTTACACGATAAGACATATTGGTCTACCTGCTCGAATTTTTTGAAGGGCTCATGTTCCGCAATCGTTGAGTCGCGTCAATGAGGTTTCAGGATGATGGGGCTTCGACATATTACACCAATGACGTCCACCAACCTTTGGACGTGACATTTGGACAGCAGTGTACAGGTCATGGTAGTCTTATACATTGACCTTCTATATCGCAAGACCTATAACAGGACTTCTTCACCTGAGATCCAACGATGACTTTGGTGTATGAAAGTCCCGAAGTTTATTTTTTGTTCGAATATTTTTTGCTGACGATTTTTTGCAGCTCACCAGGAATATTTCGGAAATTTAAAAATTCTATGCGGCGTCGCTATGTATTTCGAATATTCAACAATCTCTCGAACAATTTCGAGCGTTTCATGCACATTCTTGTAGTATCTTGTAGCTCTTTGATAATGTAAAATATGTCATTCAAATTATTTCTTTTAAGTAGGGCTGTGCCGATTAATCGATTTATCGGTTCGGTTAATCGATTAATGCTTAGTGCCGATCAATTTTTTTAATCGAGTTAATCGGATCAATTAATTCGATTAAAAATTTTCAAAATCCGATTAAACTTTTCAAACTACGAATTAAAGTAAAAATGCTGTTCTGCCTACAAAATATTTTTTCCCATATTTTCCTAACAAACATTCTAAGAAACATCCATCAAATAATGAAAAAGCAAAAAATACGTGTGGCACTCGAGGACTGCCGCGGTAAAGCTATTGCATAGCATTTTTTTTTCAACTTATGTAATTATAATTATTTATTTATTTTATTTACGCAGTATAAATAATAATTGTGCAGTAAAAATAATAATTAAAATTTTTTAACTTAACCTTCCTCGCTTTCATGAAGTTTTCGGACAGTATTAGTATTTTATAGCATTAAATTGTTGCTTGTGCCTGGGGGGGGGACTCATGTCAAAGTTGGACATGGGGGGGACTCATGTCAAAGTTGTGCCTTGGGGGGGGACTCATGTCAAAGTTGTGCCTTGGGGGGACTCATGTCAAAGTTGTGCCTTGGGGGGACTCATGTCAAAGTTTTGCCTTGGGGGGACTCATGTCAAAGTTGTACCATGGGGGGGACTCATGTCAAAGTTGGGCCTTGGGGGACTCATGTCAAAGTTGTGCCTGGGAGTGACTCATGTCAAAGTTGTGCCTTGTGGGGGACTCATGTCAAAGTTGTGCCTTTTGGGAGACTCATGTGCCTTGGGGGGACTCATGTCAAAGTTGTACCTTGGGGAGGGGACTCATGTCAAAGTTGTGCCTTGGGGGGGACTCATGTCAAAGTTGTGCCTTGGGGAGGGGACTCATGTCAAAGTTGTGCCTGGGGGGGACTCATGTCAAAGTTGTGCCTTGGGGGGGACTCATGTCAAAGTTGTGCTTTGGGGAGGGGACTCATGTTAAAGTTGTGCTTTGGGGGGGGGACTGCATGAGGAGTCGTTCCTTCACATATATGAGTTTTAATTATAGCTTTAAATAAAGGCAATAATTAATTACTATATTTTCAATAAATTAAATGGCTAATAAAAATAGATAACGAAATTCTAAATTTCTTTTATATTTATTCGCTTTTGTCTATAATAGATATCTTAATTCTAATAATACTTTATCCCTTATGCTATTAAAAACTGAATGAGTTATAATTTTTTTAATTTCGCGCTTTAAACCCATTGAAATAGAATACGCGACCTTCCTTCGATGAGATTGTATTACGTGTTCATTGTCACTTTTCGTTACCATGGGAACCACTTCAAGGAAGAGAGTGTTAGGTTTATTTTCGTTACGGAATTTCTTGATTCGGTCGCCGCGCTCAAAGCCCGCGATAAAAGCTATGCAATAGCTTAAAAAAAAAAAAAATATATATATATATATATATATATATATATATATTATAGTTTTAAAAAATTAAAGAACACGCTTTTATAGAAATGTGAACTAAAAAGCACAAAATATCTATCTTAGTATTAAGATTCAGGGTAAGAGAAAATCGTGTGAGTGATACACCGTAATATTTACATACAATTAAATCTTTAATTAAAATAACTTAGAATTAACAAAAACCATTTTAAAAAAATTTCCCCTGACGGGGATCGAACACTGGACCTTTAGGTTCGTAGCGCGGCGCCTTACCTCTACGCCATATCGTTCACGAAGGGGAAGTATTTTTTTTAACCGACTTCAAAAAATTGTATGAAATGAAACTAAATTGCGCCAAAAAGTAAAATAATTTCCTTCGCCAAACAACCTATAACACTACAATTAATCATAACTTTTGAAGTCGGCGCAAAATTAAATAAAAATTGATACCTTTATTCAATACAAAAATCGAATCCTATTCAAACTACACATCTCATATTGTCACTTGCAAAACGCAGCCGGAAACAATTTTGATTCAAGAAAATAAATAAAATTTTGTAAGCAGCAAAAGTTGGCGAAGATGCTGGTATCTGACGTCCTTGGTGAAAGAAAAATCGCAAAATTATCTGGCAAACATATTTAATTTCTTTGGGATATCATGATTAATTTGATAAGGTATATTAAGAGAGTAATCAAGAATATGAAACAATACTTCGTACAAAATGTATTATGAAAATATACATCTTGCGTGTATATTTTTGCAATACGTTTTCAACGCCAAATCCAAAAGCCACCAAGGATGATAGTTATCAAAGTTATACCAAATTTGCAAAGAAAACTCTAACTTCGTAGAAACATAAATTCTGCATTGTGAAAAATGTCCACTGTTCTGTGTAGATGCTACCAATGGACCAATTGTATACAGTGAATACAATAATAAAGGAAACATGAAAATGGATCATTCGAGACGACAGCATTTGTTGCTACCGATCTAAAAACAAACCTTTAAAAACTAATTAAATTTTATTTAATTTTGCGCCGACTTCAAAAGTTATGATTAATTGTAGTGTTATAGGTTGTTTGGCGAAGGAAATTATTTTATACTTTTTGGCGCAATTTAGTTTCATTTCATACAATTTTTTTTTTAATAGTAGTTGCTTTTTGGAGTCGGTTCTATTTTTTTACAAAAAGATTTTATTTCACAATATAATTTTTTTGTTTGCTCCCAGAGAAGTTACAAACAAACAAACAAACAAACAAACATACATACATACAGGTGAAGCTAATATAAGCGTGTTAAAAAATGCTGCATTTGTGATAATAATAAAATGCATGTATATAGAGTACTCACTCATTTTCTTTCACTATTTTTTCATCACTTTCTTCATTAATAAATGCACTTTGTTTATTCATATTAAAAACACTTTATACACAAATAAATGCTCTTTGTTTATTCATATTAAAGACACTTTATACACAAATTGTACGCGTACAGCTATTCACTGTTGCACATAAATGATAGATACCTATACACCTATATACTTTCTCACAAACAGCTGCTTACGTATTCGTCCGATTTCGGAGCAGCTCGTCTCGATTCGTGCGAGCTTCGTACAGCCGAAGTCTACCGAAATCTGCCGAACTGTGTTAGGTTTTTTTTTTTCGTTACGGAATTTTCTGATTCGGTCGCCGCGCTCAAAGCCCGCGATAAAAGCTATACAATAGCTTAAAAAATAATAAATAATAAATAAATAAATAAATAAAAATAAAACCTCACAAAAGAAGATGTTGCACTTTTGTTTATAGAGAAAAGGGGGATGATAGTTATTAAACAAAATGTCGCTTCATGTGCATGCTGGAGCAATACCACCTGCCTGTAGCCTTCTACAGAAAGTGTTGGCTAGGGCAATATTATTCTCAAAAACAAGAAGCTTTCAAAAAGTGGAAATGCTAAAGATAAAAAAGAAAAGAAAGAATTGAGATTTCCATTATCCCTCTGCTGGGGAAAATACAACAGGTTTTCTCAATATCTTGAAACGTTTATTGTCTGTTCAGAATTGCTGATAGTAACTATCGAAGTAGAAACAGAAAATAACATTCTGTGTTCTAGTCCGAAGTGATAAAGAAGAACTAACTTGTTAAACAAATCCTTGTCGAATCATGTTCTTAGATTGACTAAGAACATGATTCGACAAGAATTTATTTAACAAAACAGTATTAACTCTACTTTTTTATATAGGAATTTTTGCTAGTATTCGGATACTTTTGTTACCGACTGTACACAGTATGAGAGTTTTATTCATCATTAAAATGAAATTACATATAAAAAAAAAATGAAACCCGATTAAAAATCCGATTAATCGACCGATTAATCGATTAATGAACTACGATTAACCCAGGTAAAACTCTTAATCGATTCCCACCCCTACTTTTAAGCTAAGGTTTATCTATTTTGTTCTTTTTCTTTGTTCCCCTTAAAAAAGCTCGCGTAAATTGCTTTTTGGACTATGTACCGCAATATTGTTCCGATTTGACATTTTGTCTCCTACACCTCCTGCAAGTTTGTCCCACTGATAGTGAATCACCAAGCATATTACAATCATACAATTGATGAAGGAAAATAGATAGCATGATCGGTGGGAATAATTGTCTCACCCGAACCTAAACTATAAAAGAGGAATTTAGCATGCAAGCTTTTAAACAATGACCAGTTTTTCCTTCTGTTATCAGACATCAGCCATGTGTGACAAAAGTAAATCCTTCATAATCAAAGTCCAGCATCACCAGACTTCAAACACCTAGCAATATTTCAATATCGTGTTTTCTCTTAAAGATGTAGTTTAGACTACTACAATCACTCAAGCCAAGTAACATACTTGGAGACATGGATACCTCATACACCAGTCCCCGATAAACAGGACATGGTTGGTCGATTACTGCATAGCATATATTTCTCGTAACCATACTATACAGAATGTTGTGATGCCTGAAATTGGCATGGAATATAAAACATTTGGAAGTATCATCTAAGTATTTTTTATTTACAATAATAAAATATCTCGCTGCTGTGCTAAATCATGCTTAATCGAAATAATTCATCCTTCTCAGATTAAATATGACAGAAAATCTAATTTAATAATCTTTTCATATTGATCTAATACTTATCCAACAACAACAAAAACACTGAATATATCTTGATTTTTATTATGTCTCATTTTGGATGGCCGGCAGTATATTTTGTTTTCCATTATGAAAAGGTATACAGGGAGTGTCGGGTTCGATAACAGGTCATGCTCATCGACCTAGTCATTTGAAGTTTCCCTTGGGTTTCACTAAAACTCGCGTAAATACGGGCTGGTATACCTTAAATCTACCTTCACAGGGAGAATTCCACCCAGATTTAGGAACCAGGTCCAGTCAACTAATTCTAATCCGTATACTATTATACCATGATAAACAGAAAAATGCTTTAACTCTCTCATGAAAAATTATCTCGATGGGGATGTCTAAAAACTCTTTAATACAAGATTGTTTTTAGTTAAAGCTTCATAAATTTGTAACTCTTCTTTCAAAATAAGCTGCTTAAATTATAACAAATTATAAAAGCAATCTAAGCCTTTCTGCATGAATTGTTTGCGTACTAATGATCAGTATTTTTTAATAGATATATTTAATTTATTTAATTTTTTTACATAAAAAAATGGAAAAATTAAATAAAGTCATTCTTTCCAGAAATATATTTATTTAAGCAGATAAACATCTTAGAAAATAGTCTGTTATCACAATAAGTTTTCATACACTGGTAATATTTTTCCATTTATTTTATGACTATATACTTTTGTTCTTTCGCATTAACAAGATATTTTATATAACATCATTCAGCTATTTTTCTCAGTTATGTTTAAATTAAGTTTCGATAGCATACAGAATCTCATTATGTAAGAAAAGGGATTTGAGATAGCGTCTGCTGATATGATAGCTAATGGTAATAAAAACATTCTGAAAATAGAAATTCGAAGAAATCTCATTTTTTGTAGAATTTAAGTAAGATATTATGTTTGTTAATTAATAATAAATTCCACTTTCTACGCATATTTATTTTTCTGCAAAGTAATGAAACAGTAATATTTAAAATATTTATGAATAAATGGTGATATATTTGTTTATGTTTCACATTATTCTAATAAGTAGCTAAACTAATGCAATACCTATTGATACGTTTATTATTATTATTATTATTATTTTAACATTTGATTATTTAATATTAGTTCCTTAATTTTAATCAGACTGTTCGATTTAAAAAAAAAAGGGTTTTAGTCTTGTTTTTTATGCTTTCTTCTATATTCCAAAGAAGAAAGTACTGGAATCGTAAAACTTTTCGACCTCCGGTTTTCGATAAATTTACACGTTAGGGCTAGAGCACGATTCGGCCAATTTTAGAAAATGTCTGTATGTTTGTGTGTTTGACAAAACTTTTGTGGGAGCTGTAGCTCAAGGGCTAAACAATAGAATTTAATCTCAATTTTTATGTAGTTTCACCTTGAAATAAGTTAGTACCAATTATATTTTGATGCAAATCCCTTAACAGCTTAACAGTATGTGTAGGCATCATATCTTTCACAGTTTTCAATATGGTAATAATCCTAACAATGACGTTCTGGGGAGAAGGTATGCTGTTAGGGAAAGGACAAAATTCCGTATAAAAATATGCACAATAATTTAATTCAACAAGGAAAAATTTTTCGCATGAAAAACATCGCCTCTCCCTCTTTCTTTGGAAAAGGGCGTATTCCGTGTGTGTAAATTTTCAACATGATTTCTAAATAAATCGTCATTACATTTAAAATGAATGATTGAACCATGTATCTGGGATAATTTCAATTAAAGCTATCTTCTCTTTTTTCTTTTGTTCACCTCACGTGCAGAAATATCTCGCTTAGCCTTACAAAACTTTTTGTATTTACTTTCGGAAGTTCGCTATTGTTGATTTAAAAATCAATATCGATGACAATGGAGCCTACCCCTCAGTTTAACGTTTTAAAATGGACCACCGACCCTGTTAATCCTTCAGCTACGGGAGGCGCTTTTGCGCGCTCAAATCCTATGGATATACGGCTACATCCCATATAGCACAGTTAGACAGTTGTGACAGCTGACCAGGTGCAAAAAAATATCATTAAGGACTTCCTTTTCTTAAACAGCTTTACCCAATAAAAGCCGAAAAATAATTTGCTATACGTCCCCCGAAACGTTTGCTTCTTACCCCGCATTCTTTAAAGAGGATCGTTTCCTGTATTGGTAAATGTTAGTCGATGCATTTAAGAAATATTATGTTTACTAATATATATCTTTCATTTGCTGAGTGTTGCAAAGGAATTAAATTATTCAATATACAATATATATATGTATAAGTATTTTACCGTATGTTATTTATTTCAATATGATGTATTTATTAAGTTCGATTAGCTAAGCGCATTTACACTAAATAATGACAAATATTCTCTTTCTTTCTGTCTTTCTCTCTCTCTTTTTTCTTTCTTTCTTCTCAAATGAATAAGACGTACATGACTAATTATTGTGTATTAATAACTGAACTGTAAGTTGATATCTCTTTATAAATTCTTTCAAGATATTTAAACTTCTATAAATCTAAAGTTTTGTTGATTAACTATAACACACGCCTCCATATATATATATACAGATTTACAGAAATTCGTCTAATTTTGCATACAATAATCAACCGATGCCCATGAAGACGTATTAGGTATATTATATGTTTTTATTATTTGAATTCTGATTATTTCTTTTTCTTTTTATTTAAATTTTCACTTTCCTAATGAGATATATTTCAGCACTTATATTTCCTTTTGTACAATGTTTCAAAAGGTTTAATATTATAGATATATATAGATACACACGCACACAAAAGAAAAAAAAAAGAAAAAGAAAAGAATTTGCCCGTGCTTTAATGAATGTATTTGTACATTTGCAGTTCTTAATTAATTGATTTTTTATTTTGCTTTCGATAATCTTAATATAAATAAAAGTCATTGTTTGTTTGTATGTAAGGGAAAGAGGTTAAAATTATACCAAACAAATTTCTGCTTATTATGATAAAATCTTTTAATAGGTGTTTTGAAATCTCTCAACCTCTTGAAAACAAAACCCGACACGCAGAAAAAAATTTAGTCAACCTGACCTAAACCCGAATCGCAAGAAAAAATAGTATGTTGTGGCCACCACAAGACTTTCTTCTATATTTTCCTGTACAAATTCACTAAGTGCGAGTAATTTATTAAATCTATTATTTATTAAAATTATTTAACATGATAAATGCAAATCCTTTTCATCTTAAGGAAATCTAACACTAAGTAGCCAACGGAATACAGTTTTATCGCCTATAAATAACATCTTAAAAAATGCGTTTTTATAATGATTATCTCATATATCAAGTTTCGTACAGTTACATGCCACAAACGTTGAGATATAGCCATCACTTATTGATGAAATTAGCAGCATAGGAGCCTATTGACCGATAAGCATCCAAGTTGAGTCAACATAATATCTCATAGTGGCCTTCTTACATATCAAGTTATGTTTGATGATACGCAATAGAATCCGAGACATAGCCTTCCATTAAATTGTGGAAATCGCTGTGTAGCAGCGCCACCTGTTAATCGGTTTACTCCAAAAGTTGAGGACACTAATTTTTGTTAAGCTGCATCTATCTACATACAAATTTATGTGCAATTCTGTGCAGTAGTTTCTGAGATATAGCCATTCCTTAAATTGCGGAAATCGCTGTATAGTACAAAATATGTTGGTCGATAAGCATTCAAATTGAATAAGCATAATATCTTATAATGGTTTTCTCACTTACTAAGTTTTCTTTGATAAAACGCAATAGAACCTGAGATATAGCCTCCCTCGTAATTGCAGAAAACACTGTGTAGCAGCGCCACCTGTTGAGCGGTTCACACCAAAAGTTGACATGCACTAATTTTTGTTAAGGTGCACCTACATACAAGTTTATATGTAATTCTGTACAGTAGTTCCTGAGATATACAAACTTTGTTTAAATTTTATTCATTGGTCCTTGAGATACAACATCCACAAAATTTGTGATACAGACAAACATTTTCTAAAAACAGTCAAATCCTCTTCAGGACATCCCAAAACATGAAAATACATCAAAAAGTTTCACGAATCCAATACTTTTTCTATATATACATACAGAAGAAAGTGATAATAGCTTAAAAAGAAAGAAAGAAATTGTTTTTAAACCTCGATTCTGATAACCGCTAATTTTTTCAGCGTCTTCGTCGCTTATGTCATGTCGGATCTCGGTCACCACTGCCTGCTGAAGCGCCTTACCTGGGCAATCAATATTGAACTTCATTGGATGCTAATTGCTGCTATTATTCCGTGGTTTTCTATGAAACTCGCTCATAATACGGCTTAAGTTCCTCTAGATTTCCGTGAGAGCATCACAAACAGGCGTGGGACATAAATGTTCTCAATCGGTATTAATTCGAAAATTTAGAAAGCGCAATTTAAAAGTCTATTGTACAATGCCTTGTTAAACATGTTTAGATTAATAGCTACATAAGAATGAAAATTGTTCTTAAATATGTAGTTTTTTGTCTACATTATACACAAAATCTTGAAAATTCGAACACGGAAAAAAAGAGAAAATCCCAGAATTCTGATAATTCAACATTTAACTAAAAAATTACCCTAAAATAATACTATTAGATAAGATTTATAAATACTGATTTTCAGCAAAAGGACGCTTATCTATATAAATAAAGAGAAGTGTCTGTGTCTGCCTCCGCTCTGGTGCTAACACTACCGATCACAGAGCTATAAAACTTGTCATATCGGTACCTGGGACCCTGTAGGTGTGCACCTCATCGAGATTTTTTCGAATTTGAACTTTTTTTTTCTTTTTTCAATTTTAAATATTGGCTTTTATGTTTAATCTTTCATGAATTTATTCTTCCATTGTAATCGTCTGCATTCTTAGCAACGGCCATTGCACAATTTATTACTTTCTCTTACCCATAGGGTCGAGAAAGTACTGTTTTAGGGTCAAATTTTCGAACGTGAGTTTTTGTTATACTTACAAGTTCTGAGGTCCCCTGAATACGAAAATCATGTTTTTAGCGAATGGTCTGTGTGTCTGTCTGTTATCAGCATATCTCAAGAACAAATAGTAGCAGAAATTCCAAACTCGGTATTCCAAATGTGTATCATATAGGGATTTTACACTAAGCTTTTCGTTGAGATGAAGCCAATGGATCGTGTACAGGAACACTCAAAAGTATTCAAATACATTACGTCTATAGGGGAAATGCAGGTAAGTAGAGTTTAACATCTATAAACTGCACTAAACAAAATGAAACGAATATATATATTTTGTAATAGAGATAGTCAACTAGGAAAAAAAATTGTGTATGTAGGAGCCTCGCCTCCCCCCCTGGGGGAAAGTCCCTCCTCGAGGGGAGTAAATTTTCATGATGGATATATTTCAAAAGAGCTCGCCAATTCTTTTAAAACGAATGGTTGAACCATCGATCTGCGATAATTCAAAATAAAGTTATCGATTTTTTTCATTTTTAACATTTTTTTTTTTTTTTTTTTTTTAATGTAATTGAGAATAAATAAATAAATTTAACTTTTTTTTTGCATATTTAGTGTTATATTACTTCTCTAATATGGAAATCGTCTGCATTATCATGGAAGATAATTTTTTTAAATAATAATTTTAATAAATTATTTTTACGAATTTGTATAAAAAAATATAGAAGAAAGTCGTGTGGTGGCCACAACACACTAGTTATTTCTTGTTAGTAGATGTGCTTTACTAATAATATTTTACCATTTCCAAGAAAGCTGTTCGGGAATTGAAATAAATTCCTCATAGAGATATGGTAAATAATATACGTTTTAAGCTAAATATTCATCGCTTGTTTTTTGTATATTTATACATTTTGAGGCTTCCTGATTACCGTAGTCAAGTTTTTTTAACGTTTGATCTTTGTCTGTGTCTCTTAGAGTAACTTAAAAACGAATAATTTTAGGAGATCCAAATGTTGTATTTTGAAGTTAATATAAGTTTGTTGCCGGAAAAGTTTGATCAAGATTGATATGTTTCGATGTATGTTGCGTGTGAAAATTGTCTGTATAATTTTAAGTAAACTTTTAATTTTATTAACAGAATTAAATTCTATATAAATGTAGGTGCATAGCCCCTCTCACACAGAACTAATTATCATATAAAACTCTTCCGAAGCCTAATTTGAATTGTTTTACATAGGTTTACATAATAGTACTCACTATCTTACCCCTTAATCTCCAACCTGTTTTAATTTATTATATATATTGAAAATAAAATGGCAATACAGTAGAAGAAAAAATTTATTATATTAAATTTTAAATTTAAAAACTTATTTATAACAGTTTATGCATAATTTTTATAGTATAAGAACTTTTTATTTTTCACTTTTAAATATTATTCCTTTAAAATATATATATATTTTTTTCTTTCTCTGTCTTTTTTCTTTTTTCATTCATTCATTCATTCATTTTTTTTTTTTTTTTTTTATTTATAGTATTTATCGGAAAAAATCGTAACATATCATAGAAACCATTAAACTGATTTTTTATGAATTTAATTCCTTTTAAAAGAAAGTATATTTTTTATTTCATTTATTATATTGCTCGGAATGATATGATAATATAGTGGAAATAGACGGAACTATAAAATACACGGTTCAAAAACTAAAATATTTAATAGATGTTGAGATACAGTCACCTTTAAAATCGTAGTTTTTCTTTCTTTTTTTTTTTTTTTTTTCTTTTTAATAATAGCAGATCTACCTGTCGTCGATAAATATCCAAAATGAAATATCCTCAGGCAGTGGAAACCCGGACCCGCTGTAGAGCGGGTAGAGAAAAAAAGGCCGTAGGCAGCAGGTACCAGAAGCGAGGTTTAGAGCGATTTCAATATATATTTTTTAATTTTTATTTATGATGGGATGAAAAAAATGAATACCAATCCAACTCTTTTGAAAATTCATTTAAATATAGTGAGCAGCGAAGCGGGCGAAGCCTGATAGTTTTATATAAAAAGAAGAACTAACGATCATATAAAATAAGAGACTAAAATTTTAATGCCTGTGTTCGCCTTAATTTAACACCTACAGTGCGATTATAGTAGATCTATATTTCATTTCTTAAAAATAAATAAATAAATAGCATTATAGATGTTTATGTATTCTCTCTGTCTCTCTTTTAATACTTCCTAACAAGTTTGAAAAGTGTTAATGACTTCGGTTTGTCTCTCTGTGTCTGTCTTTTTGTCCGCGTTTTAACTTTCAAAAATATTCATGAAATTTCTTGAACTGACATATATTATTTTATTTTACTATTGGATATTTCTTATTTAAAATGGTGTGAATACCTCTACTGGTTTGTCTACAGGGACACCTAAAAACATTCCAAAGCATTGTGTTCTATGAGAGGTATTTCTAAAAATCATATAATAATAATTTTACTTCTCACAAATCTTAATGAAACTGAAATATGTTATTCAAGTTTACCATCGGATGTTCCTTAAAAAAGAAAAAAAAAAAAAAAAAAAAAGGAGTACATACCACCGTTGATTTGTATACAAGAATTCCCGAAAGTATTCCAAAGCATTCCGTTCTATGAGAGGTATTTCTATACACCAAATTTTAATAACTTGACTTTTCACATATCGTAGTAAAATTGAAGTGTATTATTCATATGTACACAAAAATATTTTCTATAGAGTATAGTATGATCCGTATTAGATTTGTAGGGCCACACAAAAATATTCAGTTACATTATGGGCTATTATTGGAAAGTGACTGGAATTGCATTTCCGATAAACATTAAGCGTGCTTAACCCTTTCTAACAATTCTTAAGTGTGAATATGATTGCAATTTGTATATCTATCTATCTGACTGTCCGTTCCGATATTCTATAAATGCTTTGGAAAATTTTAAATAACGATACTCTGTTCACTATGGAATGTTCCCTATTTAATATGGTGTTAATAGGTCCTATACATAGGTATGTGTACAAAAACATCCCGCTCGCCCCCCCCCCCCCACCTCAAAAAAAAAAAAAAAAAAAAAAAATGTATTGCGTTTTAAAACAGATTTTTATAAACCCCATTTAAATAACTTACTACCGTAAAAATCATAAAGAAATCAACATTTAATGCTAGTAATACTATAATAATGCTTTGTATACAATATGGTATGGTTAACCTCGAGATTGTCAGGGCTGCATAAAAATGTTCAGATCTATTAAAGATTGCAGTTAAAATCTGAAGACTGCATTTTCATTCGTGTTAAGCATTTTAAACATTTTCAACAATATTTAAGAGTTACTATGAATTCAGTCTTAATATGTATGCCTTTTAGTCCTGTCTGTCTTGAAAGGAAACAAACAAACAACAACAACAAAAAAAAGATTACTGCATATATTTATACGCAGTTAAATACCGTTTCTACATTTTTCATTTATTAGTCTTTTACGTTTTATATATCTATTTTGTACAGGTATAGTTAAAATTCTTTCCTATTGATTATAATACAAAATTGTTTGGTTTATACGATTCGAATATCGACTATAAATCTTTTTTTTTTTTTTTTTCTCTCTTTTCTAGTATTAGCGAACTTTCTGCTTAAGTCCTTATTTCTTATTTCTTCAGATATTAATTATCTTAAATTTTGTGAGAAATTTCATGATTATGTTTATTATTATTATTCTTTTTACGTCGCTCTAAGGAGAAAAACAGCAAAAACTTTATTCGTAATGCTGAATTTAATACCCATAGAAAATCAGTGATTCAGATATTTGTTTATTAAAGTTATTTTGCAATTAATGCCTATCTTTAATGTTTAATATTTATTAATAATGTATTTTTATTCGTGTTCAAGTTAAGCAATCATAATTAGTACTTTTATTTTAAAATTTATTTACTATCTTTAATATAAATAAATTAATTAAATAATTAATTAAAATAAACATAAACATAAACACGTATATTTTGATTTTAAGTCTTTTTAAATATAGTTTTATGCCATTTCCTTGAAAAATGTGTATGGTCTCAAACTAAAGAAATAACTCGTGTCTTCCTTCATACAAATTCTTGCATGTGGCAATTCTTATCTGTTGTCCTTTTTCTAAGAACGCACAACGCACCTGAAAATCCTGTTAAGGGGTTTTCTGTAATTTTAAAAGAAGAAAATAAAGGGACAATTTCTTCTCCGTTAAAAATCCTTTATCTCTTAACAGAGGAGGGTAAAAACACTATTAATCATCATCGATCACTTGAGCTTGTGAAATTTGGGAATACACGGGATATACAAGGCCATTTAGTGCGAAAAATTACTGTATTTTAAAAGTTTCAGGAACCTGTGGCACAAATGTATGATGCCTAGTGGTGAACAAGAAAACGCTTCGGCCGGAAAATGGATGCGTTTCTTGCTGGCACGTATGCGTGACAGTCAGCGCGAAAGGGTTAAAAAATTCACCACATAACCCCTGGGATTTATTTATCTTAAAATAAAAGAAGGTGTTAAAAAATCTGTATTATGCATGCGTCAACATTCATTTTAAATTTTTAATGAGAAATTAAAAAATAAAAATAGATAAAAATACAGAATAAAGATTCAGAATTTCAATTACTTATGTTATAACTGATCCATTTTCAATTTCAGTGTATAAATTTGTTTATTATTTATCCTCTATTTTTTGTAAGTTCACGTGCTGAACAATATGTCAAAGAGAAAAAAAAGAGAGTTTACCGTAGGAATAATTTCCTATTTTTTACCGTACACTGTAAAAAAAAATTTCGGTATATTACAACAAAAGTTGCTGGCACCGCGGCTGCCAGCACAGTTGCTGTAAAATTTACAAGTTGCTGTCTTTTATGGTGCTGTAAAATTAACTGCACTTTGCTGTAAAATTCACAAATTGCTGTCTTTTTTGGTGCTGTAAAATTAACTGCACTTTGCTGTAAAATTCACAAATTGCTGTCTTTTTTGGTGCTGTAAAATTAACTGCACTTTGCTGTAAAATTAACAAGTTGCTGTTTTTAACGGTGCTGTGTAATTTACTGCAATTTGCTGTTAATTTTAAAAGTTGGTGTTTTTAATAGTGATGTGAAATTTACTGCACTTTGCTGTAAACTTCATAAGATGCTGTTATTAATAGTATACTTTATTTAAAAGTTTGTATTTACATTTAATATTTATAAATTTCGTTTGTTCAATAAAATATGTAGTCAGGCAACAATTCTCAAGGTTTTTGATAGACTGTTTTTACAGATTTGAAATCTTTAAATAGCGTTTTCTCAGTTTAGATTTTTTCATGAATTTATGATCTTCAAAATCTAAGACTTCCAAAGATATTTAAGAATATACTTAATGGGTATGGATGTTTAATAGAACTTAAAAGAATTGGGGATCGATTTTGCAGTTACTTTAAAAGAAAAATTAAGAAAAATCACCTTTTTTTTTCCTTTCTTCCCAAATTTTACCAAGCACGTTTTAACTTTTATTTATTTTTTTATTTTTTTTTTAACTAATGAATAAATTTCAAAACCCATACGTAATTCTTTTAAAATTGTTTCCCTTAAACATGCAAAAAAATTGTCAGTTCTTTCCTAAATATCTCTAAAAGTTTTAGCTGTTTGAAGATAATTCATGAATTCATGAAGATAATCATTAATTCATGAAAAAAAGCAGACTGAGAAAACATAATTTATAGATTTCAATGCTGAAAAAAAAAAAGTATTAAAACCCACAAGAATTGATACCGGAATATATATTTTAATAGACAAACCTTATAGTCCAGTTTATAATATTAAGTGGAAATATAGGCTATTATATGAAACTTACTTCAATAATAATTACAGAACTTTGGATAAACACCATAAAATGCAATAAACTCGCAACAATTTCTCGGGTCGAATGAACTCACGATCCTTTGTCAGGCGAACAAAGTAGGCACGAGTGCTGCATTCAATAATGCCGTCAAAGGTGCCATGTCATCTTAATTCAGTTGCTGCTTCAGATTCTGAGCATTTGCTGAGCTACAAACTCTCATTTTTTACAAGTCTGTAAAATTCACTACATTTTGTTGCAACTTTTACAGGATGGTGTTCTTATCAGCGCTATAAATTTCACAACACTGCTGTAAAAACTTACAGATGAAAAGATCGGTTTATTTCTTTTCCATCTTTCCCTCCCCCTCTCTCTCTTTTTCTTTAAAGCCATGTTAAGCCTGAAATAAAGTTTCAGAAAAAGTATAACTGGAGACATGGACTAATAATTTAAACTATTTTTGGAATGTAGTATTTTCTACTTTTCCTTACTCAATAGAGAGTTAAACCTGTTGATTTTGTATTATGGCTTAAAGATTAAAAAAACATTTTAACTTGGTTCGACAAATTTGAGGTACTCTGATTCAGGGGTGCAGAAAATGTTCAGATCTCGGAAATTTCCCCCAAACACAGTATAAATTTCCCTCAATAATGCTGAAATCTACTTTGCTATACAAAGTCACTTGTTCTATGTAATATATCTTTAAGAGAATAAGTATACAGTGTAACAAAAAAATATCGCTGTTACTGTATATTATAAGAAGTTCAAAGTAGCAAATTGTTATCTTTGACTTACATTTTTATTTTCTCTTTAAAAAATATTCAAAATTTCCCCAGTCAGTTTAAATTTCCCCCGAACGGTAGGCGGTAAAAATGGCACCGGAAAAAATGGCAACGGTAAAAATGGCACCTGGTAAAAATGGCACCGGTAATAATGGCAACGGTAAAAATGGCACCTGCGATTTGCGTAACATATACTACAATGAAGAATAGCCGAATTATTGCTAAAAATTAGGAAGTATTTTGAGCTTTGTTTGACTGTCGTGATATATTTGGCCATCACATACAAATATCTGTATTATGAATAAAAAGTATTGAATTTTTTATCTTTTATAGAAATATTATAGATATATTTTATAGAAAGTACTGATTTTAAGTAAAATTTTAGAAGGAAAATTAGACATTAGAAATTTAAATTTGGTACAACATTCACTTAGTATATGTCTGTTGAAAGTTTGGTTCGTGGGGGGGGGGGGGGGAGTTAAGAGACGACTGAAAGAAAATAATTGTTTTTATATCACTGTCTTACTGATTTTAATGAAACTTTGTATAATAATCACTTACTATTTATGAAAAAGTGTTCCATATACGGGGGGCGGGGTCAGAGGTATATGTATTGAAAACTTTTTCAAACAATGCTATACAAATATGAATCCCATTGAGCATTATATACAGCTGAGGGGACCAAGAGGGTGGTGCACGCAGATTTTCTTTTTTTTCTTTCTTTTTAATCATTCTATTATTTATTTATTTATGACTCTTCTTGTTTTTAAAAAGTTTTAATATTTTACTTTAAATGTGTGATATGCAAAAATTAAATAAGTTGAATTTTATCACTTTTTAGCTTCAAAGTGAAATATTAAAAATTTAAAAATTCAATATTTGGAAAACGATAAAAACGGTAACGTTTACGTATTTTTCAAATGTGAAAACGGATTTAGAAAAATTAGAAAATGAGTAATTTAAGAAACTAATTTCTCCATTAATTAACAGAGTTACACTGGCAATCAAATTAGGTGAAAAACATTTTTATCAATAATTATTAATACTTTTATATAACTAACAATAACGATAGTTGTTGTATAATTGATATATATATATATATATATATATATATGTATAGCTGATAATAACCATTAATAGTTATCGCTATTATTATTATTATTCAAATAATAGTATCAATAGTATCAGTACAGTATATATATATATATATATATATATATATATACTATTAATATATATAATTATATATATATATATATTAGTATATATATTATCGGTAATTATTATGTCAATAGTATCTTAGAGTATTTAAATTAATTTAATGAAAATTTAATTTGATAAAGATGGGTTCAAATGTAAAATATAGATTCTTTTCAAATTTATAAAATTATTTTTCTAAAAATTCTAGGTTATAGCACTTTGATGTTTGCTTCTGAATGTGCAATTGTCATGCAGTAAAAGATAATTTTTCAAAAGAGGATTTGGCATGTTAGTCAGTTTTGAAATGTGTGACAGCTTTAGTTGTCCATTTGTTGTTCGCAGGTGGGTACACGGTGAAGGGGGATTATATGATATTGTATACGAAGAAAGAAAAAAAAAATCACTTATTCAGCATGAACGTCACAGACCTGTTATCAATAAAGTAAAGTATTATACACAGTAAAGTACATAGTAAAGTATTTCAACAATGATTTTCTTTCCAGAACAAAATGTCAAATTATTTAGTAAAGATATAATAATGAAGTATCAATCATATCATTAAAAATTTTCGATTCAAAACAGTTACTTACAAATACCTCCATTTCATAATTTTTATTTTTGATTGGACCCGCAATACCATAATAGAATTTTTACTTCATTAATATTTGGTCTCCTTTTGTGTATAGTTCTGGTAAGGGTGCTTTATTCCGTGGTGATTTTTCCAGGGCTGATTTTTTTTTTTTTTTTTTTTTTTTTCGGATACCAAATAAAAGGGCACTTTTGTAATAAGCAAATCGCGAAATAATAAATATGAATAATACATTTGAAGAATGATTTCTAAATAACATTTCTAGAAATTTCAATTGATTGTGTACAACATTCATTTAGTATATACCTGAGGGACGGGGGGGGGGGGGTAGTACTGGTCGTATTTATACCACTTTCTTACCGATTTTAATGAAACTTTATATAATCGCGTACAATTTGTGAAAAAAATTACAGTGCCAGACATAATTGGAGGTGGGTGGCAGAGGAAAACAACGTGATTTTTTTTTCTTGTATCACCATTTTACTGATTTTAATTATATATTCTATAATTATCACTTACTTTTTTATTAAGATCAAAATGATGGTTATATATACCTGGGAGGGGGGGGGGGGAACAAAAGTGTTTGCAGATGAAAACAAAAAAAAAAAAGTTTTTTAAACTGCCCTAGTATCGATTTAAATAAAACATGGAATATATACTTACTGTTAAAAAATTGCAGTGAGTGTTACAGATATCTTTGGGGGGGGGGGGATAAGAAAAGTAGTTGATTTTATATCGCCATGCTACCTATTTGTATGAAATGTTGTATGACTATTACTTACTTCTTTTATCAAAATTATAATGAAAGATACATGTAGTTCAAAAAAGGGGGGCAAGTGAGTGGGGCAGATGAAAAATAAAATAATATTCTTAAATAATACTTATTATCGATTTTTTTATTGACATTTTGTGTAACTATCAATTACTTTTAATGAAAAACTACAGTGAAGATTACATGTCTGGGTGGGTGGGGGGGCGGGGGTGGGGCTGGAGACAGAAGGATAGAAAATGAATGTTTTATACCCCATTGCTTTTTATTTTAATAAAACGCATCATAAATATCATTTAATTTTCAGGAAAATTTACGTTGACTGTTATATATATTTTTTGGGATATGAAGGGAGCAGAAGAAAAAAATTATTCATATATACCACAATGCTACCAATTTTAACTAAAATTTCTACAGTTATCACCTACTTTTAATGAAAAATTATGGTGAATGTTACCTATACTTTGGGGGGGGGGGCAACGGGAACAGGGAGGGAAAGAATGTTATTTTTTAAATCACTCCGCTTCACATGTATAGAATTTTTTTTTTTAAATATCACTTATTGTTTATGAAAAATTCTTGAAAGGGATGCGTATCGTAGTATCTTTCAGTTTCTAAGTTAGTATGCAAAAATTCAATGTATTATTATTATCAGACATTAGTTAAAAAGATCAAAAATTGTAAAAAGATTATTCTGAAACAGAATTTTTTTGTTTAATCTGTCCCATCCTCCCCCGTCCCCCCACTACGTAAAACAAAAAAATTTCGCTATCGTTCATGTTTAGCAAGTATTTTGCAAGTTACACTTAAGAAAAGTATCCTTTTTTCCAGATCGCGGAAAAAAGGGCACTTTTCACAATAACTGCTTGTGAAAGATATGTGTCATGGAAATTATTTAAGGGGTTCTAAGAGGGAGAGGAAAAGAAAATGATGGTATGATGTAAAAAACACTATTTAATTTTCTCTGCACGTTAACCTCTAGATTTTTTTTTTTTTTTTTTTGCATTCATACGTGTATTTTACAAGCAGCAATTGTAAAAAGCGCGGAAATTTTCAACATGTAAAACACATGCTAAATATCAATGAGAGTGTACATTTTTTATTTCTACGGGGGGGGGGGACATTTTTTTTTTTTTTATCTTTCTATTTATTTATTTATTATTTATTTTACAGATTTAAATCATGCATTGAATTTTTGCGTACAAACTTATGAAGAGACAGAAACTGATACGCAACCCTCACTGTAAGGTTTTATAAACAAGTAAAATTTCATTAGATCGACAACAGGGTGGTGTAAAAAGATATTCTTTCCATGTGCCCTCTACCTCTCAGTCGATAATATAACCCTCTCTGCAATTTGAGACAATAAGAGATATTTATACAAAATTTCCTATAAATGTAAAGCAAAGTGATTTAAAAAGAACTCCCCCCCCCCTCAGTATTCCACCTCCCCGCTCTCTTGAGTATATGTAACACTTTTGAAAATTTTCATTAAAAGTAGGTAATAGTTGTTATAATTAATTTAATTTTTATGATTACATGTTATTATTAAATTGTTAGAATTAATTTTTTATTTTTTTCCCCATTTTAACTACTTTTTATTCTATTCATTTATTTACTTACTTATTAATTTAGTCCAATTGAGTTCATTGTAATTTTTATGTAGTATTAAGCTTTTCATTTTAAAGTATTGATAAATAAAGAGTGCGTTACGAAAGACGATTCATATTATATGTAATTATAAATTGAATTATTGTATATGCAAATATCGACATATTTATATATACATGTAAACTTAAAGATAAGAAATAACATATATATATATATATATTATTTTCGAATTTTTAATGCATATCAGGAAGAAAAAATTGTCAAGACATACTCCTACTATTTTTTAATTAATTAATTAAAGTAATTAAAACATTTTTTAATTACTTTCAAATTTTTTTAATACATAATAATAATAAAAAGTTGTCTTTTATTAGAGAATACCCTTCTCTATTCTTTTCAATTCAATTCTATATGCATTATTCTTATTTTGAAAATCTATTATTTTACCACTCTCTGTAAGGGAATGTGAAAAAACATTTACTACTACTACTAAGGATTAATAATAATTTTAGCTTATTTGGTTACTCTGAACTTTGAACGAAAGGATTTATTATTATTATTATTTTATTACATTTAAACAAAAAAAATATTTCATTACTGTAAGATTCTTAATACGTAATAGCTACAAAAGTTAATTTTAATATAAAGCATTATACATAAATTATTTTTTTCAACCAATTATTATATTTTGTTTTGTACCGTATCAATTAACTAAGGGTAAAAAAGGATTAAATAAATCAAAATAAAAATAAATAAATTAAATTAAATTAAAATTAAAATGACATTATATGGTTTATTACTTCCAAATTATTATTAGGTAAGAGCGAGAAAAAGTTGTTTTTATAATAATAAATTATTTTATTATATAAATAAATCAATTACATTTTTTAACTTTCGCATATGACATTTTTAAAGCAATCTCCATTAAAAAAAAAAAAAAAAAAAAAAAAAAAAAAAAAAACATATATATATATGAATTAAATAATTTAATATATATATATATATATATATATATATATATATATATATATATATATATATATACAGTCGGCTGCAAAATTATTCGAGCACTAGCAATAATCCTTGCCAAAAAAAGTACACTTAATACAGCATTGTTAAATAAATCCTTGTCGAGTCATGTTCTTAATCAGTCTAAGAACATGATTCGACAAGGATTTACTTAGCAAAACAGTCTTAAGTGTAACTTTTAAATATAGGAATTATTGGCTAGTGCTCGAATAATTTTGCAGCCGACTGTATATATATATATATATATATATATATCTGTGTATATTTTTCCCCCATCATGCTATAGGTATGGGGATCTTAGGCAATCATAAAAAATTTCATCCTTTTTTTTTTTTTTTTTTTTTTTTTTTTAACTTTTCTACAAGTTTTGAGGTGTGAGAAATCTAAAAATCACAAAACTGATATGGTTTATCCGTTTGTGTGTTAGTTAATTAATATATGTACTCGACATAATAAGATTTTTTTTAATTAAAAACTTCTTATACATTAAGAAATTAAAAATTAATAAATTTTTATTATTAGTTTTAAAAATAAATTTTAATTTTAAATAAAATTTTCAAAAAGTTAAATTTTTCATATTTGAATATATGATATATATATATATATATATATATATATATATATATCTTACAAAAGCATCTATTAACACATACATACATACACACATATATTATATACACACACATATGTAATCATAAGTCATTATTTTATTTCTTTAATTCATAATATATATGATTGATTTAGTTCATATATATTTGGTTTTTAATTATCAGTAATTATTATTGTTTTTTTAACCTAATAATAAAAATACTTGTTTATCCTGCTCCACCAGTCTTAAGCCGTGGTGGCCTCTGCTCCTTCTTAGTTTTGTTTGAGTTTCATTTGTTTGAAATACTGCCTTTATTTTACATAGTTTTTAGTTTTTATACTAAAAATGTGTTGTGTACTCATCACATACTCACTCTAAAGCATTCTTACAAGCTTTTAAAACGCATTTTTATTTATGTATGTTCTTTTATTACTTTTTTATAGTGACCTTTTTCCCGCATGACTTTCTTTCCGGTGACTTTTTTTCCTGACTTCTTTCTCAGGTGACACCGTTTATACGTTTTTTAAGGGACCATTCCAGAAAAACGTACAAATGAAAAAATCGTACTACTGAAATTTTGTTTTAACACATTAATACATAATAAAGGATTATATTATTATTAAAAATCAAATTAATTTTCATGTTTTCCTTTACATTTGTTCAACTAAGATAATTTTTAATGAAATTTAAAATAATTTAAAAAAGTAGGATAAATTTTTAAAATACTTAAAAATGTAGAAATTCAGGAAATTTCCTAAAAATTTTGATTTTAACCTTTAAAGACAGTCTTTCGTTTTCTAAATAAAGATGACGTTTTTGCAAACGGTTAAAGAAAAAAAAAAAAAAAAAACTGCTTTGTCTCTTCAACAGCAAGATGTCAAATAAGAATAAGCATGATAAGAAATAAGAAAACCTTCTGGTACCCTATTCAAATTTACCCAAAGGAAGTGAGTAATAAACCTTTAAATTTACAAAATGCCTATGAAGTTGTGAGATTTTTTTTTTTTTTTTTTTTACAAGTTATCAGTTTTTTTTCTCTCAAAGAAATCCTGTCCACTTTTATACTTACCAATTCACCCAGTCCCGAATGCTTGCTTCTGAATGTTTCTCTACCCCCCCCCCCCCCACACACACACACACTTTGCAGCCTATCAGCCTTACTTGGGCGTTATTGAGTTGCGCTTAAGAATAGGAGGTACTACTCAATTGCGCTTAGGGCCTTCATTCTCCATCAGTTGCGCCGAGATCATACCCCCCCCCCCCCCAAAAAAAAAAAAAAAAAAAAAAGCATAAACGCATCAATTGCGCTCGTAGGCTTTTGAAAAAATCAGAAAAAAAATTCTAAATGATTTTGACTATTCAAATTTGCATAATTTGTAGATAAAGCTTTCTGATAATCATTAATATTTGTTTGTTTTAATTTTTTGAAAGCTTTTCAGGAATAAATTTGTTTTTCAAAACACATTTTGCATACCAGAACAAATTGTTCAGCTTATTCTGTCATAAGTTATTGATGGTATGAGATTTTTGGATTTCTTTTTGAAGTACTTATGTTTCATTTAAATGGGAAAATATTTTGAAAACTTTACAGGTAAGACAAAACTAAATAAAAATATGGTGTATATTCAATATTTAAACTTAAAACGTCTTCACAGACCATAAAATTCAATCCAGCGCAACCGTTTTCGAAAGGATTTGGCATTTCTTCATCAGGTGCAAAAAACATGTGCTACTGCCTTGGAGGCAAAAGCAAGACTTGCTTTTATTTGTGTAATATAAATATTTCTTTAAATAAATAATATAATATAAACATTTTTTTAATTGCTCTTGTTTGAATTTATTGGAGCCTATTATCTTTACCCAGGAGATAACATGAGAATAAGTAAAAAATTTTTTCCTTCCTAGAAATTATCATTCGTTACCTTTCGGTATACAAGAGGGGGGGGGGCGGATGACAATGAACGTTATCAGTAATTTTTTTTGCGAGCGCAATTGATGTATTTTTAACAATGGGGGATTAACGTAAACACAATTGATGTGTCCTCGTGTACTTAAATGATATTTTAAACTTAGGAAAAGCTGTATTACGATACCTGACAGGATACTTCATTTCGTATATGCCCGCCTTTTCTCTCTTTTATAGTTAACCATGTAAATCTATCTTTTACTTTATTTGAAGTATGACAATGTCCCAATTGAAAATACCTCAATGTCATGACAAAATATTTCTTTGTCCTACCAAACACTAATATTCATTATGCAATGCCTTTTTTTTCTTTCGATTGTACAGTATTATTATTGTAATTATTATTTATTTTTATATAAATATTGGAAAAATATAATTCAATAAATTAAAATTGAGTTTTTCCGTAATGCACTTTTTAAAAGAAATTTTCTTATTTTATAAATTAATTTTTCTTTTCTTAAGATTTTTTTTTTTTAACTGGTAGTTAGCTCGAATATTGTGCTAACTTAGCATTTCATTACCTAGATAAATGTTTCTGAAGATTACATATATCATATCGACCAAACAAAACTCTATCTCCTAATTTTTTTCAATAATGCGATCATTTTTCATTAAAGTATATGCTTCGCAAATCGCAGGTGCCATTTTTACCGGTGCCATTATTACCGGTGCCATTTTTACCGGGTGCCATTTTTACCGGTGCCATTATTACCGGTGCCATTTTTACCGGTGCCATTTTTTCCTACATTCCCCCCGAACATTGTTCGGGCGTATGGACATATTCTGGCCCCTGCTCTGATTAAAATATCTTCAAAATTTAATACCATTTTGAAAAATAAATTTTTTATAGTATTTATTTTCTTATTGTATTTGTAACTCAATTTTTGTTTGACAAATAAATAAATAAATAAATAAATAAAATAAATAAATAAAAATAAATAAATAAATAAAATAATAATAATTATTATTATTATTTGAATGTGCTTGTTTTTTGATGCTTTTCATAAGCTTTCCGAAAACTTATTTTTCTATTCAGGAAATACTTTTAGTATTATAAAGTCTCACTTTCTGAGCTACATGCTTATAATTTGTTAACACAATTATATTACACTCTGTTTATGATTTGTCTGTTATAAATATATATCCAACTGCAGCTATCCAAATATCAGAAATCAGTTTTTTAGATGTATACCATTATGCAAGAATTTTTTACATTGGTAGAGTTCTTGCCAGACAAGTAAATTAGATGATCCAAAATGCCAGGTGGTGTGGTTCAAATATAACAAATTTTAGACAAATTAATGCGAAAAATACGTTAACATTATTAAAATTAAGTTTTACTTCATGTTTATTGATACAGATTTAAATTCTGAATCAATTATAATAAATTTTTAATACTTCTTCCGATTTTTGGTTCAACTTTTTGTATAGTTGCTGTATCCTTTCTATAATTAATTGTTCAATGTTTTTTTTTTTTTTTTTTTTTTGGGTGGGGGTGGGGGGGGATGACATACTTTTTTTTTAAGTGCTATGTTTAATTTAATTTTTTTCTATTAAAAAAAAATAAATAAAAATTTAAAAAAATGCAGTTTGTTTCTATTTTTGTAACAGCAGTTATCTTTGATTGAATATTACAGATATTACTTTATAAAAATAGTGTTATTGAAAAAAGTGATTGCGCCGATCCCTGTCTTATATTTAATTGTAGAAATCACAAAATATTTTATTTATTTATTCTTTTTATTACGAAGTCATAAAAAAAAAAAAAAAAAAAAAAAAAAGTATTTTCGCACAGATGACCTAACAATGCACCCCAGTACATCTTTGTGATATCTCTAGGGAATGTGTTCTTTATTTCTCAAGATATCTCAAGGGTGTCCTGGGGAGAATACCAGGGGAACTGCAGTGTAGGTGTGCCATCAAAATTATAAAGGTAAGAATAGGGAAATGATGTTTGGTTCTCTATGAAAACATGATTCTGCTAGGAGCAATTCACGTTTTGTTTTTCCAATGTGAATATTAGATATGTTAGGCCTACCGGAAACTTTTGTACTTTTTAATTAAAATACGTACATCGGAAAGTTATCTTGGATAATATTTAAGGTATTCTTGTGTAACTCTCAAGATGATAATTGTTAAATAAAAATTTTCATTTTATTAATTCAAAAGAACAGAACTTTCCGGTAGACCTAATATTTTAATGACAAATTTTCTAGATGACACATTTGTTATTCCTAATCGCAAAATTGATACCAATTATTCCGAATTTAGATAATTGTCGTTACACTGACAGGAATCCTATCTATTTAATTATTCCTTGTTTATTGAAGTCTTGTAAAAAACTTTTCTTTTCTTTTTTTTTCTCTCCCCAAGAGAGAATAATTAGAAAAAAACACTGTGAGTGATCAAATTATTAGATTTATTTATTTATTAATTTATTTTTGACATTTTTTTCCGATTTTCTAAAAAAGATACTGGACGTAATGGCTTTGAACTACAGACATCTAAAGAATATTTATACTCACATGGGAATATAATTAGGGGATTAAATATAAATTGGAAAAAATCACAAACACTTTGGATAACCCTGTATCATAAAAAAGTTACAAATGTCTTGTAATTTTAATACATTGTTGTACTTATTATGTTCAATATTTGCATGTAATTTTTGTGTGGAATCGCACAATTTTTTATGCAGGTTAATTTATAATTAACGTTTTAAAAATTCTAAACAGAAAAACTTACCGAAAAAAATAATACAAGAAGGAATTTAAACAAAATTTTAGAAAAGATGCTGAAAACTTGAGAAAACATTACAGATACATTGCTATGAAACATAAAATTCACATGTTTGATATTCGCTGATATATGAACATTTATATATACATATATATCTTTACTGCGCATGTTCCAAAAGAATATCTGTAATTTGTACTTAAGAATTCTTGCATACATAAAAAAAAAAAAAAAAAAAAAAAAAAAAAAAAATATCTGTACTTTGTAATTAAATTCTCATACACATACACACCTTAAAAAAAAAAAAAAAAAAAAATACAACGGCAAAGAATTATTTATTTATTTTTAATTGATGTGATAAAAAAAAATTATTTTCTTTCCCCAATATAATATTCTGATTTACATTATACATATGCATATATGTAAATAAAATGTTTATATTTGAATATTTATATTTTTAGTTATTTCAAGCTAAAAATAAACATTTTTTTTTTTTTTTTTTTTTTACTTTTTTCAGATTTATCACAAAGTTTTACAAACAAGAAAAACGACTATTAAATGATACATCTTGCTAATGAAAAATAAATTTTTTGAAGCATGTATTATTTCAGATTTTCACATATTGACAACTATACTTATTTTTAATTTAAATATTTTGCTTTTCTAAATTTGCAAAGAAAGAAAAACAGGAAAATATATAGATGTCATTAAAATGTAATTTTTCCTGTAGCATTATATATAAAAATAATTATTAGAATATAAAATCATTTTAATAGTTAAATTTATTATAACGATTTTATTTCAGTTAATGCCACTTAATGTATTTTCACTTAATGTCTGAGAGAAAGTTTCGATGTATAGTTTCTTAAAAGAAAAATATGTTTTATTAATAATGTGTATCAGCAATTAAAAGAGAAGTATTCATTTCAAATGGCAATAGCAAAGTAAATTAATTTTTCACTTATAACTATACTACAAAGTAATTTTCTTAACCTATCGCTTTATTAACGACAGAATTTTTTATGTTATATACACATTAATAACAGTTATATATAAGACACAAAAAATAATCAATTTACTTATAAATTTTAAAATTTAGGAATTAGTTTAAAATATTTTTAATCTTTAATAATGTAACATAAAAATAAATAAAATAAAATAAATATAGAACTTTTAAGCTCTTGTTGTTTGTTGATTTATTCATGTATTTTTCCTAATGTTTGATCATAAGCAACTTCCTGATGCCTAAAACATTTAATTGTATTATTAAAATACGATACATAATATTACAATTCATTATTATAATATAATATCCATGATTTACTTAAAATTACCAGTATATTTTAAATAATTCACTTTCAGAATTTTTCTCATAAAATGTGAATTATGCAGAAAGTAAAATTTGTGTATATTTTGCAAAAATTTTACTTAAATTATTCGAAAAAAATATTACTTTACAACTGCAGTTTTAATTAATGTACATTCATATTTGAATAAATTGTTGTTTAAAAAAATATCATAGGCATGTTGCTTATGTGCTGTAATTTATATATGTAAACAAAAGAATAAAGGGGAAAACTACATTACACAATATTACACAATATGTAAAGAAATAAAATAAAAATAGATACAATTTGTTTATTTGTAGCTTTTATTTATTTATTTATTTTTATTTATTTATTTATTTTTTGGTAGAAGTATTAAAAACGAAAAAAAAAAATAAATAAATAAATTATACATTATAAATTGTTCGAAAAATGCTGATAAAAATATTAATTTTAATTATATTGTGGATAATTAAAGTAAAATAATTATGATTCAACAATAATTTGCTTATTTATAATACGTATTCTACACATAATAGTCTTACAAATCTTTATGAATTTTTAGTTAAATATATATTTTAGTAAAATCTTAATACAAAAATCGAATGAAATTTATTCGTTTGTAGTATTATTTATATACATACGTATATATGCAAAACTTCAGTATGAACTAACTAAATATATTTATGAAAGTATTACATTTTATCCTATCAAAAAACAAAAAGTATATTTAAATGATAAACAAGTTGCTTATTTGTAGTATGAATATATAGATAATGAAAAATATATATATTATTTATTTATTTTTAAATGTTACGTTATTAATGATTAAAAATATATTAAACAAATCCCTAAATTTTAAGTTCTATCGATAAGTTAAGAAAACATTTGTGATCAGTTATAAGAGAAAAATAAAAATAAACTTACTTTGCTGTTGTCATTCGGAAATAATCCTTTAATTTTAAATAGCCCTTTGAAGCATCTTTAAAAAGTGTGCATACAATATATATATATATATATATTTTTTTTTTTTTTCTTTTCTTTTAATTCCACTGAAAATTAAAATATAATCCATTTGCACGTGTAGCAGTTTTGAAACTACACGCTATTCTGAGATTCCGACCTCTGACTGAATCGAGCTGACTTTTACCCTAAGTTTGATGAAGTCAGTATCTTTGTCAGTAGGGTAGGGGGGAAAGAAGTGGCCTTGTATATCGAATATCACGGCTTACCTCGCCGCCAGTTCAGATATAGAACATCTGCTACAAACCGCAAAATTCCGTCTAAAGTCCAAAGGAAGTCACGTTGCTATTGGTTACGAGCGGTAGAAATAAATTTTTACAAAATTAGGTGCTGTATATTTATTTAATAGTGCCAGTGCTTGGAAAAAAACAGCAGAAAGTGCAGGAAAAATTACAACATTTTTTTACAGTGTAGGAATAATTTCCTTATGTTTAAAGTTATAGGGAATTATTATACGAGCACAAGAGATGCTACTTTAATAATTTTAAAGTGTAAATAATAAGTATTGGCGTCCGCTTTTATACAGTTTATTTTAGTAAGAGAATGGCTAGGAATTTGCGGTGCTTATTCCGTTGCTTTACATAAAAATAATGGAGTCTGCGGCGACAGGACCTGTTAAGTAAAGTAAAATTATTTTGTTTGTATTAAGATTGAAAATATGTTTAAAACCGTTAAAGGATTTAAAAAAGAAGATTTGAAGTGGGTAGCCGAAGAAATTGGAGAGACTTTGCCTTCGGCATTCACAATAGCAAGCTTAAAAGAGCTGATTTTGAATAGTAAAGAGTATGAAAATGATCCCGAATTCGTTCAGGATATCTTAGAAAATGCTATAGCTGAAAGAAAATTGAAAAAAGAAAAACAAGAACAAGCTAGAAAGACAAGCAGAAGCTGGGGCGTTAAGGCATGAAAAAGAAGCAGAACTGGAAAAAGAGAAATTAAGATTGAATCATGATTTAGAATTGGCGAGAATACAATCATCTGGGCAAATTCAAACTGATGCTATTTTAAGTAATTATGAAAATAGTACTATGAGACGAAAATTTACTTTACCTAAGCTGGTATTCAGGAAATTTGGCGGAGAAATTAAGGATTGGTTGCCTTTTTGGAGCCAATTTGAACAAATCGATAAAGATGATGATATTGCCCCAGAGGACAAGTTCCAGTATTTAGTACAAGCAACAATTTCTGGTTCATGCGCAAGAGAAGTTGTTGAAAGTTTCCCGCCAACTGGCGCCAATTATTCAAAGGCAGTGGAAAGTTTAAAGACTCGTTTTAGCAGGGAAGATATTCTAGTAGAAGTGTATGTACGAGAGTTATTGAAGTTAATAATATCTGTGCAAACAAAAGGTAAATTTGCATTATCTTCATTATATGATAAGCTTGAGTCATATTTACGTGCGCTAGAAACATTAGGTGTTACCACTGATAAATATGCCTCCATTTTATACCCTATGGTTGAGTCTTGTTAACCAGCAGACTTTTTGAAGGCCTGGAATCGTTCGAATCTCTCTTCTTCTAATACGGATGCTAAAGGAAGGTTGAATAATCTGATGCATTTTTTGAAAACGGAAGTAGAAGGTGAAGAGAGAATATCTTTAGCTGTAGCTGGCTTCGGTTTGACAAAGCGTGAAGATAATAAATATTCTAAAAGGAAAAACAGTGCAAGTGCAGACTATATGCGAAATAAAATATCGACAGCTGCAGGTTTATTGACAACGTCTTCTGCTTTAGATTTCAAAAGGGTATGCATTTTTTGCCAAGGCAAACATTTGAGCTCTGAATGCTTTTCAGCTCGAAAATTGAGTTTAACTGAGATACAAAAGATTATAAAGGATAAAAATTGCTGCTTCGCTTGTTTGTTACCTAATCAACAGATAATTTAGCAATGATGGTGACGTCTTTGTTCGTGAATGAAGCTGATATCTCAAACTTATGGAGATTGGACTTGATCGGAATAACAGATACTATAGAAAAGAAATCTAAAAGTGAGATTGACCGTCAAACAAAGGAACATTTCTTAGAGACAGTAACAATTAACAAAGATGGTCGTTACGAAATTTGTTATCCTTGGGCTGACGACACATCTGCATTACCAGATAACTTGAGTTTGGCTGTAAGACGTTTAGAAAGTACAACTTCTAAGTTATTAGCTAAGAACATGTACGAAAAATATGAAAATATATTTATGAACTGGTTGAATGAGGGGATCATAGAAGAAGTTCCTGCTACCAAAGTGAACTCTTATGGTAATTATTTACCTCATCACCCAGTTATTATATAGACCAGTAGTACAGCACCTATCCGTCCGGTTTTCGATGCTCCAGCAAAGTTGGCTAACCATCCATCTTTAAATCAGTTTTTGCAGTGTGGCCCAAATTTGATTGAGCTTATTCCAGATATTCTCCTACGTTTTAGAGAAAGAAAATTCGGTGTAACTGCTGATATTAGAAAAGCGTTTCTTCAAATTAGCATTTGTAAAAAGGATAGAGATTTCCTACGATTCCTTTGGTGGAAAGATCTAAAAGAGAAGAAACTTAGAGTATTTAGGCATGCACGAGTTGTTTTCGGTGTAAAGTGTAGCCCTTTTTTTTTATCATCAGTAATTGAATATCACATCAAAAATAGTGCAAGTTTTGAGGAAAATTTCAAGCAAAGGCTTTTCAATAGTTTTTACGTAGACAATGTCGCCACTAGTGTGCACAGTGAAGAAGATCTAAAGAAATTTATCTCGGACTCAAGGAAAATAATGGCAAATGGTGGTTTTGACATAAGGCAGTGGGAATACACTGGTGATCACGATGAAACATCGAACCAGAAGGAAACTAAAGTATTGGGTCTGATTTGGGATAAGGTTTCCGATACATTAAAAGTCAACATGAAATGGCTAAACGATTTCAACACAGAAAGGATTACCAAGCGAAGTATGTTATCAACAGTTCATAAAAATTTTTATCCTTTTGGTTTTACTGCTCCAGTGATGCTTTATCCTAAATTGATGTTACAGAAAGCTTGGAAGTTAGGAATTAATTGGGATGACGAAATAACTGGTGATTTACAAAAAGAATTCCTATTATGGTTTCAAGAACTTAAATATTTAAATGATGTTAAGATACCAAGATATATCCAGATCACTCCAGAAAACTTACATGCATGCACAATTCATACTTTCGTTGATGGAAGTAAAGATGCATACGCAGCAGTAGTATTCTTGAGGATAGAAAAGGAAGATCAAGGGGAAATAATTTTGCTTGCTGCCAAGTCCCGAGTTGCGCCTTTAAAGAATACGACTGTACCAAGAATGGAGCTATTAGCAGCTCCTATTGGCGCCCGTTTGGCGAAAGCTGTTGTGGATGCTTTGGGTTGGCAGGAAATGAAGAGATATTACTGGAGCGATTCCTCAACAGTGCTAGCTTGGATATCAAGAAATGAGAGCTGGTCTGTGTTTGTCCGAAATCGGGTTCAAGAGATTCAGAAATTAAGCAGTACTTTGTCATGGAAACATATACCAAGTGAGAAGAATCCAGCAGTCTTGCCGTCTAGAGGCTGTAAGGCTAAGCAATTAGCTTTTATCAGATGGTGGGAGGGCCCACATTGGATGAAAGATTCAGCAGAATTTAGAAATCACATGAACACTTCCAATGAAGATTGGAATGAGGAAGAAATTCAGAAAGAAAGGTCAAAGTCTATTTGTATGTTGACGAAGTCTGAATTTCCATCCAACAATAACTGGTATTACCGCTACTTTTTAAGTTATGGAAAAATCATACGTTTAGTTGCTTGGATTCTTCGCTTTAAGCATAATTGTTTAAATCCTAATAAGAGGAGTAAAGGCGAATTGACGGCTACTGAATTTCGGGAAGCTGAGACAGAAACTCTACGTATGGTTCAAAAGGAAGCTTTCTTTTCGGAAAGTGATGAAAGATTGAAGACATTACAAACCTGTAAGGATGAGCAAGATGTCATTCGTTTGAAAGTTAAAATAACTTACAGGAAAGATAGTGAAAATTTTCTCCATCCCATAATTCTCCCTTCAAAGCATGAAGTTGTTAAACGACTTATTTTTTAT
This sequence comes from Salticus scenicus, assembly GCA_963930645.1. Classification (NCBI taxonomy): domain Eukaryota; kingdom Metazoa; phylum Arthropoda; class Arachnida; order Araneae; family Salticidae; genus Salticus; species Salticus scenicus. The sequence continues at coordinate 105,955,848 of OZ005652.1, forward strand.
ATTCATGTAAAGAACTGTCATGCGGGGTTACAAATCTTTTTAAATTTGCTTAGAGAAAGGTATTGGATCCTCAACGGAAGAAAGAGTGTAAAGCTTGTGTTAGCCAGCTGTGTGATTTGTAAAAGATTTAATTCAAGGGCTTTATGGACATCTAGTGCTCCTCTACCTGAAAACAGAGTAAAAGATTCTGCCGTATTTCAAATTACAGGCATAGGTATGGCTGGTCCCTTGTATCATCAGAACGATAAGAAGAGTTGGATTTTGATTTTTACATGTGCTATATATAGAGCTGTTCATCTAGATCTAGTGACCTCTGCTTCAACAGATGCATTTTCTGATGGATTTGAGAAGATTTGTGGCTCGCAGAGGAAAATGCTCTGTTATCTACTGTGATAACGGAACAAATTTTGTTGGCGCAGTTAATTTATTGAGAAGCTTAGATTGGCAACGTATACAAAAATATGGGTCTTTCAACTCCATAGACTGGAAGTTTAACCCGCCAACGGCGGCGTGGTGGGGTGGCTTCTGGGAGAGGCTGATTTAGGGTAATAAAAGACCTTCTTAAAAAAGTCTTAGGACGCGCCTGTCTTACGTACGAAGAAATGACAACTCTTTTAGCTGATGTTGAAAGTGTAGTGAATTCAAGGCCTCTAACATATCTTCCTGAAGATACGACTGTAAAGCCTATCTCCCCATCTATGTTTCTTCAAGATGTTCACGAAATTCATCTTCCAGATGTTGATGCAGTTGAACAAAATTCTTTATCAAAGAGGCTCAGAAACAGGCAGTCTCTACTCAGAGCTTTGAGAGATCGATTCAGATCCGAATATTTGGGTGCTCTCATACAGCGAGCAAATAGAAAACAGCCAGAGAAAGTTATCGCTGTCGGAGATATTGTATTAATTGGATCTGACAACAAGAAACGAATCCACTGGCCACTAGGTCGTGTCACAGAACTTATTCCTGGAAAAGATAAGAAAGTTCGGCTTGTAAAGGTTCAAACTTCGCAACATGAACTTTTACGATCTATTCAAAGATTATATCCTTTAGAAGTAACATCATCAAATAATAGTACAAAACTGAAAAAAGCATACCATTAAAGGAAACCTCTGCTCAAACTGTTGAACCCGTTGTAACTTCAGAAGAGGAACCAGTCAAATATAGCAAAGCTGGAAGGAGAATTAAAGTCCCTGAAAGACTAATGTTATGATAACTGCACCTGCAATATTTGGTTTTGATTATAACCTATAATCAAAAGGTGCGAGGATGTTATAACTTGAGCCATTTTCAATTTCAGTGTATAAATTTGTTTATTATTTATCCTCTATTTTTTGTAAGTTCACGTGCTGAACAATATGTCAAAGAGAAAAAAAAAAGAGTTAAATGAATTTAAGGCTTTAATTTTTATGTAAAATATGATCGCGTGCTATCTTCAAAATTTGTTAAAATGTAAAGATTATGTGGTGCGTGTGGCATCCATAGTTTTGTTTTTTTATTCAAGAAATGGAATAGAATAAAGAGAGCAACGATGTTAGTTGCATTTTTCTTCATATAGTTTGAATTTTTAATTTTAGTGAACTATTTTTTACCGTAGGAATAATTTCCTTATGTTTAAAGTTATAGGGAATTATTCTACGAGCACAAGAGATGCTACTTTAATAATTTTAAAGTGTAAATAATAAGTATGGGCGTCCGCTTTTATACAGTTTATTTTAGTAAGAGAAAGGCTAGGAATTTGCGATGCTTATTCCGTTGCTTTACAACTCACTTTAAACTAAGAATTATTGCAAATTTACAGATTCTCTGGATAAATATTTCAGTAAATTTTACAGAATTTGTTTTTTACAGTGAGGCTAAACGGACGAAGCCAAACTAGTATGTATTTAAATGCTACTTATATTCATATCTGCCAACTTTCTAAATTTATTCGATAATGTTAATAACGTCCTTTTTTTTTTTTTGTAACTTTCTTTGTAATATGCTTTTTACCAGTATATAACTACGATTAAATAACAATATATATATATATATATGTGTGTGTGTGTGTGTGTGTGTGTCTGTGTGTGTGTGTAGGAATAGATTATCAATGAATAAAATGAAATAAAACCCCATAAAACACTGAGATCTTCATCAGAGAGGCCCCTCAGTGTAGGGGTGAAAGAGAAGTTTCTGAAAGGACAGTAGCAATTAGCTAATAACTATCCTTAGACCCCAACTTCTCACCAAACAGAAAACCACCATTAACTGAAAAGAAATCTGACATACATATAATTTAAAAAATCCAAATACAATTATAAAATTACCAAAATTACAAAAGTAGTACAATTAATATATATGAAATATACAAGAAATTACCAAATACATAAAAATGAAATACAATAAAATGTGACGTCCTACCTGATAAACTAACACTCTTCGGCCGACGGGGCTACTCGTCGGTACTTAAATATCGCCCTTAATTTAGGAACTAAAGTAAACTTAAGTACCGACGAGTTGCCCCGTCGGCCGAAGAATGTTAGTTTATCAGGTAGGGGTTTCATTTTATTGTATTTCATTTTAATGTATTTTGTAATTTCTTCTATATTCCATATATATTAATTTGTTGTAATTGTACTACTTTTGTAATTTTGGTAATTTTATAATTGTTTTTGGATTTTTTAAATTATATGTATATCAGATTTCTTATCAGTTAATGGTGTTTTTCTGTTTGATGAGAAGTTGGGGGCTAAGGATAGATATTAGCTAATTGCTACTGTCCTTTCAGAAACTTCTCTTTCACCCCTACATTGAGTGGCCTCCCTGATGAAAACCTCAGTGTTTTTTAGGATTTTATTTCATTTTATTCATTGATAATTTATTTTATTCATTGATAATTTATTTTATTCATTGATAATCTATTCCTATTTTTAAGTTTTGCATTTTCTTTTGCAGAAATTCTGCGCATTGGTTTGCAATTCTCCTTTTATGTTTTTCTTATCTTTAAACTCATAAATTCGTTACAATAGTTACCTATATATATATATTCATGAAAAGTGGTATGAAGGAAAGGCGAGAATTATCAACGTTACAGAAAAAAAATTAAAAAGTCGGCAGCTATGCTCGCAATTATATATATATATATATATATATATATATATAAACCAGACATTTTTAATTCATCATATTTATATTAATGGAATAATTTATAAATAATACTACTTTTACAGAAAGCAGCATTTTACAAAAGCTATCGATTAGCCGTTACAAAATAACTTTAAATAAAGAAAGTGACCTCTTACATAAAAATGATCTTTGCAGTATGAAATAAAATCTCTGCAAGATGAAGAACATTAAACAAATAAAATTAAGTTCATATAGAGCATATAAATTCTGATTATTAATAATAAATTGTCAAATATATTGAATTTTCACACACAGCAAGATTTTAAATCTGTCTTTTGCTAACAATTTAATTTCGTTTATCAATTTGATGAGTCTTTTTAACTTTGACATTTTACGAAGGAAAATAATTAAAATATTTTATTTTAATTTCTTTATATCATATGGTTAAAGGTTTTTTTTTTTTTTTTTTTCTGTAGAGTAGCTTTTTTTCATTCGTAAAGAAAAAAAAAAAAAAAAAAAAAAAAAAAAAGGAAACCTTTTGCTGATTCTTCCTGTTCAAATTCTATTTTTAGGATTGTTAGATCCTACACTAAATTTCCTTCCCTTACACATCATTTTTTTAGAATGATGTTTGCAATATTTAGCAGAAAGAACAGCAGAAAGAAAGAATTTTATTTTCATATAAAAGAAAATCTGGCAGCAGAATTGAAAGCTTTTCACGAAAATCATTTTTACTGCATCATGAAAATATTTTTAAAATAAAACTTCTATTTGGACTAATCAGAATTATGCAATAGAAGGAATTTCTCAGTATGCTTAATAATATTACTAGTCAATTTAAATCTATAGTTTATATTTTTTGAATTCTCAAAACTTCTAGTAAATATATAAAACAAATTTAAAATTAAATTCTTTTACATAAATATTATGCACTGCTCGACATTGAAAATGCAACACCAAGAAGGAATGATAATAACGGAATGAAATTTATTGGACACATACATTATAGTAAGAAGAACAATTGATTAAAATTTCAGGAAATTTGGAGTAATATGTACTGAGGAAACAGTACATAAAGCAGCGACCTCTGTGTGCAATAACAGCACATATCTGCCTAGGCATTGAATCGAACAGCGATTCTAAGATTCTAAGATTCTAAGACGGAAGGAGGCCGCTCACCACTATGCAGCGGTTTTGAGCGTTTTTAACCTTTAGAGAGGGGCTCCAAAGCAACTGTGGAGATTCAGAAGAGCCTGTCTCCAAAGGTTAAGCCTCCCCCGTTTTTTATTGCATAGCAAATAACAAAAAAAAAAAAAAAAAAAAAAAAAAAGAAAAGAAAAGAAAAGAAAAAAGAAAGAAAAGAAAAATTACAAAGGTCGCCAGAGCAGAGCTCTCCCGCGACAAGAGGCGACAAAGTTGCATGAAAGTGAAGAGGACCGGAGCCAAGTGGTAGACTATTTACAAAGTTCATTCAGGTAATGTATAAATTTCACAGTCTTTATACAATGTTCTCGCAGTCTTAATATCAAGCCCAAACACCCTATGAACAATGTTGGTTAATAGCAATATCATGCGCAGGATGATTGCTTCCCGAGAGCACTTCCGTGGAATACTGTAGCATCAGACATGACCAGACCAGTATTCGCCATGTAGGAGAGGAGGAAAAATTTAGGAAAGATAGAGCAGGAATTTAGTTTGTTGAATTTGATAAATCTTGAAGGAAGGCATAGACGCGCTTTAATTTGAGCCGTAGGGGCTTTCTAGTTATTATATTGTTCAGCCAAGTTGCTGGTCTAGGGTTAGGGTTCCTTAATTCGATTGGATGACATGTACGGGTAGAGCACTTCATGAAGCTTCAACACGATGCCACAATTCATCGATCGAAGTTACTGGTGAGTGGTGGGGGGCCAGTCGCTTTTCAATGATTAAACAGTCATTTTCATTGGTGCGAGATCAGGAGAACGCGCTGGCCAGAGCAACAGTCGAACACATTCGGCATCAATGAAGGTCCAGACAATATGGACAACTTGCGGTCGTGCATTGTCCTGCTTAAATGTTGCGCTTCGGAGGCCTTGAACATAGGGCAGAGCTATAGACCTTAACTCGTCAGAAATGTAATGACTGGTATTCAGAGTAGCGGGAATGAAAACAAGAGGTGACCGGGACGTGTATCCAAGGGTACAACATACCATCAATCCAGGTGGTGACTCAGTATGCGGCTACCAAAATTCTGATTACCTTAAAAACTGCATCACTGATATGGGCGCCATCAATGTGTGATCAACGATGAACCTGGACACAGGAATGACGTGAAGTCACTTTTCAGACAAATCACAATCCCGTTTACAGCCTCAAGATTGCCTTATCCGTATTTAACGGCATTATGAATAATGCACATTGCCAGCTGGGATTCGACATCATCATACTGTCCATCATTTGCAATGATGTTATGGGTTCCCATTGGATACACGTCTCGATTAGTTCATGTTCGTATTCCTGGCACTCTGAACAGCGGCCGTTAAATTTCTGATGAGTTAAGGCCCGCCCCTCTGCCCTGTATTCGAGGCCTCCGTAGCGCAAAATTTAAGCAATATAATGCACGACCGCAAGTTGTTTGTGTTGTCCGGACCTTCTTTGATGCAGAATGTGTTCGACTGTTGCTCTGGCCAGCGTGTTCTCCTGATCTCGCACCAATGAAAATGACTGTTTAATCATTGTAAAGCGATTGCCCCCCCCCTCCCCACTCACCAGTAACTTCGATCGATGAATTGTGGCATCATGTTGAAGCTTCATAAAGTGCTCTACCCGTACATGTCATCCAATCGCTGTTCGATTCAATGCCTAGGCAGATTTGTGCTGTTATTGCTCACAGAGGTCGCTGCTTTATGTACTGTTTTCTCAGTACATATTACTCCTAATTTCCTGAAATTTTAATCAATTGTTCTCCCTACTATAATGTATGTGTCCAACAAATTTCATTCCGTTATTATCATTCCTTCTTGCTGTTGCATTTTCAATGTCGAGCAGTGTATGTTGCAAATTTAATTAGATAGATCTTATATTTAAACAAACTGAAAATTAATAGTTAAAGAAAAATGAATATAACCTAGTTAGATAATATATGCAGTATAAACATACATAGCTTTGAAGTAATTTAATAAAACATGATTTACCAGTTCATTTAAAACTTGATGCATAAAAATAGACAAGATCATAGTTTCACTAAATTTAGTTTTTTATGACTATATTGATTTGGGGATTGAGTTTACTTTTAGAAAATTTAATGGTGTAGCCTATATTTAACAATATATCTTTAAGAACTACACTTATTTTATATTTCATTTTGAGGAAGGAAATTTAAAATTATTGTACGCCGCATTACAAACTTTTACAAAAGTTGAAACTTGCTTAGAAATTTAGTTATTTCGTCTCACTGCACTCTTATTTCAGTGAATATTTTTACATTTAATACGATAAAACACATGTTAAAGCCACGGTAGCCTGGTCGGTAAGAGCAGCGAGTTCGTGATCGAAAGATTGCGGGTTCGGTCCTCGAGCCTGCCGAAGACCGTCGTGTATGCTAATGGCGACTGGTGCATGTTAAATTCCGTCGTGTTCGCAAAGTTCTCCAAGTTCTCATAAAGAAATTATACCTCTGGGGATACCGGAACATGGGTTTATCTCGACCCTGATCCGGATCAAAATTCGAGTTCCTGTTGTTTGGCTGTCTTTCTCCAGCTTGGAGCTGCAGTCGTTCTTCCTCCGTATGCGGCGCTCCTAATAACGGAAGGCGCACCCCTCTTGCCTTAAATCCGGATAGTTCCACTACCGGGGCTCGGAATTTCCGAGTGGCATACGACAACAACAACAACAAACATACGTTATATAAGTCCATTGTAGAAAACCAGTGTAACTCAAAAGACTTTAAGAGCCGATTTCGAAATGCATTTAATTTCGAACGCTCGAATATAGTAAATTCCTTTAAATAAAGAACCCCCATCAGTGACAGAGAGGTTCTGCACTCGAAACTGGTAGAAGGGAAGTCAACCCAGCCATTCGGGGTTTTCCATGGTTTTTTCCGGAACTCATACCCCTTTGAAAGACTCCTACAGAGGACACACCACTGAGGTTCAGGACCCTCATGTAGTCAATTAACCTTAATCCTCAACCCAAAACCTCTTTTAAAAAGAATTATATTAAAATACAACAGTTTATACATATTGTAGGGAGTGGGTGTTCATTAACTAACCCTAATTATTAATTAATAATTTCATTATAAGCCAAAATCATGCATTTCTAACGGGCTTCAATTAGCAACTACTATGGCCATTTATATTGTTTTTACTCAGAAAACTTAGAACGATTTTCGTTACGTTTCTTGTGTTAGATATTAATTTATATATATATATATATATATATATATTCTTTTTTAATTTTGACACAGGCTACAGAACTTTACTAGGCGAACCAATGGTTAGCTGTCTCTGGATTACAGCATGATTTCTTTTTAAAATATTATAAAACATTGGTGTTTTTTGGAAAGGATCTCACAAAATAAATATGATATACTATGTATTATGAAACGTAAATATTTCTTCAAATATTTAATATTTACAAAGCAACGTAATTGATAACGTTTTTGAAAGCTATTAAGATATTTAGAAATATGGTTTTTTATAGAATAAATTTTTATTAGCATAAATATTTCTTTTAAATGACCTGGGGAAAAAAATTCAGTTACATTATAGATTATAATTTGAAATGCATTTCCAGGTGTATTATTCATATTTTTATCCAACAATGATGCAAATTGTTCTTTCATTAAACCCTCGCTTTCCCAAGATGGGATCATTTTGACCCCATTTTGAAGTTGAAATTTAGTTAAGCCCGCCTCATTCAAAACGTGCGCTAATTCGGCAGATATAGTAAGCATAACCAGTGAAATGTTTCACCTTCTAAACGATACAAAAAGGCACGCTGCTGGTGATTTTCACCAAACGTGCCAAGCGCCTCCTGAAAGCAATTTTTCTGCAGTAATTCCTTGATCTTGGGAAAGCAAGGGTTAATTCATATTTGTGTCAGCTTTCATTTACTATTAAGTTATTAAATGTTATAAAAAAAAATTCTCAAAGTTATTCACATTCAGTATAAAATATTGTGAGTTTTAAAATTTCACTTCAAATAAAATAAATTAATCATAAATAAAGTAAATTAACTGACAATTTTATTTAAATTTGTCAAGTAAAACGTTGAATTTTTTTTTTTTTTTCACTGATGTATTATTTTAGTTAAACAATAGAAATTTCAATGTTAAATTTTTTTTTTTTATTAAAAAATTGTAATATTTTGGAAAAAATTTTTAGAAAAACACCTTTTTTTTTTTTTTTTTTTTTTTTTTTTTTAAAGATAAATATATATATTTACATATAAATTTAAATTGTTTCATTCGATAAATATAAAAAAAAAATGCCTTTAATTCCAACTTAATATGAATAAATATATGCATAAAATAAAGTTTAGCTTTTAATTTAAGTGACATGCTTTGACAAAACTCTTGATGAACAAAAAAGATAATTTATATATAACTACTTTCAGTTTTTGAAAATTAAAGTAATTAATATATATAAAAGGGAAAAAAAAATAGTTGGACGTCTCAAAGAAAAAACAACTTATTTAATTATGAATATCTTTTGTGATTAGAAAAATGTTACAAAAAAAAAAAAAAACTTTCAAAGGAATTAATTTAAAAAAAAATAAAAATAAAAAGTTGCTATACTATAATAATTATGCATAAACATAACTTTTATAAAATAACTGCTTTAAAACAATATTATTTTAAAAATGTAAGGTATTCATAATTAAGGAAAATTGCACCAGATTAACACCTCATGAAAGATGATACTATGCTAAAAATCTAATCAGCAGCAATAATAATAATTATTATTATTATTATATATACATATAAGATTGTGATAGATCTCCATTACTTCGTAAGATAGAGTGCCATAAAATTTTGATAACACAAAAACACACACCGAAACTCGTGTTATGGCACACATGACATTTTCTAAAATTGATCAAACCACTTTCAGGGAACCTCAAATGAATAATTTCAATGAAAACCAGCTACAAAATAATTGACATATCAAATATTCACTTTCTGTATATAGAATAAAATAAAGACAATTTACATTTCAATGAAAACAGGTATATTTAAAGTTTCCTGCAACTACAATTACATGTTAAATAGATTTTAAGTGGAATAGTTTATATATATATATATATATATAAAGTACTAAAAAATATCTTTTGAAATGAAAGTAATTTTTTTTTTTACAGTATTTAGAATATTTTTCAAAGAATTTTTATTGTCATTAGGATGCAGGGATTCACACTGCAATGCGACCGGAGAAACATCTGCCGAAGGCAGTAAAGGTCAAAACCAAATCGAAATTTGTTTACAAAACTGTTTGATTCTCTGGAACTGAATAATCTATTTCAATAGAAAAAATAAAGATAATTCATTTAAATATACTAAAGCTAACAAAGCCCCAAAATAAGCTGCACCAAGTACATAGATATCAACCCCCCCCCCCCTCCCCCGAGCCAAATTCTGTTTTTTTTCCAATGTGTAAATAAATTTATTTTGGAGACCTCCTTTATTACAGCTAATCCTTGGTATGTTACAGGGCATCTTTGGAGGAATTGCTAACGTGTCCCATGTGAAATGGCCCCATAACACCATTTTTTATTTCCATAAGTGTAAAAATTCATGCAGAATATATTTCAATAAAAAACATGAACAGCAGTAGCATCCTAAATGCCAGTTAACAAAATCTAAAATATAATCTACAAATAAATAAAAAAAAACGACTCTTCATAAGCGAAAAAATTTAATCATCTTAGCAAAATTTTGAAAATTCTTTCAGGTTATTTAATGGACGCTCTGTCTTCCCTCACATTTATATAAGAGAAAGAAGACGAAACAACACATACTAGGCTGGAGTAACAATGACGTTTGATGGAACATTTTTAAAATATCGTTACTGGACCAACGTGCCACTATGGCCAACTAGCTGCTGTCTACCTTACATAACAAGGCACGTATAAGCGAAGGATAATAAATTCAATAAAATAACCTCTTTATTTTCCCTTCTCTTTTTCTTTTCTTAAATTCTTTTATAAAAAAATGTAATTTTTCATAGATAAAGACTTAAAAAAAAAAAAAAAAAAAAAAAAAAAAAAGTATACGAATTTAAATTACTGTTATATCATCAAATAATACATAATAACCTTCGTAAATTACGCAATATTATTGAAATGCCCTCATGATATTAAAGAAAATATTTCATTCCAAACAAAATAGTTAGAAATGAATTTGTTCATTACATTTTAATCATGATTAATCCATTAAAAAGATCTGCAGGTATTACATAATGGTACTATTTCTTATCTCAGAAGGAATGTCGCCAAAGGAAACAGAGCTTTTACAAATTTAACTTTCATAAAATCAATCAACTAAAAAGACTGCCACAAAGTTTTAATGAAACATAATTTCAAAGAAACAATAATTAATTAGACAGTGTTTTATTTTTTATTAATATAAAGGATTTTGAAATTATTAAATATAAAAATTTAAATTATCTGAGTTATTTCAAAACTTTTTAAACTCCGTCATATGTAATTACATTAGAAAATACTATAAATAACTAGACTTGACGCAGAACTGAAATATCAATATTTACACAACGTTAAAAATGCCAATGTAAAAAAAATCGTTAAGTGCAGACTGCAGTTCCGTTAGCGTAAAGCATTCTGTCATCAGTGCAGAATGACGAAGTGGATTATTGCTCATATATATGAGTAGGGAAGCGGATTATAGAGTAAGAATAACAACCAATAGGAATTTAGGAAACTGGAGCTGTAAGCCAATAGGAATTTCGTTTGAATAATTGGAGATGATCATCATCCCAAATTCCTATTGAGTTACAGCTCCAGTTTCTTAAATTCCTATTGGTTGTTACTCTGACTCTATAATCCGATTCCCTACCTATATATATGAGCAATAATCCACTTCGTCATTCTGCGCTGATGACGGTACGCTTTACGCTACCGAAACTGTAGTCTGCACTTAACAATTTTTTACTTTCCGAACACTATAGTGAGGAAAGTATTGTAATCATGTCAAAAATCCGAATTTCAGATTTTGATGTTTCTATACGTCGAGGTCCCCTGAGTCCGTTTTCACTATTTTTATGATGATGGATGTATGTGTGTGTGAATGTGTGTGTGTGTGTATGTCTGTGAGTGAACACGCTAGCGTCTAAACGCTTTGTTCGAATAAGCTGAAAGTTGGTAAGTACATTGTAAGTCACCATAGTACGAACCCTATAGATTTTGGTGAATTTAGCACTTACAGTTTTTTTACAGGGGCACAAAGAAAAATTCTTTATCATTATGGTCTACGGAGCCAAATTTTTTAAAGTGTGATAGCGTCTAAACGCCTTATTAATCTGAGAAAAAACTTTGTACACATGTATAGGTCACAGTTGCACCAACTGTATAGATTTTGGTGAATTTAGCACTCACAGTTTTTTTACAGGGACACAAAGAAAAATTCTTTATCGTTATGGCCTATGGGACCAAATTTTTAAAAGTGCGATAGCATTTAAACGCCTTATTCAATTGAGCTGAAAATTTATATGAATACTATAAATCACTGTTGCATTAACTATAAGCATTTTGGTGAATCTGGCATTTATAGGTTTTTACAGGGACACAACGAAAAATTCTTTATCATTATGATCTATGACCTCAAAGTTCAGTAGCGTAAAATAAAACATCGTGTAATATATGGAGAAAAATACTCAAATACTCTATTATGGTTTTCTCTCTTTTGTTTGTTTAACAACTCCTCCTTCTTTACTTTATCTACAAAACTGTTAATTACTCAATGTTCGGAAAGTCGAGTGGAGTCACTCCAGATTTTTTTACATTGGAAACTTTAAAATTGTGTAAATATAGAAGATACTATATTTCGAAAATTAAAAAAAAAAAAATTAAATTTAGCATAAATACATTCTGTAAAAAAAAAAAAAAAGACGCATATATAGAAGGAATTGTCCGATTGTAATGCATTTGAGTAGGCGAAGACGTTTTGAACAAACATGCAAATGATTAAAATTTGCTATCCAATGAATGAATAGCGGAAGTTCGCATTCAGCAGGTGTATATGGAACGAGTCTCCATTTGATGGTCAGATTTTCTGTTGTATGCGAATACCGTCGACTGCGGATACCTTCGTGAACTGTGACAATACCTCGACGAAAAATTCTGGTAAATAACGAGCATATGTCAGAGTTTTAAAGAGGTTGTACTATTGAACTGAAAAAAGGTCGGTCGGATAAACCGAACAATCACTCGAGTTCTGAGTCGATGCGATGCTGGAATTATGCGATGCTGGCAAGAGTGGATTAACAACTGCTATGATATCAGTATCAGAGTGCAGTGGTCGACCGAGGGCCACAAAAGAACAGAAAAACGGGACGATTGTCAGACTACTTGTCACATCACCAGATTTGTTCGGTACAGTGGTATCGGGCTCAATCAATTTGAAACTACGCTGACTAAGGACTTATAGTATTTAGTGAAGTGTCCCATTTCAAATTATATCCTGACGACACCTGCAGACGTCGGTCTGGAAACGTCTGGGGCAACAAGAGAGTCCTGTACTTACTATCGTATGTCACAGAAGCCCACAACAGGCAATTATGGTCTGGGGAGTCATTTTCTTTGACAGCCGGACAACTTTGGATTTATTTCTGATACGTTTACAGCACAACTATATGCCCTGTAAAGGTTTTTCAATTAAATTCACCCTTTTTCAGATTAAGTTAATCCTTTTGTAAATTAAAATTACCCTATTGCAAATGCAATTCACCTTTTTGCAAACGAAATTCACCCTTTTGCAAATCAAGTACTTTTGCATATATATTATATTTAAATAATAATAATAATAATACGCCGATAAAATCTATCAGAAATGCATCGAAAAAAATGTAAATTGCTAACATGGTGTTAAAACTAGCAATTAATTAGCAGAAATTGCTGGCAGAAATAAAACCACGGCACAGTCTACCACCAAGCAATATATGTAAAACACATTCGACAGCCGGTTGTATTACCATTCCTTTTGCGGCATCCCGGGCCTAGGCCTACTTTTCAACAAGATAATGCCCGGACTCACACGTTACGTGTTGGAAGAATTTTCCTCAAGCTTTTCCATTACTTCCTTGGCCATCTAAGTCTCCCAATCTCTTCCCCATGGAGCACATTTGGAATGTTATGGGAAGCTGATTACAGGAATCGCGAAATGTTCACAATTTAATCCAACACTCGGAGACAATTTGGCAAAAAATGCTGCGCTACACCATCCAGGATCTTTATCAGTCTATCTACACGCCGTGTGACAGCTTGCATCCGGGCCAGAGATGGGCCAACGTCTTTTTGACTTCTCATTTTTAACGGTAAAACTCTGAAATAAATTATTTATTTGTTCTGAAATGCTAATTGTTTGCTTTTGTATGCATGGTCTTCATAACCACCAATTTTTTTAATAATCAGATTGCCCTTCCTAATTCATCTTTTTTTATTTTTTATTTTTTGTTATAGTGTGTATATGAAGTAAAATAAGTTTGTTGTTTCATTTAGTAGTAAATTTATCAGTTTTTAAATTTATTTTCAGTTTATTAATAAATTAACTTATACGAAAAAAGCATTCGTTTAAATTTAATTTATTTTACAGGAAATCTTTTATTATTCTATAGAAGAATATACAAAGTAAATTAAGAATATTTTTTAACATGACAGACATATAACAAAAATGAAGATTAAAACAAAGAGACTGTAGATTTTTGTGACTTTAATTCTTTATACAGCTAAATTTAAATTTAAAACTGTTTTTATTAAGGAACAAGAACGAAACATCATGCAGTACGCATTGATTATTAACACTTTCCAATGTACGCACTTGTTGTATCGTTTAATTTTCAATAATTTGTGCCTTTTATCACACGACAGACAAACAGAAGGACTGAAAAGTGTACAAATAGAATAACTGAATTTAAAATCACGCATAGACTTTGTTGGAAAGTGTTAAATAGGCTTAACGTAAAAGAAAATGCAACCATTCGAGTATAATTGCAGCCCTTAATATATCTGAATACTTTAGTGTAGCTCTAATGATTAATCGTATCATATTCAATACAAAACATTATGTTAGAATATTAACAATACATGTCAATTTCTTTATGATTTTTACAGTAGAAAGTTTTTTAAATATGATTTTTAAAAATGCCCTTTCTGAAACGCAATGTATTGGCATTTGTTTGGTTGTCCCTGTACACAAACTAGTTGTACAGGACCTATTAAAGTCATTTTAAATAGGGATCATTCCATCGCGAACTTGTTCAATATATAATTTTTTTTTTTCTTAATTCTAATAATATTTACGGGCATTGGAGGACGGGAGACACACAGATAGAAAGACAGACAATTGGACAGACAAATACAAATATTGAAATCCTATTCACACTTAAAAATTGTTAGAAAATTTTAAAAACGCTTAATGAAACGAAAGTACAATTCCAGCAAATTTTTATTAATATTTTTAAGTAACTGAATAGTTTTGTGTGGCCCTGTTTATCTAATGCTAATTATACTATATTCAAAAAAAGCATTCTTTTGTGCATATGCATATTTCAATTTCGTTAAGCTTTGTACAAAGTAAAGTTAGTAAAATGTAGTTTATAGAAAAACCTTTGACAGAACGCAGTGCTTCGGAATAATTTTGAGAGTCTCAGTACACAAACCAGCGGTTGTATTTAAACATTTAACATAGGAAACTTACGATATTGAACTTGAATAGCATATTTAAATTTCATTAAGATTTGTGTACAGTAAAGTTATTAAAATATGGTTTATAGAAATATCTCCCTTAGAACAAAATGCGTTGTTATACTTTTGGGTGTTCCTGTACACAAACCAGCAGAGGTATTCACTCCATTTTCAACAGAGAATATCCGGTAGTGAACGGGAATAACATATATCAGTTTCAAGAAATTCTATAAATATTAATGGAAGTTAGAGCGTGGATAGACAAACAGGCAAATGGACAGACAAATAGACAGACACACAAATTGAAATCACACTCACACTTAAAAGTTTATAAAAAGTGTTATACACATTTAATGTAAACGAGAGTGCAAGTTCAGGAAATTTTTATTATTATCTCTTAAAGTAACAGAATATTTTAGTGTGAAACTGTAAATCTAATGCTAATCATACTCTATTCTATAGAAAGCATTATTTGTGCTTAAGAATAGCATATTTCAATTAAATTAAACTTTGTGCAAAGTAAAGTTATTAAATTTTGGTTTATAGAAATACCTCTCATGCAACGCAGTGCTTTGTAATGCTTTTGGATGGCCCTGTACACAAACCAGTTGATGTATACACTGTATTTTCATTACGGAACATCCAGTGGTGAACTTAAACAACTATTTCAGTTTCAAGAAATTCCATAAATATTTACGAAAGTTAGAGCGCAAAAAAACAGACAGACAGATACACAGACCGACGGGCAGACGAACAGACAGACAGATACACAAATTGAAATTATATCCACACTTAAAAATTGTTAGAAATTGTTAAAAATGCTTAATGTAAACAAAAGTGCAATTCCAGCAAATTTTTATTAAAAGCTTTTAATGTACCTGAATATTTTTGTGTGGCCCTGTAAATCTAATGCTAATCATACAATATTTTATAAAAATCATTATTTTCTGCATAGGAATAACCTATTTCAATTTCATTAAGCTTTGCGCAAAATAATGTTATTAAAGTTTCGTTTATAGAAATACTTTTCAAAGAACGCAATGCTTTGAAATACCTTTGAGTGGCACTGTGCACAAACCAGTGGTGGTATTTACTCCATTTTATATAGGAAACATTCGATAGTGACCTTCTATAACATATTTAAATTTCATTATGATTTGTGTACAGTAAAGGTATGAAAATATGGTTTGTAGAAATACCTCTCACAGAACACAATGCTTTGGAATATTTTCGAGTGTCCCTGTACACAAACCAGTAGATTTTCACACGCCATTTTTATAGAGAACATCCGATAGCAAACTGGAATAACATACGAGGTGTGGCTATTAAATAACGCGACTATTGCTGTAAAATATTTTTTTTTTTAAATTTATACATGTTTAGTTATAATCACCTTCAATATACACCCCTCTTCTATCCCTACAACGCTCCATGCGAATTTTCCATTGTTCGAAAAAGTGCTGGAAGTCTTGTCCTGTAATTTTCTGCATGAAGCGTGCCGCTTTTTCTTTCACAGATTTAACTGACTCAAATCGTGTTCCTTTTAAAGCAGATTTAACTTTAGGGAACGGATAAAAGTCAGATGGGGCCAGGTCAGGCGAATAAGGCGGATGGTCTAAAACTGGGATGTTGTATGTGGCTAGAAACGCCTTGACAGACAATGACGCGTGAGCCGGCGCGTTGTCTTGATGGAGAACCCGTGACTTTTTCTTCCACAATTCGGGCCGTTTTCTCCTTACCCCTTCCCGGAGTTGAGCAAGCACCTCAAGATAGTAGTGTTGATTAATAGTTTGACATTCAGGAACCCAGTGAAGGTGCACAATACCAGTAATGTGGAGAAAAAGGATCATCATCGCTTTAAATTTCGGTCATCATCTCCAAAGTCTTCTCAGTCATCTTGGAAACGCTTGAACCACTAATAAACTCGCGCACGTGATAAACATTCATTGCCATAAACTTGTTTTAATGAAAGATAAGTTTCACTATCGGTTTTACCAAGTTTCACGTGAAATTTCACGACCATTCGTTACTCTACTTTTACACTTATCACGTTTTTTCGGCAAAACGAAACAAGCACCTCTTACACAAATGAAGGTTACGGCCAGACTGATTTCTCTACAAACACGGGAGCCGCTGTAATCGAAAGAGAAGGCTTTACGCTGCACAGCTGTCGGTCGTTTGGATTTGGCACATATGTAGTTCATCTGTAGCAGCAATAGTCTCGTTATTTAATAGCCACACCTCGTATATCAATTTCAAGAAATTCCATAAGTATTTACG
The DNA here is from genome assembly GCA_963930645.1 of Salticus scenicus. Lineage (NCBI taxonomy): Eukaryota > Metazoa > Arthropoda > Arachnida > Araneae > Salticidae > Salticus > Salticus scenicus. The sequence goes on from OZ005652.1 coordinate 105,973,125, forward strand.
AGAGTTAGAGCGCAGATAGGCAGACAGACAAATCGAAGTCATTAACACTTTTCAACCTTGTTGGAAATTGTTAAAAATATCAAACAATTCTATTTAGAATCATATGTTCTTTTTTTCCTTGTTCACTTTAATGTGTTAAAATGTTCAATAAATTAACATCTTTTTCATGCGAAAATGAAAAACTCTTACAATTTAAGCAAAATATATTCACTTAAGGATATAATTTATAATAAAATCAATTAAAATTGGATACTTGCTAATTAGAAACAAACTAGAAATTCATTGTCATAAGCTTATATAATTCTCTTCGGAATGCAATACATGATAAGTTATTATGAAATTAGTACATAAATCTAATCTATTTTATTTTCCGCTAGCTACAATTGAATTATCTTTTCTAGTATTTTTTGATTACCTAATCTCATTTTAACAATTATGACAACATTAATCCAAATTATTACTTGTTTGACATTGTTTAATCCCTAGTGAAATATTTCAGCTTTTTCTTTCTTTCTTTTCTTTCCTTTTTTTTTCTTTTTTTAATTTAATTTTTAAAAATTCTTTCTCGAATTGGTTAGAGTAAAAGGGCTTATAATAATTAATCTACGCGAAAAATATTACTATTTTTAAATTCGATTTTCTAAAATTAAATGTCTGTTGACATTCACCAATAAATATCAACGAATTATAATAATAATAATAATTATTATTATTATTTAAGGAAATGATAATATAAATTAGACTTTTTATTTAAAGTATACTTTTCTCAAGATTTCGGTTATGTTATATCGTAAATTTTAATAAAACATTATAAAATATTTCAGAGTTTACATAAAAAATTTAAGATCTGTCAGACATGCACGATTGGATAAAATATTCACGTATTTGTCACTTCTGAGAGTGGTATGTAGACCTATTAGAGGTCCCATAAAGTAGGTGAGTTTCATACCAGCTGTTATTTGCAATAAATAATTATTTATGAATCTATGAATATAAAATGATAGGAAAAATAATTCTGCGATTTTTGACATAGAAAATTCTGTTATCATATAATAGACAAAGTGTGATTGTGCGATTGAGACGCAATTATTGCGTAACGCGAATAACAAAAAAATATTTTAAACATGTATAACAAAATTAATTGGCTTTTATTTTCTAGGAATAAAACAAAACTATTTTTATAGAGCTCCAATAACAAGTTACCAAATGGGAGGAAAAGAAAACAAGTATGTTACAAATTAACATGAGAGGTTGAAAATTACCATAATTTTCGGTGGATTACCATAATAATCCGCGGATCAGATAAGTTAATTTTTAATCAGAAATTTTAATTGACATTTAAAGTTATATCTCCACTAGTTATTTCTTCGGGAAAATATAGATTTTTCTGTTTAATAAAACTTCTAGTGGAAGAATATAATATCTTAACTGCGGATTATATGCCGAATGTTGCGGTAGTAAGTAGCATTGTTCCCAAAAATGCCAATAGGTGACAGCACTGTACAACTGTAAGATATCTATTCGGAATTTATGAAACAACAGGTGTAGAATGTGATCAGCTGTATTTGTAAATGGTGGAAGTGCTGGAGAAGTGTAAACACGGATTAGGAGACCAGGATAGAACACTAGATAGGGCAGCGAGCGCGAAAATAGAAGCTTTCCTTTCCGCATTAATTCAGCTGACCAGAGTAAGCGATCCGATCGCCGCCTGGTGTAGTATCTTTGAAACTTATCGGAAGAAAGGGAAAGCCCGCCCCTTAGGCTTCAGTCATCCAACGAACGAACAGCCAGAAATGTAAAAACGCGCTGATTGGTGGATTCTCGAGATTGGTCGCCCTCTATATGAAAGATGAAAATTACTACCTTCCCGTAACGTTAGTAATATATCCTGTAGAATCTCCTAATCCGTGAGTGTAAATTAAATAGCGGCGCAAATTTTTATTTATTTATTTTTTATTTTTATTTTTATTTTTTTATTTTTTTTGTGGGTGAAAACCTTCCGACATAGGACATCCATGGTCCTCGTCTGTCAGCTTTAACCATTTCCTCAACCATCCGTACATGTTCTTCTATCGAAATTTCAGTAGGGTGACCACTTATTTCTTTGTCAACAACTTTCGAAAATTTATGAATACAATTGTCAATTGTCGCAGATCGCTTGATGACAAACATATTTTAAGTCATTCAAACAGAGTATTTTCTTGTGCATATGCTTCGCCAGAAATCCTTCAGACTACAAAAAGCGCACAACACATTATTTGTGCGTATCAATAATTGCTGTCTGTGTGGAATAATAAATTCGAATCTTACAGTTAGAAACATAAATTCGAATCTTACAGTTAGAAAGGGCGGCTGCCTATTGGCATATTGGAAAACAATTTACAACTGATTCCCGACTTCTCTTGTTGGTTTGTGACTTACTAATTGACTGATAATTTTACTTTTGACATTTGAATCCCTTGAATGGGTCACAATGTACTCAAATTGTGAATTGTGAATATTTATACGATCACATGAATAAATTATGCCATTTTAGTAAACTAGAGTAACAAAACAATTTAGTACGTTAGCATCTTCTCCATAACAGAGATCGAGTTTCACAGTATTTCATATTAAGAAAATTAATTATTTCCCTGTTAATTATCTGTAACACACACTAATTTTACAAGGAATAGTCACATCAGGGTGTTAAATATTTTTCAGAGTAACGACCATTTGAATAAGTACGTAACGATACTGTTGGAGGCAGTGGTTTTTCATGTTACTAGATGCAAGAATAGCAGTACAGGGTGGGCAAGAAGTCCGTAAAGACTTTATAAATTTATGAGACCCGAAACTAGTTGGCATAGGTGGACTCTGCTCAGTTCCCCATCATATTTATGCTCTCATAAATTTCTAGTGCGAGACATATTATAATCATGTTAAAAGAAATGAATTTGACCAAAGCTTGATACAGTTACAGAATGAAATACCCGACTAATAGGCTATCCACCGTTCACATTGATATATTTATCTTATTCTAATCTATTAATTTATTTTATCAGGGTCAATTCCATTGTTTAGTTTTCATGCTACTATTTCCAATGCAATAATCCTCAAAATTCGTATTTATATGAAAAATTTACAATTTCGCTATGTTGATAAAATCGTAAATTACGAATAATTTACGAAATTTTCCTATTAGAATATTTGTATTCAATCATGTTCAAACAAATATCATAAACGTAATTTTGAAGTTGTCTAACGTATTTAGGATCCTCAAAATGGAAGTGTATGCTCAATTTTGCCATATTCTGACATGTTAAGTAAATCGTAAATTCCAAATAACTTACGAATTTTTTAAATTGGAAAAATCATAGTCTATGATATTCATGCCAGTATCCTAAATAATATTTCGAAAGTGGTTTGACATCTTTACGATGAAAATATCCCTAAAGATTGACGTTTATGTGAAATTTTGCTCTATTCTGCCATGTTAAGAAATTCGTAAATTTCCAATAACTAATGAAATTTTTATATTGGAAAATTCATAGTCATTAATATTCATACCAGTGTCCTAAATAATATTTCAAAAGTAGTCTGACATCTTTACGATGAAAATATCTCTCAAAATTGACGTTTATGTGAAATTTTGCCCTATACTGCCATGTTAAGAAATTCGTAAATTTCCAATAACTTGCGAAATTTTCAAAGTAGCATATTTATAGTTACTGATGTTTATTCCGGCATCAAAACTGATATTTTAAGACTGGTCTGACATTTTTACAGTAAAAGGTTTCCTTTTAATGCACATTTAAATGAATTTTTGTCCTATTCTTCCATGTTAAGAAAATCTTAAATTTCGAATAACTGCTGAAGTTTTTTAATTCGAATGTTGCAAATGAATAGGGTTCTTGCCAGTATCGAAAGTAATATTTTAAAACTGATCTGACCTCTCTGCGATCATTTGTTCGTGAGATATCATGTAAACAGACTAACACACTAACGGACTAACACACTAACGTATTAACACACTAACAGACACCCTACAGACAGACACCATACAAATTTTGTCATTTTCGGATTCCTCACACCTGAAAACGTACAAAAAATTCAAAAAACCGGGTTCGAAATTTTTCACGATTACCTAAATTCCCCATACCTATAGTATGATAGGGAACTAAAAATAACCAAAATAAAAAACTGTTTGCAGATTTAGTATCGATAAGTCACGGGATTTTTTTTAAGATAAGAAAAAAAAAAAATAATAATTCAAAAAACAACCGATAGGCGGCGTTTCGCATGAAGTGAAAGAAAAGGCACGTAAATAACAAAAATAATGCTACCAAATCATTTATTATAGCAATATGTGTTCCACTTAGTGGTCATAACACATAACAGGCGTGTCACAAATTCAGCAATGGCAGAGTGCAGCATGTCTGGCTGTATACATGACAGCTCTTGGTGGATTGCATCTTTCAATTCCAACAGATTCGATGGATGGGATCCTTATTCACTTACATGGGATGCAACGGAGAACTGGTTCCGGATTAAGAGCGTAAGTATTTAAAATCGCCATTTGCATATTTCCAACTAAGTCGTTCGTACTAGCGCCATCTGTCGGCTGTTTTTTTTTTCTTATCTTAAAAAAATTCCGTGACCTTTCAATGCTAAACCTGCAAACCGCTTTTTATTTCGGTTATTTTTCGGGTTTTATGAATTTTTAAAGTTTTTGTGGACTTTTTGCCCACCCTGTATATAGATTTCCTTCTCATACTTTTCAAAATTGTAAAGATATTCTCTTTTGATATATAATGCTAACAATGCCTAGCTGAAAATTGATTATGGAGTATGTCATATGATGCATCGCAATTTGTTTAAAAAAATAAATAAATAAATGACATTTTTTATTGAGTATTACGAATGAAGATTTGTTTTACACTTTTCAAACTGTTACATGTTTACTTCTATTTCATCAAATTATAACAAAGGGATTTTCAAAACTTTTTAGTTAAGTGAATTAAGTCAGAAGTCAATACATTACATTACTTTCAAAATGAAAGTTTTTGTTAAAATGAAATTGTTGAAAACTTTTTCTTTCGATAAGCATTTTCCAGGTGAAAGATAATTCTAGGTTTTAGCTTTCGGCCTTGTGACTCTGTCAAAAATCCTTTTCAGTTCAATCTTTCTTACGTACGACAGAAAGTCTTGAATTTAGTGTATTAAGAGTTTCTACGAAATTTTTATTAAAGAAAATAAAAGTTTCCTGAAGTTTGTCGATTTAAAAAATTTTCAACAGTAAAGTGTATTATAAAACAAATAAATTAAATGTTTCATAAATAAATATAAAATTTTCCATCGAAAAATTGGTAAAAAAGAAAAAAAAAATGTATTCTGAGAAATTTTATTTATTATAAAAAATTATAAGAAATAAAAAGAGTGAAATAAGAACATTTCTCCAGAAGCAAAACTAATCCAGTATTCATCAGGAATTTATATATTTCCCCCATTCAATTATCAACAGTTGTAATATGCATTAAATGATCATTCTATAATTATGTACTATGTTCTGTAAAGTTTTAAACGGAAAGTTTTAAAATACGTATTGCAAAGAAACTTTATTATGCTCTTCTCACAAAAGGAACGTTTAATATGTGTGTATATAATTAAAAATAATTATTATTTTTTTATACAGAAATATAAACATTTTTGTTTTTAGTCAATCATCCTTTAAATATGTTTAATAACTTTTAATCTCTCATAAAAAAAAACAAATATTATGAACTTTACTGATATATAAACAATAGTATATTTCTTATCGAGACTGCATTTCATAGCATTTAAAGACGTTTTATAGGAATTAATATTACCCAGTGGTCGAAACACGACCAAACTTTTTAAGTACGCGTAAGAAGAAATATAGAAATATATAAAATATTAAATAAGAAATAAGAAATAAGATATATAGAAATATTAAATAAGAAATATAGAAATTCGAAATGTTCGTATAAATGGTGTTCTTAGTAATTACTTCATTTAACAAAATAATAATAATAATAATAATAAATCACTATAAGTTTTATTTTTTATTTTTTACATGACTATGGATCTTCTTATGAAGATCTCTATACAGAGTGTTTCAAGATTACAGCGACAAACTTCGAGAGGGGACAGGGCATATCATAAGTATTTAGAATTGTATAGGAACACATGTCTGCAAATGTCATCCTAACCCTTTATCTGTTGTTGTTTGGCTTTTATCTTCTTTTGCTTCTGACCTAATCGTGCAGTGAAAGCTTTGAGAATTTTCTCCATTGCTCCAGACATACTTTTAATTACTGGCATTCACATGAACTGCCCCACGTTGGGTGCCAAATGTTACGAAAACTTGTCGACTCGTGTGAGAAACTATTTTATAAAGAAATAGGCAGGTTCTAGTAGATGAATGCTTTTTGTTCAGCGTAACTTCTCAAATCCATACAACAGAACTGCGATGACAACGAATATTCTCGAAGTAGTCCAATTGTGCAGTTAATTCATCGAATATTCTTGTAGAAGCCTAATGAAGCGGTAACTACCCCTTTTTCCTAATTTTCGATCCCAAATTGCCCAATTTGAAGCTATATTAACGCCTACCTACGAAAATGAAAAAACGGCCATTTTTACTGTAATGCCGTATTGAAAGCAGAAAATAAATAAATAGGCAAGTTCTAGTCTACAATAATCAGTAATGACTTTTGATGATTCTTTTTTATAGAACTTTCGAAGAAGTTAGTTCCACTCTAGAAACCAATGTATCATTTCGTAAATTCCAGAACTTATTGAAGTTAAAGCTTCCAAATTCTAGCAACCCTAAACGACAATTTGTCGCGAAATTCAACACTAAATCGTCAACATCGACGCCAAAACCAAAATTTATGTTTGCGACAAACTTGGTGGTATGGTGAGACTAGTGACCAAATTTGGCTGAAAATATTATTTCAGATTAGCCAAAAGTAGTAAATTATTTCTTAATACTAACGGAGTTAATTGTTTTTGTATAATGTATAATTTCTCTCGATTAGTTTTTGCCAAAGAGAATAAAAGTAGGACATTTACACTCGAGTGAATTTCATTGAAATCTAAGCTGTGCATTTGCGAATGAAAAATTTTGTAATAAGCTGTGGAATGGTTTTCTTGAACAAGCTATTATATTCTTTATCTACATTTTGTCTTAATATCGTGACTTTTGTGGTTAGAGTAATGGTTTTTACTTCTTTCTTTTCTTTTTTCTTTTTCTTTTCTTATTTTCGGAAATGTTCATGGAGTGGAAACTGCCTGTTTATTTACGAACCTGTTACTTCACACAAAAATGTCAGCGTTTTCTTAACAATTTATGTACAAGGAAGTCATGTAATGTCCATATCTGATTTTTTTATTTTTATTTATTTTATTTTATTTTATTTTTTATTTATTTTATTTTTTTCGTTTGTAAGGGAAAAAAATATTGAACAAAAATATTGAAAATATTTCTTTGATTCTCCTATTTTAGAAATATTTACAAAATACTCTAAAAGTTAAGTTTAAAATTATTACATTAAATAACAATAAAGGTAATGTACTACTAACGATCATAAAATTCAGTCATTCATATAAACTTCAGTTATTATAAAGACTTACCTTTTTTCTCATATACATAAATTTTAAAAGGTCTTTATTGAAATAAAGATTCTTGAATTATGAAAAAAGCTCGGCTCCTTGTGTCAGTTCTTAATAAACTGAAATTATTTCAGTAAAAATGTCATATAACTAACTTTTAAAAATATATGTCTTTTAAATTTCCCGTTTGAATAAAAAGCTTCAGATTCGACCTTTTCAGGAAATTCTCTTCTTATCTTTGTAGCATGAAGTTTCTTTTTATGGCTCTACATAATATCTCTTAAGGCAATGTTTTTTGAATAAGCTTGAAAAACTATTAAAGAATGTCGTATAAATGGTATTTCGAGATCCTACTGTAAAAGATTTAGCTGACATTTTCTATGAAATCTGTTTATTCAATTACTTTTATGTTCCTTATTTAGTTTGATCGCTGTAATATTGGAGATCATCTAATCTGAAAATAAATTTAAAAGCTATCACTTTAAGCTATTCATACATAAAATAAATTTATTTTAAATAGATTTAGAATAGAATGTAAGCAAGTATATTCCAATTTCGGTGTTTCATGTGATTTCTTTATTTTATTGATTTGCCGTTGTTTTATTATGGTAAAGCTAAGAGAAGCTTCGCTTAATTCAAGAAAATAATTTAAAAAATAATAAAAAATTGATTAATTTTTTTGCAAAACTATCAATACATAATTTTAATTTCATTCGTTTCTAAGCATTTCCATTGCTATTTTCCTTTTTTTTTTTTTTTTTTTTTTTTTTAATGTTATGGCAATTCCATAGGGGCCAAGTCTTTGTTATTTTCAAAGGAGACTTCATACTGGAAAAATTTATAAATAATTTCAGTTTATTTATTTGTATTTATTCCTAATAAAATATATGGAACGAATTCCTTCTTTAAAATGCTGGCGATAAATCTGATTTGAAAATTGCAAATATTGATTCAACTATAATGAAAAAATAAATAAAATAGTCTCTTTTGCGTAATCTATATCTTTATTGTTGTAAAGGTTGACAGTGTTATTAATTATAATTACAATTAAATTGTTAAAAATAATTATTTCACTTAAATAGCATTGTTAGAGGATTCTTGTAAGCAAATACAGTCGAACCTCGTTAACATGAAACTCAAGGGAGATAAAAAATGTGTTCATGCTATCAGTAGTTCATGCTATCAGTAACTAGTCTTCATATAACTAAACTAATCTTAAATTTGACGGAGATTGTGCAAACAGTTCATGTTAAAAGTAATTCACGTTAAGAGTGTTCACGTTAACGAGGTTCGATTGTATTATTATATTAGGAGTAAATATTTCAACCTAAAAATTAAAAAATCATAAAAATAAAAGAATTTTAGGAATAATTAAAAATTTTTAATTAAAGAAAAAAATAAAAAAACCGGAAAAAGTAAGCTTAGAAAGATAATAAAATGACATTAAGTTACCAAATAACGCATTTAATTAATATTAGTTAATTTTCGTTTCCAAAGTTTCACTATTTTCTTGTTTGCAGAGAGAAGTTATTGCCGTCTACAATCGATGCAATAATAGTTGTAAATGGGGCAACTTTCTCGCAAGCATCTGCCACAAGTAACTCATGTATTTTAAAAACTGTTTAAAATTTTCTCCTGGTACAGTTCCATATATTCAACGTAGTCATCCTCATTATCCTGTTATTAACAATATACTGCCTAATCACTCCCAGCATGAAAACTGATGGAAACAATGCGCCTTCTCTCCTAAATAGCAGACACGTTATCACCCATCTCTTTAGAAGTGATTTTACGGCCTTTTCTTTTAAAATCGCTGCTTGCTGAAAGAACCATTGGTTCTAGGTTAGTAGCTTATGATAAACTACTCAATTAAGAAATATTTTATACCAGTGCCATTCTATAGAAATTCAGATGAAGAATTGTGCAAATCCAAGCTTTTATTTATTTATTTTTATTATTTATTATTTTTTATTATTATTATTTATTTATTATTATTATTTTTTTTTTTTTTTTTTTTTTTTTTTTTTGAGGGAAAAAAAAAAAGATAGTTTTATCCTATATGCTAGACAGTATCAACTGTTGCTGTTGCACAACTGCTTGCAGTCGCTAAACTCATACTTTGCACCTTTCTTCCCCATGTGCGGAATTTCTTTCACCGCACCATCTCTCCTAGTTTTACCTTATAAAATTTCTTGAAAAATAAAAGAGAATGATGTGGGAGAGTGGGGCACCTTGGGACATGGAAAAACATTTGGACACCTTAAATTTCAGCTTTGCTTTTTTAAATATGAATTAGTTTTCTTAGAACACCATAGTGGGCAGCACAGTTTACACTTCAGTGTAATTTGAATTTTCTCACATAAGCAGGTAAAGATTAATCGATTTTTCTTTGTTTTCAAAGATTCAAAGTTACGTTAATGGGTGATTTCATAAGCAGATTTATTGTGCAGAATATAAAATAATTTAAATCTGAGTACGTGGAAATTAAAATATGGACATTCATGAAAATTTTTAATATTAAAAATTGCATTGTACGGCTAAGCCTAACTTTTTGAGAGTTACATTATGATAATGATCCAAGTGGGACAGGTTACGACATATAGTGGTAGGACAGGTTGGACACTCTCTCAACCTACCCTCCCACTATGCAACGCAGAGAAAGCATTATTTACATGTACTATATAAATTTATTAAGTCTTTAAATGTGTTAAAATTGAAAAAAAAAATTATTATTACGAAAATTGCTTTTTCTTCAGGATTTAAACGACAGCAATTTTCATATGTAAAATACAATATTTGTCAATATAATATACTAGTATGCTATACATTGTCATTTATAAGACTCTAAGTCTATAAATAAAGATATATTGAACAATTAGGCTTAATATTTTTTATGCATTAAATTTTTGTTGTCAGTGTCCCAAGCTGCCCCACCTGGTGGGACAGCTTTGGCATTGTAGAGATTTTTAAGTTTTTTTACTTAAGTTAAACTTGATGGAATACTGAATCGGAATAAATTTTAAATGAAAAAGGAAGGCTTAAACTAGAGAAAATTGAATAAAAAATAAATTATCTAAAAATCGTTATGTAAATATGTTCCAAGGTGATCTACTTTCCGCTAAGAAAAATATAATGTACAGTTTTCAAATATATATATATATATATATATATATTAAACCTTTTATTAAAATTTAAGAAGACTGTAACAAAATGTCGAAATTATTACATTATATATTAATAAAGATAATTTACTACTAATTATCATAAAATTCAGAAATTCAAATTAAATTCAGCAATTAAAAATATTTCTTTTATCATAGATGGGAGAGAGTCGGGAGGGATGGGACATTGGGTGGGATGGAACACCTAAAATTATTCTCAAAATAAACATTGTTTTTCATTTTTGACACTTCCACCAGGTGAAGTATCTACAGCACCATATTTGTTGCTAGGTATCATTTTAGTTGAAGAACTCTGTAAAATGTAACAAAAAAACTATTTTATAACACTAAAAGTAAACAATTGCTTAATTTTCAAGGCAAGTTTTCAACGTCACTCACTGATGTCAGCAAAATCACTTTTCATATTTTATATACCTAAAAATATAAATTTAATGAATTAGTATCTAAATTAAGCCGAAAAGTAGCATGTGTCTAATAATAAATTATTTTCTGAAAAATAATGAAAAAGGAGGGAACGGACAGAGCAGCTCAGGGAGGGATGGGGCATGTAAGAAATGGAAGAAGAATGAAGATTTTGATACTCCTTAAACAGAAAATATCAAGAGGCAAATGAATGAATAGATGGAAGAAAAAAATGCACGTAACAAATTCAAAATCATGGAAAATAATTGGTGTGGCATTCACATGACTTTTGTTTACCCTTTTAACATTCAAAAATACTTTATTTACCATATATTAATTTTATACTTTATTTACCATATATGGAATTCCTTTTCATTCGGGAGCAGTTTTCCTGGATATAGTAAAATATACAAAGGAAATTACACTCACCAATTACAGTTAGGATTTCTTGGTAATATTTGTTCTTGAGATATGCTAAAACACACCCAGACTAGCCACTAAAAACCTTATTAATATTCAGGGAACCACAAAACATATAAATATAACAAAAACTTAATTTTGAATATTTGAACTAAAAAACAGTATTTTCTCTGCTAAAGAAAAAAAAAAAAAAAAAAAAAAAAAAAAAGGTGAACTGATTGAGCATTTGAAAATTTTTATTTAAGTGGTACATTATACTCTAACTTTGGATAAAATGGGTGGTATTCGTAATTAATTAACCTTACATACATCGTGTCCCACTGTTTTTGTCCTTTTTCATAGTATGTCTGTATATTATATATTTATTTTAACTTTATAAACATGTCCCATCCCTCCCTCATACAAGGGAGGTATGGGACATTTTTATGACTATGTTAATTGGCGTATAATATTTTAATAATTATCATCAAATTTATATTTTTAAAGGATGTTAAAATAATTCAATTTGTTTCTCTGAAACTTGCAGTGTAGTACCAGTAAAAGTAAACTTGTAAAAAATATTTTTATCAAAATTGTCCCATCCCTCCCTACTCTCCCCTATATATTATAAAAAAAAAAAAAAAAAAACTAATTTTAATTAAGTCTTTTACTATTAAGTACAAAAGTACAGCTTCTTGAATCAAATCTTAATAACCTGAAATTGTTTCAGTTAAAATGTGATGTAACTTTTAAAAATAGTTATCATTTAAATTTTCTGTTTGAATAGAAAACTTCGAATTCGGTCTTTTCAGGAAATACGCCTCTTATCTCTGTAGCATAAAGTTTCTTTTTATGATTCTACATAATATCTCTTTAGGCAATGTTTTCTGAATAAGCTTGAAAAACAATTAAGGAATGTCGTATAAAGGGGATTTCCGGATTGAACAGGAAAAGATTTATCCGACATTTTATATGAAATCTGTTTATTCCTTTACTTTTATAGTAATACTTTAATTTGGTCGCTATAACATGGGGAATCTTTAAATCTAAAATAATTTTTAACCATCTTAAGCTATTATACGTAAACTATTACTGTTAATACAAATAATATAAATAATATTTTAAACTGATCTCGATTAGCCTGTAAGCAAATAATTTTCTATTCATTCGATATTTTACTTAATTTCTTTGATTCTTTTATTAATTTCCAGTACTCTAAAAATCTGAACATTGCATCGTAGTTAGTTTGAAAAATAATGGATAAAACCAGAAGTAAAAAAAAAAATGACTGGATTCATGCAAGACGTTAGCAGGCTTTAAATTTTTTGAGAAATTTAAACGTATTGTTGCATTTGGTTATCCAATATTTTCAAGCACGTTGCTCAATTTTTGTGCAGCTGTCGGCTGCTTAAACAAATGCGATAAAGCTGAGTGTAAATAAATAATCAGTCTTTCCAATTTTTTCATCATCATGTCCAACACGGTTGAAGGCTATAAGCCTGTTCCGGCCTCAATCCATCTTTTACGTGGTCTTCCTCTATCTCTTCTCCTTCTTGGCCTATACTTTAGAGCTGCCTTTGATATACGGTCATTTGGCATTCGTTCCAAATTTAATTCTTTGCTTTTGAGGCTTATGAGTAAGTCGTTTTTTAAGTGGCCAAGTAACCAACCTTGCGCACAACCCCCAACCAGGAGGACCAGGGTGTTTCTTTTCGTCTGGCACCTGCCCTTCGACCTATCCAGCTTGGAAGACCCTACCAGTAGCAAACTACCGCCGGCATAGCTCTAAGGGTCACAAGTAAGTTTATTCAAAGACTGTAAACGTTTAAATTTCAATGAAATAAAATAAAATAAAGGTTTTTAAAGTTCAAATGAGAAGGTATCAAACTAAATGAAATTTAGGTTTTGTGTTTTGAACATTTTTGTGTGGAAAAATTTAGAAAATTACTTTCGTAAATAGTAAACGGTAAGAGGATTCTGGGTTCGAAAATGGGTGTAACCAATGATATGTCATTGCACACACAGTGTGCTACTTTTTTTCTTTTTGGCTCGGAAATACATTGCATACTCGAATGGCTTAACTTATTGCAGGTGATTGCAGGAAAGCACCATTTACGACAATAACTGCAACGACAGTGGTCAACGACACATAAGGTCAGCAAACAAGAATTCATTTAAACTGGAAAAGAAATGTACTAATTTTAAGTTAAACATGTTATCTAGTAGCTTAATGTTATTTTGTAATCTTATCTGTTATTGTATTTTTAAGATTCTTTAATATTTTTTCTTTGAAAAAAATATATATGTATATTTATTTATTTATTTTTATTTTTCTGATTTTATAATTATCAAATTGAAATATAAACTCTTAATACAAAAATATTTGCTTACAAAAATGTTACAACAATGTTGTTTAAGTGTAATTATTATTGTTAACAATTTCATTGTAGTTATAATTAAACAGTCTCTTCTGCCTATGCGCGCAATCACACCTACCCTAGAGGGAGAGTTTGCGCAAAATAGCCCTCTTGGTTTTATTACAGCTGTTGCTTTTAATTACAGCATAACAACAAAAGAATAGTGAGAATGCATGCAAAGCAAATTAATTAAAAAATTTTCAGCAATACTTTAGTAAAAACTTGATGTTTGGATTTTTCATATTATTCTGCTGAATTTTGCGCAAACTCACCACTTTACCTTATATTAATGCAAATATAAAATGAACCAAACCTCTTGAAAATGTTTAAAAATTAGTTTTATGTATTTTGCATTAAAATTGAATCTGAATTATTTGGTAATAATTTCATACATTAATTTCTATATATTACATCAAATAGATGTCAAAATGTAGCAATTAAAAAATCGAGAAAATGTTTTGTAACTGTAATTCCTGTGAGTTCATACAATTCACGATCTTCTAAATAATAATTTATGCCATGGCTCATCCAAGGTTTTATTCATCTAATAAATAACATTTTCTTCAATAATTGTTTTATAATTTAATCATAAAAATTCTGCCTTTTAATTTCATTTTAATGCGTTTCAAAAGACAAAATAGACGGTGCATATAATAATCAAATAATAAGAAAATTTGAAAAAAACAGGAAAACAATGAATATCTGAAACTATAAACATTATATTTTTAAACTAAATGGCATAGCGCATATGAAATGTAGACGTTGAAAAAATAGATTTATTCACTTAATAAAACAAACAATGTTTTCGCTCATACATTTTTCTAAAACTAATGTACGAGTATAATCATGAAAATTCAATTGTAAAAAAATAAAATAAAATTAGATAATTAAATGAAAAGACCTTCCGCAGATTTGTATCGTAATTTTTTTTGTTTAAAAAAAACAAAAAACATTTTCTTTGATACATTCTCTTAAAATCTTTTTACAAAAATTCTACTATTGAATTTTATTTTGGACTATAAAAACGTATACGAGAATTTTACAAAAATGTTTGAAAACAATTGATGGCACTTTGCCAAAATTCTTTCCAATAAGAAAAGTATAACATAAAAGTATTGTTCTTCTGAGATTTTTAAAAGTACTTCGTTTTCAGAATTTTGATGTAGTTTGTATCAATACAAAAAACCCTTAACGGGTTAAAAGTTTGTGACGCAGCACTGTACTTTATGGCTATAAGAATTAGAAATACTGGTCTTAAAAATAATGATATCAAATTTTCAGTGACGCTTTGATATTAATTAAATTATACATACATTTTCTTATTTGAATTTGCTTTTTCCTTTTATTTATATTTACAGTGTAAACGTTATTTTCAACACAAAATAATATATAGCATTTACTCATTGATACCTTTCCATTCACATCTCTTATACTATGAAAGTATGTGTTTTAAAAGAAATTATGTGAAATTCCAGTAACGCAGTGGTGTTACATTAAGTGATTTGTTTTTAAATTTCTCTGCAATTATTTTGTTTTGCATATTAAAGTATATGTGCACATTGAAATATTGCTTTTAATTTTCAAATACGCTGTCAAATATATCACTTTCATTAAGCTTATATTATGTACTGAAATATAGTTATTTCAATGAATTATTCTATCTTTTGCGTCACGCCATCCAAAACTGAAAAAAATTTCACAGTTTTTTCCTTTGCATCACGATATCTATTTGCATGCATTTTCAATTTATTTGGATGAAATGACACAAAGTAAACATTTCCATGTATTTTACTTACAGTTTTGGATGGCGTGACGCAAAAGATAGAATAATTCATTGAAATAACTATATTTCAGTACATAATATAAGCTTAATGAAAGTGATATATTTGACAGCGTATTTGAAAATTAAAAGCAATATTTCAATGTGCACATATACTTTAATATGCAAAACAAAATAATTGCAGAGAAATTTAAAAACAAATCACTTAATGTAACACCACTGCGTTACTGGAATTTCACATAATTTCTTTTAAAACACATACTTTCATAGTATAAGAGATGTGAATGGAAAGGTATCAATGAGTAAATGCTATATATTATTTTGTGTTGAAAATAACGTTTACACTGTAAATATAAATAAAAGGAAAAAGCAAATTCAAATAAGAAAATGTATGTATAATTTAATTAATATCAAAGCGTCACTGAAAATTTGATATCATTATTTTTAAGACCAGTATTTCTAATTCTTATAGCCATAAAGTACAGTGCTGCGTCACAAACTTTTAACCCGTTAAGGGTTTTTTGTATTGATATCATTACTTTTTAGGGGTTAATGATCAAAACGTAAAATTAAAGGAGCATGGTAATGAGTTATAACACTGTATTAAAAGTGTTGTTTTATAGGTCATGCTCGAACAAAATAACAAACTAAATAAAATTTCAAAATTTTATAAAAAGTGATAAAAAAGATGGACACATGCAACATTACAAAGGCATAATATAGTACATTTTAAAAATGACAAAAATTTCTTATTTATATTTATTTCTTATTATAATTTTTTAGGTATAGATTTGATTTAAAAGAGAAAAATAAATAATAATAGAAAAATCTTTAAAAAGTGAAAATTTTATACTGGTAAATATTTAAGTAGTATAGTTTGTTATGAATTTAATTAAAAAAAAATCTTAATCTATTCAAAATTTTATTATAGCTTAACATTATGTAATTTATATATTATATATACTAGAAACTTAATGAGCAAATTAATTATTTTCAAATTCTGATTTAAGAATTTTTTCAATCCGTAGTTTAAGTGATTTATCACCTAATTTTGAAAAAAATACAAATATTTGCATATGATTATCATATTATTTGTCATTTTTATGAAAATAAAGGAAAAATTTTTTGTTGTTACAATCACCTTTTAAAATAGAACCAATTTTGAAAGTTAACAACGTATCAGCATGAAAACAATGTAAATACAAAGAATATTTTTGATAAACAAATGTCATATAAAATGCAAGTACCTAAATAAATAACTCATTTAATATATATATTAAAAAAAGAAAAATATTTTTTATTTTTATTTTTTGTGTTTATTTTTGACGCTCTCCGATAGATGGCGCCAAAACGATTATTTGATATTGAGTATTTCAGAATATTCTTTGGACTGTATTCGTCCGCGAAACTGCCGCATCACGGTATTTTCGGAGTAAAAAATAGTTCGATTTTTAAACTGAGTTATAAAAGAAACAAGAGTTTTCCTAGGGAAAAGGGAGACGTCAGGCACATCAGTTAAAAGCGATTAATATCATATATGAATTAAACGACATTCGGTCGAGCCATATTCGAGAAAAATTTATACCTTACATACGCCGCCCATTTACAACTTAAATGAGCCAATTCATATCTCGAAATATATAGCACGCAGAAATATAACGATTTCAGGGTAGGATCAGACAGAAGGTGAAACTCTATTTTGAAAATATCAGAACATAACCTCCCATATTTCCTGAGATATTAAGTGTCGGCTTTCAGCGGTTTGTTTGATCTTAAAATTCTTGTATATATAAGTGTCGCAGTTTACGTTCGTTTTTCCGTTTCCGCTGAGTGTCGTGGCGTTCGTTTGTTTTTGCGCTTGCGTCACTAGAAAAACTGCCGTTTTTCATGATTCTAAAAAAAGAATATTTTCAGAATCTTTTAAAATTTTAGTATTACAGTGTCAGGAGAAAATTAGAATTCGTCATTTATAATACTCAAAATCTTTTTTAGAAAAAAATATATAAATATATTTATATATGTAATACCACATACACAAAATCTGAATCAATGATAAACATTTTTCAAAAAAAGAACTTATAAATTTTTATATTTAACCCTTATCGCTCGTATGTCTCTTCTGAGGGGACATTAAAAAATCGAGCCACGCCTTAAGGTGTTCCTCTGCAAATGAAATGTTATTTTTCTAAAACGTGTAACTATAGGCTACCTTTCGGCTACCGGAAAATTTTAACAGAAAGATTTATTTTATCTAATGATGAAGTAAAATAAAACAAATTATTACAATTTTTCGGTATCCAAAAGGTAGTAAGTTGGAAACTATAAATGTGACGTTTTAAAGGAACGTCAAAAGGCGTGTCTTACGGAAAATATGCCGAGCGCAAAGGGTTAATATATATATACAATACAGGGTGATCAGTTTAAAAGAGTACCCGTTGGTTTTTCTTATTAACCTTAAATCTGAAGGATGTGGCAACTATTCTAACACTGAACTATAATTTTTTGAACCTTGTTTAAGTGTGGGACACAACTTCTAACGCTGTTGGACTGTTACAACTTTATTTGTGAGGAAAAACAGAAATGGGGACGCACAATGTTACTTAATCCTGTGATTTTTTTTAACATAATTTAATTCATATTTTTTTACATTATTATTCCTTACAAAAATGTTGAAAATGTTCGCCACCATTTTGAATGCAAACATGAACACGTCGAACCAAGTTTTTTGACACACTTCGCAGCATTGTTGGTGCTATTGACGAGATTTCTTCAGTTATGATCTGTTTTAATTCATGGATGTTTGCAGGACTTCTCTGGAAAACCTTATGAAATAATAATGTAAAAATGATAATTATAATATAAATGTAATGTAGGAATTATAATAAAAAAAATTGAATTGAATTTTGTTTTTCATAAATAAAATTATCACAGGATTAAATAACATTGTGCGTCTCCGTTTCTATTTTACCTCACAAATAAAGTTGTAACAGTGCAACAGTGTTGGAAATAGTCTCCCACACTTAAACAAGGTTCAAACAACTATACTTCAGTGTTAGAATAGTTGCCACATCCGTCATATTTAAGGGTAATAAGAAACACCAACGGATACTCTTTTAAATTGATCGTATGTATACCTATATATATATATATATGAATCATTTTTAATAATTAGATTTTTTATTCGCTAGTAAATGCTTTCAAGGTCTAACCACTAATTTTATTGACAAAATATCTGGTGTTGAATCTTAGTAAAAATGCTACAAAATTACAAAAAATGAGTTTATGTTTGAAATATCTAGAAATTAATTCCCTATTTGAACTATTTATGATTTTAATTTTCATCTACAGCTGTTATGCAGTTATATTTGTCTTTTGATTTATTTATTTTACTAGCTGGCTTTGTCCACTTATGAGTAGTCCACTATACACTTTTGCTGATCACTATGGTTATTTTTAAATGAATCATTTTTATGATAATAAGTCACAATTTTTTAATTCCTGTACTTGTTATTAAGCCTCTAAAATGTGAACAGTTATCGTTTTCTACAAATGAATACAAAACATAACCCTGGAACAAAAACACTTTTAAAAAATTGTTGTTCTGAGAAAACAGCTTACGTTTGTTATGCAAAAGAAAAAACCATTGTCTGTAACATGTTAGAGCCTTCTGATAGTATATTATAAATCAGAATATTCTGTTATAAAATTTTGCATGAGGAGGAAGGCGTTCTCTCCCCTCACATGGAATTATATGTCAAATAATATTGTTCCTAAACTTATTTCAAACTGTTTTTAAATTCGGTTCATGTACAGTACTTGTTATCTTATTTCTTAATCAGCAAACTGTTTTTACTAAAATTCAAGGTAAAAGAAAGTTGGATAAGTGGTACACCATATTAATTTAACTGTCTTCATATCACGCTTGTCTATCCTGACATAGCAAGCTATTCGAACTTTACTTTCTATTCTCCTTTTTTGTAATTTCACAAATTCTGTCATGTTTTTATCTTTAGTTTTCATTCCCTCCACAGATGATCAAAATTGAGATTGCATGTCTTCGGATCACCCTAGTTGTAAACGTAGGTCATTGACAATAGCCCATTATTCAGCTCTAATGCTACGCTAATATTTAATCCAATTCGTATAATTTAATTTTTACTAGCACTATAAAATTGGACCTTTTGAACATCTGAATCAGCCGTTAGCTAGAGTTTATGTTTTTTTTACTTATGCTATTTTACTACTGTTTACTTATTTTGCAATGATGAATGGCAATTCAATGAATAAACTCTGTATATTGCGCTGAAAAATAAATAAATAAATAAATGTTCCTTTTTATTTAGGGGCGAGCATTATATTGTTGAAATACAGCTTCAAAAATGTGTTGTAGGAAATACGCGATTTTGGAATTATTACAAAAGCATCCCTGCCAACATTCTAATTAATATTCCGTAAAACTGTTACAAGCCGCCTTTTTTTCCCCGTCTTTCCAACCCGTCTTTCTTAGAGTATTTTTCTTCTTATTTAATCCTAATTATATTTGGAGAAAATCACTCTAAAAATAAATTTGTGGAAAAAAAAGGGTCGGGTACTAGCAGTTTTACGGAATATTAATTGGTACGTTGGCAGTTGTGCAAAAGTCTTCTATTACAGATTCTTAGATTGTACAAATTCGTAAAGATACAAAGTCCGAATTAAAATTTTGACTCGGGTAGTACATTAAATTATGTGTATGAAAGTTTTTTTTTTTTTTTTTTTTTTTTTTTTTATATATATATATATAGCTTTAAGATAGGTTTATGTAACAGTTATACAAAAAGCTTTAAAAAACAGCATTCGCATTAAAATACGAAGTTGCGTACTTTAGCAACAATTATCATATGCATTTAAATAAATACTTATCTTTATGTACCTATGCAAGGCTAGGATCCCTAGGAACCTACCCTCCACCAGTAGGGCATATTACGAAAGGCTAGGTAACAAACGCAGACAGCAGGCGTTAATTCATATACTACAGCACTATATACCTTTGCTCTCGCTCTCTTTACTTTTGCTATTAAGTATTCCTTTTAAGAAATACAGAAGAAGAAAAAAAATATACCATTATATCTTATATTTCTAATTATTTTCTTCTTCTTCAATGACATTTTGTAATTGACTGCTGCATATTGCTTTATCAAAAAGCTATTTATAACTGGCGTTCATTTCTACAGTACACTACAGTAGCATTATTCTCTCTCTCTCTCTCTCTCTTTTTTATAAAGTCGCGATAGCTTGGTAGATAGAGCACAGAGCACGTAATTGGAAGATTGCTGATTTGATATTCGAGCTGGCCGGAGACAGCCGTGTGCACTAATGCTGGCTGGTGCACGTAAAATTCGTCGAGTCCGCAATTTCTTCCAAGTTCCCCTTTCAAATAATATCTTTGAAGATCACTCACGCGAGGAGTCCTCCGCTCCCTGGAGGATAAAAATTGTGATGGCTTTTCTCCGGACCAACCTTAGATGTGAATTCCAGACCATCACCAGGTGTCCATAGTGTAGTGCTAGTGTGACTTAAAACGTCCATTCACTCAGTTCAACTCTTTTTCCTTACTTTGGCTTGAAAATATCATTTTTAGAAAAAAATGTATACTATTAAATATCATATTTATAATTATTTTATTCTTCAATAATATCATGCAATTGACTGCTGTCATATTGCTTTATCAAATGGGTTTTATTCCGTGAATCATCTTTTGATTCAGTAAAAAATATATATAATAAACGTCTATTACTTTCGCAATAACCCTGATATATTCGAGCTGGGTTGATAATAAAAAATATTTATGATCTTATAGCAAGAGAATTTATTCATATCAAGTTATATTAAAACATAATATAATAGTTTAATACAACAAGGAAATATATCATTAAAAAATATATATTATTTGATTACGACGAATTAATTTTAGTGTAAGAAGAACATTTTCGTGATAATTATATTGAAACTGCTAGGATGTAGATTAATTTCATTGTAGAATTTCTTTACATCTTGTTTAACAGATTTCGAATTTAACGTCTTTGCTGATGCCAAAAACATCCTTCAATATAATTTAACCAAAAGAAATTTTTGACAAACTTTTTAGTTTTTTATGTTACACTAATTTATCGAAAAATATTTCTGCTATTTGATATAATAAAGAATTAATTTATGTGTAAGAAGAACTTTTTATGACAATTATATTGAAACTGCTAGTACGTAAATTATTCCTCGTACGTCCTCGTACGTCCTCTATCTAGTACGTCCTCGGCAATACGTTGTTTTGTACATTCACTCCATTTTCTTCCCCATCTACTAAAGAACTCTTATGCATTTATAATATTAGCTTTTTATATAGTAATATTATTTTATTTAAATATTAGTATTATTATATACTGGTATTAACATTCTGCACTTTATGTCAATTTATGTTAATTTGTAATTATGCTTATTCATTTACGTAAATTAGGTTGGTTTCTAGGCGCAGCCGTTCAGAGTTTTGGGTGACTCTTTCCAAAACCGGACGCCTTACAAAATTAGCATGAAGTGCAGCAAGCAATAAAAATATATTTCTTTATATATAATTCATGTTTAAGATATTTTCTTACAATTACATACTACATATATTTTAGTGAGATGTTTAATTACTTCGAATAATTTTAAGAATTTAAGCACTTATATCCAATTGATTATGTGGTTTATTATCTTTTTTCTCTTTCACAAGTTTAATGGTCCTTTTTTATTATCCTTCAGGTCGGCGTAAGTATTTTAAGTTAATATGGTAACTCATTGGTTCCTTATCTATATCGCAACTTTTTGTGTCATTCTTTCCTCTATGTTAAATTCAGTTCTATATTTTAGTGTGCTGTTATTGTTTTAGTTCTATTAATTGCTAAATTTTAAGATTAAATTTTATTACGTTATCTATTATTTATATGTATGTGTATATATATATATATATATATATATAGAGAGAGAGAGAGAGAGAGAGAGAATAGATAATTTCAGTTCCTTTACAAAGCGTATTTGTTTTAACTACGTCTGGTGTCGACTACCTCATTCATTCCTTTGGTTTAAAAAATAAATAAATAAATAAATGCTTGCTGTAATTATCAAATTTAATATCTATTTGATTTTTTTTTTTTTTTTTTTTTTTTTTTTTTTTTAATTAAAGAAATGTTTTTTCAGATTCAATCTTTAATTTCGTTAGTAAAATATTCTTTTAAGAAAAGCCTATATTTAAGTTTGTCGTTATTTAGATTAAACATTAAATTTGCTCCGATTAATAAAATTCGTATTCTTCCTCAAGTCCACGTTCTATTAAGCCTCATGTTTAAGTGTGAAACATTTTGAAAACGTTTTTAAGCAAAATAAATTACCATAATTGATACTTAGAACATTTCCATTCCCTAGAACTAACGCGATCCTGTTCAAAACATACCCCGTATTTTATATTATCAGGTAGAATAGGAATTTTTATAGCAGAAGTATTAAAAATTTTCAGAATCATTATAAATTTAGAACTAATACACATAATTACATATAAATTTATAAGCAGTTGCACTTTGACATACATTAATGCCTATAAACTTTTAGTTGAAGCACCTAATGAGGTTTCGGTGCTGTACTCGTTTTCTCCTATTTAAATGATAGCTATATCTGAGGTTCTATTAAATATAATTGAACAAATCTTGGTGTGTAACAGTGCCACGATGAAACACTATACAAGTGCGGTGCCGCTATGCTGAAGTTTTCTCATAAATAGGAAGACTATATCTCAGTATATATAACTTTTAATTGCACAAAACTTGGTGTCTAAGAGTCCATTATGTAACACTATACTGATTAAATATGGATGCATATCGGCCAGCAGGTGACGCTATTGTGTTGAAATTTACTCCGTGAAAAGGAAGGCTAAATATCAACTTCTGTGGCATATAAATGCATCAAACTTGATATGTAAGATAACCATTATGAAAACGAATGCCCATTTAATTTGGGTGTGTGTCGGCTGTGAGGTAGGACTGCTATTATTCACATTCAGTGAATTTATACATTGCTACTTCTGTTGCTCTGTTGATTAAAATTGCACCAAACTGTATATGCAAAATCTTTATTTTGAGAAGCTATAATTAAACTTTTGCGCACGTTAAACTGTAAGTGGCGATGATATGTAGAATGATATGAAAAAATGTTTGTGGTAGACACAACATACTATTTTTTTTTTTATTTTTTTTAATCAGGATTACCTATTATGTGGTGGTCAAATATATTTTTAATAAGCCATGTGCCCTATCTTCAAACTAGTACAGACATACTAACCTTTATAATTTATTCCTGAGCATTTGTTATTATCCGCCTTTTTTCACACCACTTTCCTCACAGAGTATTTTTCTTTTCTTCTTATTTAATCGCAATTATATATCGCAGAAAATTACTATACATATAATGTGGTGTAAAAAAAGTATGGATGATGACAGTGCTCTCTAATAAGTAGTTTTCTCCCTGAAAAGTGTTTTCATATAAAATATCTATAATTTTTATTTATTATATCTTCTAAACCAATAAATTATAAATTTAAAAATATTAATTTTAATTATTATCATCCTTTCATTTTTTTTTTTAATATTTTATTATACCCGTTTTTAAAAAATACTCCCAAAAAATAAAATAAATTAGACGCTTCTATAAACATTCATTAATTCTTTTTATTATTGAAAAATAAAATCAAAAGTACAAAAAAATTTTTTAATAATCCTATTTCAAAACAATTTGGTAAAAGTACTTTTTTTTTTTAAATTATCAAAGCTTTAATCTCATTAAACACAAAAATAATTATAACATCGAAGAAGTTCTTATATTTCATTTTTACGGAAACCACGAAAATATATATATATATATATATATATATATATATATATATATAATAGCCTGTTGTTTAAAAATCAATTACTTTAATCGTATTTTGTTGTATACAAATTTAAAAAGCTTTTTGCCATTAACCTTCGCTATACTTATGGCCACATTAAAAAGACCTTCTGCAAATATGCTGATAAGTTGAAGGAGAGAGAAAAATGACAAACAAAGAAGCGAACTCATAAACTGAAATCAATAAACCAAAATTACTCAGCTAATGAAACACAAAGATTTGTCCTATCAATCATGCTTTTTTTTTTTTTTTTTTTTTTTGTATTATCATAAAAATATTTTAAAGGCTGATAAGAGAATTTTTTAGTCATTAATTCTTCCTTTTTTTACTGCGCATTTTTCTAAAACAGTTTAGTGTTAAATATACTGAAATGTTATTTATTTTTAAAATTCGCCATTTTGTTTTATCATCACTTTTTTTTTTTTTTTTTTATAATATTAAAACAAATTACTTATTTTATGTTGTTGATTAAATATTGAGTTGTTCGGAAAGTAATTTCGTTTCTTCCTTTGAAAATGAAAGGTGATTTTCTTATATTGTATAAATATTTTATTGAATTATATATTCTCCCCCTTGATAAGTTTCTTAGCGATCTCAGGAGTTGTTATTTGGTAGTTTTCACAAACCAATACTTTATTTTCTCTTCATTAGCATAAACTGGCTTTCCAGATCGTAATGCATCTTCAACGTCAAAATTGCCGGAACAAAATTTGGTAAACCAGTTTTAACACTGGCGTTCTTTAAATAAATTTTCTGTATGCACATCATATACAGTCGTCCCCACTTAATTGGGTAACGGATAATCGAATACCCCACTTATAAGAATATAAAGTTATAGAACCAATTTTTCCCTATAGAAGTAATGTTACATTTCCTCGCTTTTTTGCAACGCCACCCCGCTTAATAGCATAAACACTCAAAGTTTCTTAAATGAAATTTCTCTATTTCTGAGCAGATTTTTCCTCTCATTCTCAAAAACTCCGTTCTTCTTTTAAAAACCTCACGTGACTAAAGCCCTTTAAACATGAGACGGTATTCCTGCCGAGGTGATAAAATAAATTTATAAAATCATTAATTGATGATGAAATTAGAAATTAAAATACAAATAATATCCAGGAATTAGAAACTGCAAATTCTGAAAGTTTTCAGATGGTTGAAATAGAACTTTATGAACTCATAGATGTGGTTAAAGATGGAGAAACAAAAAGAGATAAAAAGTTTAATCTTGCATAAAATCTTTAAATGAAAGTGATAAAGAAGAACAAGCAGATCCGCCTTCAACGATAGATGAAGTTGCAAAATCCTTAATATTATTCATCGCCATTTTGAATCACATCGAAGCTATTATAATCTATTTATGTGCTTTAGAAAAAGAAATCGAAAAAATTTTTAGTTAAGTCTATGTCAAACAATCAATCATAACTGATTTTTTTTTTTTTTTTTTTTTTAATTAAAAATAAAAATTGTAAGTATACTTTATTTATTTTGTATTTATTGCAGCATTAATTGCATATATAAATTACTATAATATTTTAACTTAGTAAAATTTTAGTTAAATATTTAAATAAGAAAGAGGTCGATCATTCATCTTTTCATGTTAGAATAAAATCCCTCTAGTTAAACATGTATTTGCGTTTCTAGTCTTCCGAATAATCGAATATCCCGCTAAATGCAATTAATATATTTGGAACAGTAGATATTCGTTTAAGCGGGGCCGACTGTACGTTTTTCTTTGTTTGAACAGTATTTTCGCCTTTTTGATAGCAAAAACAAAATACGCCGAAAATTTCGCTTCCGATTTTCTTTATTTGATAGATCACCAATTAAAACCATTGAACAGAATAAAACGAACTTTTTCACAAGCAAGCCTTGCTATATCAGCTGTCACAATAGATTATGGTAATGCAGCTTAATTGTGAAGATGGTGTGAAAAAAATAATACAGTTAAGTCCTCTACTGAGAAAAACGAAATTACTTTCCGAACAACCCAACATTTTTCTAAAATGCTATAACACAGATTTTCAGAAATAAAACATGCATTCATAAAGTAGCATTTTCAAATGATAAATTCTACATTAGTGCTTAGTCAGATGTCTTAAACTCATAGAGTTTGAAAATAATTTTCAGTACTGGCTAATTTATAATAATAATAATCACTTTTTCTATTTTTTTTTTTTAATATAAAGACAAAACAAGAGTTACTTATCATTAAATATGTTTTATTAACATTTCTATGATACATAGACAATGAGTATTTGCAAAGATTCTCTTTTCACTATATATTAAGGCTGTTATTTAACGCGGCATTGATTCAGTATACTTCCTGACAATTCTGTGTGGAACTATGAAATTCTGGACTTTCAAGTACCTGATAATACTCTGTACTTAACCCTTTCATTCCCAACTTTTTCCCTTAATAAAACAATAAAGCTTATATTTAGTAATAAATTTATTTCAAAGGTAATATATATATAAATATTAAAAAAAAAAAAAAAAAAAAAAAAGAGTAATAGCAGAGTACGAATTATTATAGCTAACAAAGCAACTGATAGATGTTTATTTATATTTAATATAACCACTGATGCCATTAAAAATCATAACTTTTCAATAAATAAAAATATCAAAATTTTGGAAGAAATACATATCGCAATTAATTAAAATACATATTATAAACATTAAAGAATAAAATAAAAAATATTTCAAAAAGTTTATTTACTTAAATTGCTCAAAACAGGAAACTGATTCCGATATTATTATCAGAATAGCGTAAAAAATACTTTCAATTACCAACAAAGATAGAGAAATCATCTAAAATAGGTATTTTTCGGTGGGAAAATGTATATAGATTTTAATATTGTTCATTTTGAATCAGCGGGAGTGTTAGATGGTAAGAAAGAAAATCTGAAATGTTATGTTTCCAATTGGAATCACGGGGAAGGAAAGGGTTAAAAGTGTTGAACATTAGTAAGCCTTTCAATGAACTGTTGTTTCTTGTACGTACAAACAATTTCGTTGATGATTTCTTTCATATGCCTCCAAATGCCATTAACTGGGCTCTTGTCGGGCTATTGCTGGACCACTGGATGTTTTCTAGACCAATCGCATCAAAGTAAGATATGGAAAATATTGAGATGTGGCACGGAGCACTGTTCTGCGTAAATATCCAATTACCGTCTAAAGACTGACGGGTACTTAGCACCTTTAACGGCCCGACTGAAGTAGGTTTCATATAAAAGCTTGTATTTACATTTAATATTTATAAATTGAACTAGATTAGGTTTGTTCAATAAAATATACATTGATGCAACAATTCTTATGATTTTTGATATATTTTGTACAGATCTGAAATCTTTAAATTGCGTTTTCTCACTTTGCATTTTTTCATGAATTCCTGGTCTTTAAAATGTTCAAACTTATACCGATATTTAACCCTTTATATCGCAAATTACCTTATTTTTGGGAAAATAGTTTGAAACTTTTTTATTATATCTTTTTATGCATGAGAAACATCTCATATTAAATTTAGAAAACTGTTATAAATTTTTCATTTGAAAAAATATATATGTATTAAAAAAAATATTTATTTAATATTAGGACTTAAAAGTCCCGACGGGACATAAAAATCCCGATTTTTTTATGGGACTTTAAGGGTTAAGAATTGACTTTTATTATATTTTTTTTTATGTTTAATTCAACCTACTTAAAAGAATTAGGGATAGGTTTTGAAATTTATTAATTAGTTTTTGAGATAAAAATTTATAAGTGCATGTCTACGTAAAAGTTTTGGTAGAAAAACATGCTTTTTGTTTTATTTTTATTTTTAATATTTTTTTGTTTTAAAGATATTGCAAAATTCATCCCTAATTCTTTCAAGTAGGTTCTATTAAACATCCAAAGGAATATAAAGTCTTTTCTTAAATGTCTATATAAGTTTAAGCATTTTAATAATCATGAATTCATGAAAAAATACAATTTAAAGATTTTAAATCTGTAAAAAATATATCAAAAAGCATAAGAATTGTTGCCTGAATATATATTTTATTGAACAAACCTAATCTAGTTCAGTTTATAAATATTAAATGGAAATATAAGCTCTTATATAAAACCTTCTTCAGTCGTGCCATCAAAGGTGCCAAGTCCCTTTAAAGTTGTAGTGTAAGACGAGTTTTTATTCTCTAAATAAGAGGAAATCACAACTTTAAATACAAACAAAGAAAAGAATTATTATGATAATTTGGCTAAAGTTGTAAATTTACAGATTTTCTTCTTTTATGTAGCGTTAAAACGTAAAAAGAAAGAATTGCTCAACAAATGTAGACTAAATATCTTATACATTTTTTTTTTACTTTCTCTTAACCATAGGGTCGAGAAATTATTGTTTTAGGGTCAAATTTTCGAACGTGAGTTTTTGTTATATTTACATGTTCTGAAGTCCCCTGACTACGAAAATCATGTTTTAGCGAATGGTCTGTGTACCTGTCTGTGTGTCTGTTATCAGCATATCTCAAAAACAAATAGTAGCAGAAATTCCAAACTCGGTATTCTAAATGTGTATCATATACGGATGCTACAGTAAGCTTTTCGTTGAGATAAAGCAAATGGTTCGTGTACAGGGACACTTAAAATTATTCAAATATTTTACGTCTATGGGGGAAATTGCAGGTAAGTAGAGTTTAACATCTATAGACTGCACTAAACCAAATGAAACGAATATATATTTTTTGTAATAGAGATAGTCAACTGGGGAAAAAAATGTGTATGTAGGAGCCTCGCCTCCCCCCTGGGGGGGGGGGAAGTCCCCCCTTGAGGGGAGTAAATGTTCGTGATGGGTATCTTTCAAAAGAGCTCGCCAATACCTTTATATTAATGGTTGACCCATCGATCTGCGATAATTTAAAATAAAGTTATCAATTTTGTTTTTCATTTTTAACAGAAAAAAAAAAATGTAACATTGAGAATAAATTCAACTTTTTTTTGGATATTTAGTGTTATACTACTTCTCTAATATGGAAATTGTCTGCATTATCATAAAAGATAATTTGTTTAAATAAAAATTTTAATAAATTATTTTTTTTAAACAGAATTATTTTTTAATAACCGAATTAAATTCTATATAAATGTGGGTGCATTAACTAAACGGGGGCTTGAGAGGGGTGGTAACCCACCTCTCACAGAACTAATTATCATATAAAACTCTTCCGAAGCCTAGTTTGAATTGTTTAACATAGGTTTACATGACAGTACTCGTTATCTTACCTCTTAATCTCCAACCTGTATTTATAGCATTAAATTTCAGAGTAAGAGAAAATCGTGTGAGTGACACACCAGATTCTTTATTTTATTTTATTTATTTATTTTATTTTTTTTTACCTTGAGAAAAAATTTTGATTGCTTAAACTATTCACCTGAATAAGGTTCACGGTTACATTCTACAAATGCAGTGATAATTTAAAGATAATAATTACTATTATAAATCTATTATAAATGAGGCTACTCGTAAATTAAATTCAATAATACAAAATTACTTATATTATAAAGTACAAAAATTTGTTATATGATTCATGCTATTTTTTATACTGTTATTTATTGTATTAAAAGATGATAGAAGATTATTTTTTAGTCATTAACTCTTCCTTTATTTACGTTATATTTTCGTTATGGTTGTGTGATTGTTAAACTGGATTTTATTTATTTTTAAAATTCCTTTTATTGTTTCGCCCTCTTGTATTTTTTCTCAAAAACTAAAACTAGTTATTCTTATTACTCTTATTATTGTCCTTATTATTTCTAAACGCATCACTAAAATACTAAAATGCAGATTTTCAGAATGTAAACATGCAAATGAAGTAGTTTATAAAATAACATTTACGAATTCTAACTTCTACATAAATTCTCATTCAGATGACATAAACTGATAAAATTTGAAGATAATTTAAGTTTACAAATATTTTTTCTTTTGTATTGCTTTAGAAATTGAGAAGAAAGAGTAGCTATACAGTTGTTGAGTAAATATCTTAATCGATTTTTGTATTGCACTAACTGTTAACCTCTGTGTGTGTCAAGCATATGGGGATACTACAAATACAGTGATAACTTAAAAATATGAGAGAGTGAGAAAGAAAAAAAAAAGAAAATCTAATAAATGAGACAATTTATAAATTGAAATCAATAAGCGGAAATTACTTAACATATTAAACAGAAAAAAAAATCTTTTATCACTACTTTTTATTACAAGCTTTATAAAAAGCTTTTTTATTAATAGATTGATATTTTTTTAAATAAAATAATCTTATCGAAAGAATTTTCTTACATCAAAATGTCATTAATAATCTAAAATAGAAAGATCTTAATATAAAATAAACTGCAGTGATTTTTTCTTTTTCTTTTTTTTTTTTTTTTTTTTTTTAAGAAAGTACACTTTGGATGAATCTGTATTTAATACTAAATGGAGATAACTTTGAATAAAAAGAAAAAAAAAATCAGTGTTTTAATTAGTAAGAGTGTTTTTTATAAACGGATCTTTTTGATAATTCCATTTGATAATATCTTTTTTATAATTCTGAAATCAATTAAGTAGTGGCAATACTTTTACTACTTTGATAAACTTTTATAATTTTACTATCCAAACACTTCTTTTTAAATCAGTTGTTCCAATAACGTAAACAGTTATTATATTATGTTGTTTCCAAACAAAGAAACTTTTTAATTTGAAGTTGTATTAGGAATTGAATAGTCTGAAAAAGAAGAAAAAGGAAATAGAAAAAATTGAATGAAAAAGAAGACGGTAGCTTATAAATTGCAATCAATTAGTCGAAATTACAAATAAAACAGAATTATAATTTACTACGGCAAATTATATTTTTCACACACTAACATAAAAAGATAGTTTTACATAAATACATTGCATTTTTCATGTAAAAAAAAAAAAACTTAGCTATTTTTTGTATTATTATTTCAATAAGTCACTAATAATGTAACTAAAAATATCTTAATAAGAAAAAAACTACTTACTGTTTAAATCACGAGAATACTTTTCAGAAAATAAATTACAAATCAATCATATTAAATCTCAAATGAATAAATAGTAAAATTTCTCTCATGTGGATAAAAAAGAAAAGCTCATTGGCATTTTAATTGGTGAGGATTTTTCATAAGATTAATTTTTTCATAATTTTATTTAAAGATAATAAGTAGTGACAATATTTTTATTATTTCAAAACGTTATATAATTTAGCCTTTCTTAGTTTTTAATTCAATTATTTCTGTGACTTAACCAATTACACCTCGTATTATTTTACAATATAGAAATCTCTAAATTTAAACCGGTGTTATCGAATATTTTCAAAGAATTATTTTTATTTTTATAAGAATTTCTATAAAACACTAAGATAAATAATAATTTCTTTTCTAAGATCTTGATATATGTCAAAAGTTAATAATAGGCAAAAAAATGGAATGATAAACGATAAGTTTATTTAATAAAAATATTTATAACAGATTTGCAAAGTATTATATTATAAACGTTTCATTAGCTTACGTATTTTTAAATCTTATCTATATGAAAAATGGGTTATGATTATTTATTTTCAACAAATCATCAATATGCTTTATAAAACGTACATTAGCATTAACATTTCATTACATTGGCAAAACTTTTGTTTTGTTATTTCAAACAGATTGTTTAACTCTTATCTCCTTTCAAACACAGCGAATCAAGCAAATGTGTGAATAGTTTTATTCCTAAAAGGCATATATCTGTACTGATAAGTATAAAGGATTTAAGTCCATATTCTTGATTTTTCAGGAGACGAAAAATAAAGTTAAACTAACTAAAAACTAATCAGAAGAATCTATTAGGAAAAAGGAATTATGTTGATTTATACCCTTTATACCATTCAGTAATTGCCAACCTTCATTTAATAAAGGAAAAAAACAGAATTAAATATTTTATACCAATGATTAATGCTAAATTTCTGACTTGAATATTTTTTTACCAATGGATTTTCTCAAAGACTAAATGACATGGATTTAAATCCTTTATACCAATCGATAGAGAATTATTTTCTGAGTCTGACTATGTAATTAACTCAAAATCAACATTTTTGGACTTAAACCCTTTATATTTATCAGTACAGATATATGGTACTTAAAAGCGTTAATATATTATTCATTCTGAAATCTGCCTTAAATATCGAATAAATGTGCATTTAAATTTTTATTTATTATATCAATATTCTTTATCACACTTATTTAGGTTAACAAAATACATTTTTCTTTCAGAGTTAATTCGTCTAAACAAATCCATTAATAAAACTAGCACTCTGCATAACTTTCTTCTATATTTACCTACACAAACTCACTTAGTACAAATAATTTATTAAAATTATTGTTTACTAACTGTTTACGCCCGCTTCGCTGGTAACTATATTTAAATGAATTTTCAAAGGAATTTAATCACTATTTATTTTTTATTTCACATTACAATTAAAAACTTGAAAAAAAAAAAAAATCCTGCATTGAAGTCGCTCAAAAACTCGTTTCGGGTACCCGCTGCCTACGGCACTCTTTTTCTACCTCTACTGTTCGGGTCCAGGTTCCCACTGCCTGCAGAAAAGTCTTTCCCGGGCACTTCAATTTCGGTACTTATCAACGACAGGTGAATCTGCTATTATTTAGAAACTACAATTTTAAAGATGACTGTATCTCAGCATCTATTAAGTATTTTAGTTTTTGAACCATGTATTTTATAGTCCTAGCTCTTTACACTATATTACCATATGATTCCTACCAATATAATAAATAAAATAAAAATCAGATTTTCTTTTAAAAGGAATTAAATAAATTTTAATTAAACTAAAATTTTAATCAGTTTAATCCTTTCTACTGTATACTACCATTTATTTTTTCGATAAATAATATAAATAAAAATATATAAAATATAAAGATTTTTCTTTTAAAGGAATTAGTTTTTAAAAAATGAAAAAAAAAAAAAAAGTTTTATACTATAAAAATTAGACATAAACATAACTGTTATAAATGAGATTTTAAATTAAAAAATTAATATACTGATTTTTTTCTACTACATTACCATTTAATTTATAATAAATATAATAAATAAAAAAGAGAGAAAGAAAATATGAAGAAATCAAATAAATAAAAAATAAATACAGTAATAGCCGTTGTTGAGATAAGCAGACGATTGAAATGAAAGAATGAATGTTAGAAAAATTAAACACAGAAGCCAATATTTAAAATCGAAAAAAAATTTATTAAACAAGTTCGAAAAAATCTCGATCATGTGCACACCTGCAGGGTACCAGCAACTCTGCTGCCAAATTTTGCAGTATTGAAATTTGTAGTGTGATTCTCAGAGCTTAGACAGACAGACACACACACACACACAGAGAGAGAGAGAGAGAGAGATGCACACAGATACTTCTCTTGATTTATGTAGATTAAAATTATCTTCCATGATGAATGCAGATGAGTTTCATTCTAGAGATGTTTAGCACTAAGTATCCAACAAAAGTCAATTTTATTTTCTATATAACATCTCAAAAATATGCGATTTTTTTTTTCCAAGCAGTGAAAAAAAAAATCGATGATTTTATTTTAAATTATCAAAAATAGAAACATATGATTCAACTATTCGTTTTAAAGGAATTGACGAGCTCTTTTGGACAACATCATAATGAAATTCCTCCCCCCACCCCTCTCTTGGAGGGGGGGCACGTGTACAAAAATAAATAAATAAATAAATAAATAAATAAATTCTACTTGACCTTCGCTTATTATAAATAATTCTTTTTAACTTCATAATGATTCTTAAAAAATACTTCTTTTTATGCACATTTATATGAGATATTGTCCTATACCTCAACGTTAAAAATTTAGAAAAAGCGGGATGACCACGTCACCTGTTCGACGATTTTTACCAAAATTTGATAGGCACTATTTTATATCAAGGTGCAACTACATACCAATTTGTATGAAATTATGTGCAATAGTTCCTTAGATACAGTTGCCATAAAATTTTGTCAAATACAGAAATACACACACGCACAGAGAGAGGGAAAAATATACATTTTCTAAAGGTAAACAAATAGTGTTCTAGATATATATACATATTAGGAAATATATTGTAGCAAAGAATTAAAAGTTATTCCTTTATCAAATGTGATGTTGCAGTAAAAGTAGATTTACAGTCAAAGGTGGAAAAAAAAATGTCATTATTTTCACTTTCATTAAAATCGAGTTTGGCGAGATGTTGAGCGATTTCACGATAAATTTTGCGACCGAATTCGATGAAAAATTGTAATTTAGGGTTCCTGAAGTTTTGAAGCTCTATCTTCAATAAGAGCTGACTTCTGGAATTTTTCATTGGATTCTAGCAAAAAATTCTTAAGAATCTTTGCCAAATTTCAGAAGTCAAAATATAAACAGGAGCAGATTAACTTTAAACCAGTCAGTTGTTTTTAGATAGACGGTCGTCTCATAGAGACTGTGCTTTGAACGAGTAATCATTGTTGCGGAAGCAGCACAATTTCTGCTCTGTTGCGTAATAAACACTGTTTGCTTTACTTTTGTTGTACATGTGACACATTTATTGAACTGTTCCCAGAATATTCGTTGAATAGTGATTTTTGTTATATGAGAGACAGTTTTGTGTGGCTGTTTCGAGAAAATACGATGAATAAAAACCTTTCATCGACTAGAAACGTTTTCTTTTCTTTACATGTTTTACACAAGAAAATCGCCAGTTTTGTAAAAATATTTATCTACATAGGAAGAATATAAAATTTGAAATAAAATTTTACCAGAAATGAAATATGCAAATCAATCATTTCTTAAAACTGACATCTTTTATTACTTTTTTAATATTTATTTATTTATCAGTTTAGGGATTAAATTTATTTTCTAAAAATAAAATAATATTCCTTTTTTGCAATTTATCTCCGTTTTAAAGCTTGTAAAATGGAAAACATTCTTTAAACTAGATTAACTGCACATAAATCTTTTAAATTGACTTTTATTTTTCTGTGCAAAACCCAAAAAGAAAAAAGAAAGTCATAAGTCACAGAAAATATTTACATAAGAGTTTCAAACATACTATAAATGTAAAAGATGCATATTCTTGAATTATTTAAAACATTATTCATAATGTCGTTTATTTTTCTTTATTTTTAAATTGTGTTTTAGCATTTTATAGGTGAAATTTGCATGAATTTTAATTCTTATACACAAAAACGCAATATGTTTTACAAAATTTCAGGAATGCATTTTATATGCTGATTCAAAAAATAATAATAATGATGGTGCGTTCAAAACTTACTAATACAAATACTTTAATTAGGACAAAAATAAACATTCAGAAATTGAAACACAATTGCCAATTTATTAATATTTGTAAAATTTAGTAAAAATTAATGAAAAATAAAATTACTAGAAGGTTTTGCTTTTCCTTGCTCATATGTAATACAAGTAAAGGAAATTTTGCATTAAAAAAATAGAAAATTCAGTTATCATCAATGAAGTTTTATTAAAAAGTAATACAAAATTGTTTAGTAGTTAAAAATGCACCAAAGAACTATAATTAAAAAGTGATTAAAAAAAAAAAAACTCTTTGCATTAA
The DNA here is from genome assembly GCA_963930645.1 of Salticus scenicus. Classification (NCBI taxonomy): domain Eukaryota; kingdom Metazoa; phylum Arthropoda; class Arachnida; order Araneae; family Salticidae; genus Salticus; species Salticus scenicus. The sequence goes on from OZ005652.1 coordinate 106,009,504, forward strand.
AACCCACAAATTACACACACATATATATGCATTTTAAATTTATGGTATTTGAATATTTTATTTATTTATTTATTTATTACAGATATGGTTTAATGTGCATCATATGTAAATTTAAATCAAATTGTTATGTTTGCGATATAGATTTATAAAACATAAAGTACTATTTAATTTTAACAAAACATTAAAAATTTTCTAAATTTATTTTAAAGTACATTTTTTAATTAAATTAATGCTTGCACCAATTATTTAATAGGGATATAAAATTTTTATACTTTATATATATATTCTTTAAATTTGATAAATAATAGTACCATTCTTAAAAAGGCAAGTTGGAAAGAAAGAAAAGTCTGTATATTTTTTTGTTATTACGACGAATTCCAGTTATATTTAGCTTAGATAATGAACATTGTATCAATCAGGAATCATATAAATATTTTACGTAAACCCAGACTTACAATCTGAGCATTTTTGAGGACCGTACAAAATCTAAGCTCATTTTAGAAAATAAGATTTTTTTTTCAATGTATTTTTTTTATTACGACGAATTCCAGTTATATTTAGCTTAGATAATGAACATTGTATCAATCAGGAATCATATAAATATTTTACGTAAACCCACACTTACAATCTGAACATTTTTGAGGACCATACAAAATCTAAGCTCATTTTACAAAAAATAAGCTTTTTTTTCAATGTATTTTTTATTATTATTATTACGACGAATTCAGTTATATTTAGCTTAGATAATGAACATTGTATCAATCAGGAATCATATAAATATTTTACGTAAACCCAGACTTACAATCTGAGCATTTTTGAGGACCGTACAAAATCTAAGCTCATTTTAGAAAATAAGCTTTTTTTCAATGTATTTTTTTTTATTACGACGAATTCCAGTTATATTTAGCTTATATAATGAACATTGTATCAATCAGGAATCATATAAATATTTTACGTAAACCCAGACTTAGAATCTGAGCATTTTTGAGGACCGTACAAAATCTAAGCTCATTTTAGAAAATAAGCTTTTTTTCAATGCATTTTTTTTTTATTACGACGAATTCCAGTTATATTCAGCTTAGATAATGAACATTGTATCAATCAGGAATCATATAAACATTTTACGTTAACCCAGATTTACAATCTGAACATTTTTAAGGACCGTACAAAATCTAAGCTCATTTTAGAAAATAAGCTTTTTTTCAATGTTTTTTTTTTTTTTTTCTCTTACAAAATTCTCTAATTTATTTTAATAAATAGCAAATATTTATAAAATAATGATAACAATAATAGTAATATGCTTTATTAACTTAATCAGATATCAGAGTAAACTATAGTGAACATGGAAAGAAATTTAAACTTCTTCACACACCATAAATTTTAAGTCAGCACAACGGGTTTCGAAAGGACGTAGCCTTTCTTCATCAGGTGCAAACACGTGCTACTGCCTTGGAGGCAAAAGCAAGGCTGATAGTGAACATGCTTAAGAGATTTACAAATCCTTGCTTTGTGCTCCAAATTACGTAAAAAGATGGTTAGCTAACTATTAAAAAAATTATTGCATGGTTTCTGTATATTTTTCAGGTAAGCCTTGGATAAAATGTACAAAATTTTTAATATTCCATTTTAAAACATCTTCATTTACATCATTATCAAAAATGTTAGAAGCATGTGAATAAAAAATATACAAGGAGACTAAAACATGTTTAATAATGTTTTAATATTCTTGGTTGTTTAGTTCAAAATGAATTGAAAAATAAATTTCCAAAATAGATACTTAGATAGTTAGTTTAAAATTATCAATTCAAAGATAAACTAATAGCTTGGAATAATAAACGTATTGAATAACTGTTGTAAACAAAATCCTTTAATTTGGAAATTTTCTTTAAAGTCTTCACTAAACCATTGTTCTAACAAAATAATTATTACAAGGTAAATGAAGTGTTAGATAAATGTTACAGAATAATTCACATTAATTATATTCGGAATCTGGAAAACATCGAAAACTATCTGAATTGTACTCGTTAATTGCTATGTTTAATTATAGTACAACCAAATAATTCTAAAATAAAATTCGTTCTTCTCATTTCTCCTTTAACAACAAATTAATGTGAGACTATATACATTTATCCAGCTCCACGTTACTACAGTTTTCATAATAATAACATGAGCTTACATCTTTTTATAATGTAATCTTATTAAAGTTTTAAATTCTTTAACATAAATGTATAACAAGAATAATGCTAAATATATTTAATATTTTCAGTAGTGATGTAGAATACAGTTGGATATGTATTTGAGGAATCTTTTTTTTTTCTGTAAATTTTTCCGTTTTATGAACATTTCCTATGAAACAAAATCATTTTAAGCATTTCTTTGTAGAATAACCTCCAAATAGCAAAGTGAATTTGTAAAATAACTACCAAACAGCGAAATTACATTCTCTGTACAACAAAATTTTCTTGTAACCAATTTATTTTTAATACGACAGGTCGTACTATTTTTTTCAATCAGATTTTTTTTTTTTTTTTTTTTGCATCGTTGCAAACTTTTATCTATAACTTTAAATTTGGCAAAATTTTTGTTTTTACATAAACATATAAAGCTGAAAGTTTCTCATTGTATTTGTACGGATTATTACATTTTGTCAAAAACTGGTACATTTATAAATCTGAACAAAATTATGTAACGCCATAGTTTTCAGTTCAATTGAATAATTAGTTCAAAAGGCATTAAATAAAAAAAAAAAAAACATTATAACTTCAAAATTATTAAAAAGAAAACAAGAAACAAATTGATGCCAAAAATAAATAAATAGGTAAATAAATATATTTATTTTTATGTTGAAAAAAAAATGAACGTGCAAACATTTTTTTTTTTTTTTTTTTTTTTTGAAAATAATTAAAACAAAATTGAGAGAAATCGTGGTGAAGAAATGGAGCAGTTTTAGTTGGAAAAATCTGAAATTTGGCACCGAAGTAGCTCGCCAAGATCTTCTTGCCAAGATCTTTACTAACGCAATTGCGATAGCCATTTTAATTCATCGCTATAATGACAACAAAAATTTCAAAGCTGCCAATGGGGTTCCTATGCTAAAGCTATACTAAAGAAATTTTAAGAAATGAATATAGTAATTCATGGTATGGAATAAAACACAGTTACTGCATGCCTTTATATGTTTGGATGGTTGCTGTGTTAAGGCCGATTGATAACGCTAGGGTCTTACGCCTATGGGTGCAGTGCTCACCGAGGGGATCTTTCGAAGCCTTTATATGGAAGAACAGGTTAAAATAGGTCTTGTGGTACTGAATTTAATTCTGTTTTGTGTAGAATTTTATACTTTGATAACAACAATAAGCTTAGGTTTTATTTTATTTTATTTTTTATTTATTTATTATTAGTATTATTATTATTTTCGCTATATATTTTAGAACACTTAATAAACAATAATAGTGTTTTCCAATAATTACTCTAAAATTGAGACTTCGGAAGAACCCACCCAATATGATATCATGTTGACAGATAAAGCAAAGCAACAAAAATTTGGATGAATATGAACATTCGAATGGTCATGAACATGATGCTGAAATGAAGAAACTTTTGTTTGTTGATGCATTCAAATTTTTTTGTTGTAAAATTCTATGTGGATTATAACTTGGTGAAAGCACCTCTGAAAAAATTATGACACCGTAGCAAAAGTACGAGACATATAAGGAAAAAACCCTTTTTTAAAGAAAGAATTTCGACAACATTGAAGGACTTTTTGGTAAAAAAATGAAGGACGCATATGGTAGATGTAGTGTTTATTTAGATGGCCGTCGATTATTGAACTTGATCTAGAAAAACAGCATTATAATTCTTGCGATATGAAACGCTAATAACACAGGAAAGATCCAATTAAACAGGCATTTTCTTGTAGATATTATGATGAATTTATTACATACGAATTGTTGACTTATTTAACACAGCTATAGGTGACCATATAAGCATTTTATTATAAAAATGGTAGGTAAAATTGGCATATTTAAATAATTTGGAGTGGGAGCCCAAAAGCGTCGACTTATCAGTTCAAGTCATGAGGATGAAGTGACGCTCCGATATCTTCATTAATTTCGCCAGAACTCTAGTCGAAGCCAAATTCAAATTAGTAGAACAATAATGGTTGTAATTGTGTTCCGTATAAACACATACAATTTTGAGAAGATTACCACATAATTACTATTCAAACGGTCCTCACTAATCACCAAAAATTCACCATGAGAATCCGGAACTTTTAAGCAAAAATTAACGTACCTTGTTATAAGACAAGGAATACACTCAAGGCGGCAAACTGCCTTTATTTTGTAAGATGAAAAGAAACCGAACTAGGAAAAGTCATAACAAGCTAGTGCAGATCTGTATTGACGTTAAAGAACGAATAGCCTATGATCAAAGGTTTCTATAGAGTTGCAATTAGCAAACGATACATATGTGGGAAGAGGGAGATGTAAAAATTTAAAGGAAATACTGTATGAGAATTTAAATTGCAATTTAGAGGTTATGAAAATGTGTTCGTTACATATTTTATTTTATTTTTAATATAATATTTTTTAGAATCTGTGATTATCGACATCCCATATTTTCTCATATGTGATATCGATAATCACATATTCTACATCGAAATACATTTAGACACAATCGCGTTTAAATACATCGAAAACCCGAGGTCGAAATTTTTTACAAATCAAATACTTTTTTCTATTGAATATAGAAGAAAGTAATAAACATCTATATAACAAATTTCACATATAAACCCAACTAACTTTTTCTGTTGGATTTAGGGATTTCGTTAAATAGCGGTCAGACTATATTTAGAAATACACAGAGTAAAACAAGACAAGCTTTCTTTCAACCACGTCAAATCTAAAGAACCGAAGAAAATGCGTAATGTAAATGTAATAAGTTGTTATGTTGTTACATGTAATACGTTAACAATGTAATACGTTGTTAATGCTTTGAATGTCAGAAAGTATTGAATTCGTGAAATTTTTCGAACTGCAGTTTTCTACAGATTTACACGTTCTGAGATGTCCTGAAAACGATTTGACTATTTTTAGAAAATGTCTGCATGTGCATGTGTGTCTGTGTATCAGAAAGCTTGTGGTTTTTTTCTTTCCCGAACCAAAATTTAAAACTCAATTTAACCACGAAACTAAATTTAACCAAACTTTGTATTTAGTTGGACCCTGGCCAAACCTGGTGCTGATTAGATTTGAGGACCAATCGCTATAGAGGTGGCGCTCTAATCCCACTTTTCCTAAATTTTTAACGTTGCAGTATAGGACAAAATTTCGTATAAATGTACATAATGATACTTGTTTTTAATTCATGATTGTAAAATTAATATGAATTATTGATAATAGTAGTAGTAAACTAGGGAAAAAAAGTGTGTGTGCATGTAGGATCATCACCCTCCCCACTAGGGGGAGTATCATCCGGGGAGTAAAATCTCAATGTGGGTATCTTTAGAAAGAACTCGTCAATACCTTTGAAACGAGTGGTTGAACTATACATCTCTGTTAATTTAACACTAATCGCATTTCTTCTTATGTTGACGCAAAATTGACTTTCTTTAGACATTTATTGTTATACTTCTTTGAGATAAAAATTGTTTGCATTAATCATGGGAAGTAATTTTAATAAATTGTACTTTAATAAATAATTCGTATTGCGTGAATTTGTATTAGATTATATACAGAAGTGATGGAAATAATATACTAGATTTTTTAATGTAAGTTTTATTTTAATTGTAATTGAACCATTTGCCAATAACAATGAAAAGTCAAAAAGTTAAAAATTCAATTAAACTTTTATCATTATATTTTGATGTCTATTCCGTTTGTTATAATAATATTTTTTATACAAAAATTAGTTATAATTAATCTACTTTTAGATTAATTATTTTATTAATTAATTGATTTTATTTTATATTTTACTGTATAATATTAAATTTATCAATTTACACTTATGTCCATAAATTAAGGATAATTCAGATTCACACTGAAATCGAACTTTCATGCAAAAATTTCACCTGTAGAAATACCACACACATCTTTAAGAATAATATGCAAATTATAGGAAGCCATCAGATGACGCCGATATGATGTTACAATGACAAAGGTGTAAGAAGGGTGTAGATAAGGAATGGGAGCAAAGAAGTAAAATTAATCACAAGCTTTCTGTGTGCTGCTCAGTGCCACAACCGAATGGTTATGACACAGAGGACGCCTGCAGATAATTTTTTTACGTGGTAGAGTTATCGGCCGACTAGAATGTGATCGTACTCAGATAGAAGTATCGGGGGAACTTAGAATCGCCCAAAGTGTCGTCTCTAGGCTTTGGTAAAGATTCCAAAATGATGGAAATGCTAGTTGACGTTACAGTACTGGTCGGCCCCGAGTTACAATGCCGAATGACTACCGGTATTTGGCAGTAACTGCCAAAATAAGCAGATAAAGCACAGCATCAGACCCGTCTCGTCAGCTGTCTGCAGTCACGAGTGCCACAGTTTCAAGACAAATTGTGTATAGACATTTCGGAGATATTGGTCTATATGCTCGCAGGTCTGTTAGATGTGTTCCACTCACAGCAATGCACTGTGCCAGCGGTTAACTTGGAGTAGAGAACATGCAATGTGGACAGCGGCACAGTGAGTTTGTGTGATGTTTTCCGACGATTCAAAGTTTAGTGATTTACGCCAGTCGTTCATATGAAGAACGTCAGGTACCCGTTACCACCAAAACAACATCATTAAACGACACCGTTACTGTGGAGCAGAAGTGCTCGTTTTTTTTTTTTTTTTTTTTTTTTTTTTTTTTTTTTTTTTGGGGGGGGGGGTCATATTGGGTACCAGAACAGATCTGCATGTTCAAATCGGAAGAACGATAGGCCAAATTTATCAGGGCATTATTCTGGAACAACATGTACGTTTGTTTAGGGGTGCCATGAGCCCAGAATTTGTGTTTATGGATGACAATGCGCGTCCTCACCGTGCAAACGTTGTACACAGATGCCTACAATCTGAAGCTATCACCTGCATATAATGGCCAGCATTCTTACCTGACTAGAATCCGACGGAGCATGTGTAGGACATGCTTTTCCGACGAGTTGTAGTCTATCAACCACCTCCGACATGTGTACCGGAACTTCGGAGAGCATTGCTTACTGAGTAGAGTAATCTTCCTCAAGATCAGATCAATAATTTAATACTCAGCATTCCTAGGCGTTGTAAGGACTGTATTTTATCATCTGAGACACATACAATGTATTAACCATCTCACCTTCCATGTAATGATAAGTTTTTGTAAGTGAGATATTTTTTGTAATTGCTTCAGTGAGCAAAAATCGTAGTTTTTATAAATGGTATAAACCACCTTTTTTTGTTCTTGATCTTTTGTTTAATAAATGGACTTCATGAATAAGTCATGATTGTTTTGCTTCTGAACCCTTATTTGCCTCAGCTAACATTATCCTTAATTTATGGACATGAGTGTATTTTCTTATTTAAAACTATTCAATATATATATATATATATATATATATATACGTATAATGTATATTTTTTCAATATATAATTTTTAAAATATATAATTTTTCAATCAAAACTAATTATAAATTATTAAAATCAAATATTTTCCTTCAGCTAAATATGACTTTTTAATGCGTTGTGTAAGCTAAAAATGATAATGCATAAAACATCACTTTCGATTTTTTATTATTTTTATTATTTTTGTTCTTTAAAAGTTCTTTTTTTTTTTTTTTTTAAGTGTTATTTTAATTAAGAAACTAGGTTGAACTCCTTCAGGACCACTTTAAAAATTTTTATGTTGTTAAAAGTTCCTTTGCTTGTAAAGATCTTTTTTCTCAAAATAAATGCTAATTACAGATTTTTTTTTTTTTTTTTTTTTTTTTTTACATTTTTGTTAAGTATGTTTTTAAATTGAACGTTTAAGTTAGATTTTTTTTTAATATGTATTAATTGAAATAAAAAACACAAAAGTATCATTATTAACTATAGGAATAAGCACTGAGAAATTTAAAAAGAATATTTAAACAAAGAGGTTTTATAAATAACACAGTAAGAGATAACAAATAATATGTAATTTCATGAATATTTCTCCAATGCACAACGTAAAAATTAAATACTTTTTTTTTTTTTAATGTTTTATTTTATTTTATTACTATTATTATTATTTTTTCCTTAACAAAATCAATAAGTATTACTTTGAGTTTAATTTTTGAACCCCTTGAGACTGTCCCTTTCAAATTTATCGTATTTTATAATATTATACAATAGGAAGCTTAAATTGAAAAAAAAATCACATGCAAAAATTTAACTCTTGCTTGAAATCTGTAGAAGTGATTTTCAGGTTAATTTTTAAGCAAAAATGGTATAACGAAACTAAAAAATTCAATATTTAACTGATCTGATAAAAGTTATTAAGTATTTTAAATTTTAAATCCTTTGACCACAGGTATGAAAGTTGCTTTTACAAGAAATATTTAATTCTAAAGAAAAAAAAAACAGACTTGTTAATGTTATGCAAAGAATTTTGTTAACCATCTTTAACGCCCAAAGAAAGTATTTTTAGATGTTTTTGCGCCTGTGTATTAGCATTGACCTACTATCTGATAGCTATAACTTGAATTATTTATTTATTTATTTAAAGTAAAGAAAAGCACACTACAGAAACAATCCAATTACAGGCTTGCTTGAACAAAACTTTAACACATTACATCAAACATTAACAATAAAATTACATGTTATGAATTTAAAAGTTCAAAACACCTAGCCTTAATACATTCCAACCCGAAACAGTTTTACCTTAAAACATTACATTCTTCTGTTTTGGAAACTGAATGAAAAATAACAAATATTTGTTGATTGAAAATTGTACTTTACACTTTCTGCTAATTAGCTCGATCGTACATTTCTTGATTTTGTTACATACTAGCAGGCTTTGCCCGCTTCGCTGGTCCCTATATTTAAATTAATTAAAAAAAAAAAAAAAAAAATCAATATTTTTTAATACCGATCTACAAATTAAAACTAATAAGAAAATACATTGAAATTGCTTAAAAACTTCGCTTCGGGCCCTCGCTAACTTCGGCAGAGACTTCTTCCCCGCAACGTTTTTGGTACTGGATAATTTAATTTAATTTAATTATAGAAATGTCAATAATACAGGAAAAACTGCATTAGTCATTTTCATTTTGATAATAAACAGAACGGGAAACGCATTATATTTTACATGGAGATATTTTGTATAATTAGACCAATTTAAAAATATGCTTTTCCTTTTTTTCCCACTCGTATAAAAAAAAATATTTAAAATAAAGTGAAAAAAAATTGTGCAAACACGTTGAAACAGCTTGGGCATCTCAGCGAAATTTGAAATTTGGCACTGAAGTAGCTCGGACGTTTCTCGCCAAAGTGTTTACTTATGCATTTGCGATACCCATATCAACTCATAAAATAAAATTGAGAAAATTTGTGCAAAAACATTGAAACAGCTTGGACCTTTTGGCGGAATGTAAAATTTGGCACTGTGTAAGGTCGGTGTGTAGTAGAGTTCATGTCAGCATGGCGCTGCAGCTAAGTTCGCAAGTTGCGAAGCGCGAGTGAATAAGGAGAAGTCTTAGAATTAAATAAAGTGAGTGGAATGGATGAAGCTTAAATATGGATGTGTGTTGGAAAGAAGGGGAAGAGAGTAGGAGAGTGGTGTAGAAACGACTGGTAAGTTCTTAGTTTGGTGGATGTCATAGTGTTTTTTTAAGGTGCTAATCTATAGTGTGGCGTTAGGCGAATTTAGGGAATCCTTTCGCCGACGGAGCATTGTGGATTGATCGGCAGAGAGCAATCGTCGACACTATCTGTATTGGTGAGAATAGTTTATGTTTATTTAATGATTTACTGAAGTTATCCCCTCAAGTTATTTAAGAGTTACTTCTGAGTTAGCCCAACACCCGCCTTGAACTTGATCTTTAATAAACTTTATTTGTATTTAACTTTGAGTCTCTGTGATAATTTCATATTTAATAGCTAAGTTATCTAAGTTAATCATTAAGTTAAGATGGTGTCTGCGTCAACGTATTCCTCACAACTGAAGTAGCTTGGACGTTTCTCGCCAAAATGTTTACTTATGCATTTACGATACCCATATTAACTCATCGCCGAAATGACAACAAAATTATGAATAATTGAAAGATTAAGAAAAAAAATATATAAATATATATAGGTATATATATATATATATATCATGTTTTTAAATTTTCTGTTGAATCTTAAAGCTATGGATTAGCACATTAGCACTTTATACATTATACACAGGGGTGTTTGCGTTCCGGATTTTTTATTTTATTTCCCTCCAGTAAATTTTTAACAGTGATATCATTTGTAGTTTTATTGTAATGTTTAGCAATTAAATATCGCCAAAAATACAATTCGTAATTACTGGTGGAAAATAAAATAAAAAATCCGGAACGCAAACACCCCTGTATACATTAGCACTTTATCAATGTGTAGAAAATTTTAAAGCGATAATGACGTCGATTTTTGTGAGATGCATAATTTAATTTTTTACATTTTTTCAATGTTCACGTTTAATTAAATGTATTTAATTTTATATTGAATATATATATATATATATTGCAACTATTAATTTATAACTAAAATTTATTTTCATATTTTAATTAATTAAAAGAAAGCTTTGCAACGTAATATCTTTAATAACTTGATGTATATAGTGTCCACACAAAAAATTAACAATTTTTAGAACTCTTTTAAAAAGTATAACATCTATGCAGTACCTTAAAAAAAAAAAATCATCAGTTTTCACTAAAAAAAAAAAAAAAAAAAAAAAAAAAAATGTCCAACTTTCATCATCAAAGTAGTCAAATCTAGATTAAACAAAAATAGGAGTGTTCCGAACAAACTCTTTGCTTTATAAGATGACTGTTCAATGCAAAAATTTTAGTGGATGTCGTGGATGTCTAACCCGCACGATCATACGGCCTGTGTCGGAAAGGATTAAAAACAGTAAAAGACATGTTAAAAATATCCAAATTCACAGAAAGCTCATTAAAAACTTTGTAAAATATATATAATAAAAAATTACAAGCAAGAAATAACCTGAGTGTAAATAGGATTACTTTTAAAATATAAATAACTTGCAAATTTAGTTTGAACTTGCTCTAGAATTGGGATTTTATTATTATAAAAATGATCCAAAATAAGACTGCAATACACCAGATTGGAGCGAACCATGTTGAAATATAGAACTGTTAAAGCAAGCTGATTCGGAAAATCTTTAGTTTTACGCTTAAGAAACCTAAGATTCTTATATGGTTTAGAAATAATGATATTGATGTGGAGTGAAAAGTCAAGTTTGCGTAGGTAGATCAGTTTTAAATCTAGGAAATCAGTGTTTCAAAAAATAACTCTACCATTTTTACTTTCTTCTATATGTAATATACAGAAAGTATTGGATTCGCGAAAATTTTCGACCTCCGTTTTTTGACGGATCTACACGTTTTGGGATGTCCTGAACACGGATTGATAGTTTTTTAAAAATGTCTGTCTGTCTGTCGTCTGTCTGTGGTTTCGTTTTTTCACCGTATCTCACAAACCAATGAATGAAATTCAACCAAACTTGGTATATAGTTGGACCCTGGCGGGGCATTGTGCTGATTAGATTTGGGGATCAATAGCCCAGCAGGTGGCGCTGTGATCGCATTTTATGTAAATTTTTAACATGGCAGTATAGGACAAAATATCGTATTTTTCACCGTATCTCACGAACCAATGAATGAAATTGAACCAAACTTGGTATATAGTTGGAACCTGACGGGGCATGGTGCTGATTAGATTTGGGGATCAATCGCCCAGAAGGTGGCGCTGTGATCGCAAAATTTCGTATTTTTCACCGTATCTCACGAACCAATGAATGAAATTTAACCAAACTTGGTATTTAGTTGCACCGTGACATGAACTGGTGCTGATTAGATTTTGGGATCAATAGCTCAACAGGTGGCGCTGTGATCGCATTTTATGCAAACTTGTAACATGGCAGCATAGGACAAAATTTCGTATAAATGGGCATAATGAGAGTTATTTTAAACTTGTGATTGTAAAATTAATATGAATTATTGATAATAGTAGTAGTTAACTAGGAAAAAAATTTTGTGCATGGGGGGGGCATCGCTTCCCCCCTGGGGAGTAAATTTTCACAATGGTTATCTTTCGAAAGAACTCGTTGACAATAGTAGTAGTTAACTAGGGAAAAAATTTTGTGCATGTGGGGGCATCGGTTCCCCCCACCCCGCTGGGGGGGGAAATACCCCCCCCCCCGGTGTGCAAAGTTTCAAGATGGGTATCTTTCGACAGGTCTCGTCAATACCTTTAAAACGAATGGTTGAACCATAAATCTGTGACAATTTGAAACAGGCGCTGTGATCGCATTTTATCTAAATTTTTAACATGGCAGTATAGGACAAAAATTCGTATAAATGTGCATAATAAGAGTTATTTTAAACTTGTGATTGTAAAATTAATATGAATTATTGATAATAGTAGTATTTAACTAGGAAAAAAATTGTGCATGGGGGGGCATAGCTTCCCCGTCTGGGGGGAAAGTAACCCCCCGGGGGGGGGGGGTAAATTTTGAAGATGGGTATATTTCGAAAGATCTCGTCAATACCTTTAAAATGAATGGTTGAACTATAAATCTGTGATAATTTAAAACAAAGTTATCGATTTTTTTTACTTTTAACAAAAAAAAAAAAAAAAAAAAAAAAAAAAAAAAACAGAAAAAAAAATCGTTTTTTTTTTTTTTTTTTTTTTTTTTTTTTCACTCGTATATTCATTATTAATCTTTAATAACCACCAAATTGCTTCTCCATCAATAAATAATAAAAAAAAATGTAAAAGAAAATTACTCTGCAAGCAAAATCTCACGATATCTTTTCGTCTTATAAAGAATAACACATGGCTCATTTTATTTATGCTTCTCCTAAATCATACTTTAACTTCTAACGTAATTTTATTCGGTTAGACAAAATTATCCTTGAACACAATTAAATTATAGCTATATTTTATGTATCTGTCAGTTGTAGTTTCTCATTTCTCATACAATCATAACAAAAGTTTGGCAAAATTCATGGTTTTTTTTTTTTTTTTTTTTTTTTTTTTTTCCGGCACTCCTGCTCTGTGTATTCAAAATTATTAGCTTGATTAGAGTATAATATATCTTTAAAAAAAAAAAAAAAAAACTTTTTATGTGTTCTTGCTATATGTAATGATATATGTAATGGTATATGTAATGATATGTAATGACTATATGTAATGATAATTTAAATTTGGTTGAACTTTATGATTCTTCTCTGATCACTCCTGCTTGGAACTTCTACGAATGTAGTTCTCAAAAATTTATCCGTTAAGGACACCTTCCCTTCTTACTTTATGCAGTAAGTCAATAAGAAAAAAAATTGCGCACATTTTTGTGTCAATCTTTATTGATTTCTGGATTTTGCTCTTTTAACACCTCTGGATGGAATCTTGGTTATTTCAATTGAAGAGATATAAATCAGATGTCTGGCAGCGATCAACGCAAGAGAAGGGAAATTTTCACTTATACGGAAACATGGCCATTTATGAAGTATATTCCGAACTGTCTAATGAAAAAGGACTACATCTATACTGGAAAAACACCTTCACACAATCAGAGATTTCGATATCGAGTTTTCACCTGATTTAAATGTTTTAAGGACTTTTGAGTCCTAAAAACTAATTTTTGGAAATTGATCAGTGTCTGCTTGTGCATAGACCTTATATATAGAGACTACGCCACCATTAGGACTTCCCATATAGGGAATGTCTTCTACATGAGGGTGTAATCTGAAACCTTCATCCTTTGAGGTCAGCACCGTATGTCACGTGACATGGAGTTGAGGACAATTCTTCCACGAAAAAGCACTTATTTTTGTTAGAATTCAAACAAAAAATTCTCCCCTTCAGAACGGTTTCTCACAAATGAATTTTTTTTATAATTAATCTATAACATTTTAGCTTTCCAACGATGCGTAAATAAAAAGTATGTGTACAATACAGAAATTAAAAAAACTCTAAACTACTTTCTTTCCTATGGAAAAATCACATAATATTCATTCTCGTCTCTCTCTCCCGGTCTACATCACGTGATAAATTCGCTGGGGAAGCTACTTCATGTCGCAGACAGATAATGAGGAGGAATGCGTGGTCTATTATATAAGGTCAATGTGCTTGTGTATGTGGGGGGAGGGATCTTTTGATTACCATACGTCAAAAAAAGATGGAATGACAAATCTCCATACATAAGACATGTCCGGTGTACAGATAAATTTGCAGACATTTGGTGAAAATCGAAAATTTAAAAAATGGGATATCGAAATCCATAAAAGCGATCGTTTCTTATTTTAAGTGATTATCTCAAAAACGACTCTTCAATTTTGCTATGTAAACCCACATGTCTTTTCTTTTGTATTAGTATGTTACTGCAAGAAAATCGATAGGCGTCCGGATATGGATTTAAAACGCGATATTTAGATCTCGGAAATGTGTGACTTTGAAATGGCTCAATGGATTTTCTTCAAACATGCCATGCTAACTCCCTTTCATATATGCTTTAGCTAGTTTCCAGAGTAATGATGAGTTTGGTAATTTTTAAGAAAAGTCGGAAGTTGGACCAATATGAAATCCCTTTAAAGATTGCTATATAAACTCAATCTTATATGTCTTTACGGCGTATGTATTAGCTTTCTATTACAGGAAAATGTCGTGGTCTTAATTCTAAGGTTAAAATATTTTGCCTTCTGACCACATTATCTCAAATAGAATTTACAGTATTGTAATATCTGATGGAAGATGGGAGTTTCATGTTTGTTAATCACCAAACATTTTTTTTTTTTTTTTTTTTTTTTTTTTTTTTTTAAGGAAATAATAAGTCTTAAAAGTATAACTCTTAAATAAAAAAAAAAACAAAAAACTCAGGTCATCTACATAGATAAGCAAGTATTGTCTTTTCATTTGTTTCAAATTATTTATTTATTATTATTATTTTTTTTATTATTATTAATATTAAAGATTGTCCAAATTAGGTAAAGAAAACTAAACTTTTGTGGGTTTATATTGTATTTAAAAAAAATTGCTAGGGTTGTTTGTTTTTTTACTTTTTAAGTTAATAAAAAGTGTTCAAAAATTCTAACCATTAACCCAAATAAAAATTACATTTAATTATCAGCAAATATATCGATAACCAATAAAAATTGAAAGTAGAAAAAGAAATACGCCTAGTAACTGATAATCGATAAACTGAAATTACGAAACTAATATAGTAGACTGATTTATACAATCAATCATATCTTTTTTTTTTTTTTTTTTTTTCTTCAAAGTATTTTTAGCAGCAGTTGAAAGCAGTTGGAATTCTTTATTTCTTTCTTTTCCTTTTCTTTCCTTGAGAGTTTGGTTCTTAGAAACTTAAATGTCACTTCACATTTTTTTTACTTTCCGAACACTATAGTGAGGAAAGTATTGTAATCATGTCAAAAATCCGAATTCGAGATTTTGATGTTTCTATACGTTTTGAGGTCCCCTGAGTCCGTTTTCACTATTTTTACGATGATGTATGTATGTGTGTGTGTATGTGTGTATGTGTGTATGTCTGTGGGTGAACACGCTAGCGTCTAAACGCTTCGTTCGATTAACCTGAAAGTTGGTACGCATATTGTAAGTCACCATAGTACGAACCCTATAGATTTTGGTGAATCTAGCACTTATAGTTTTTTTACAGGGACACAAACAAAAATTCTTTATCATTATGCCCTATGGGAGCAAAATCTTAAAAGTGCGATAGCATCTAAACGCCTTATTCAATTGAGCAAAAATTTTATACACATATTATAGATCACAAATACTCAATCTGTATAGATTTTGGAGAATCTAGCACTTATAGTTTTTTTACAGGGACACAAAGAAAAATTCTTTATCATTATGGCCTATGGGAGCAAAATCTTAAAAGTGCGATAGCATCTAAACGCCTTATTCAATTGAGCAAAAATTTTATACACATATTATAGATCACAAATACTCAATCTGTATAGATTTTGGAGAATCTAGCACTTATAGTTTTTTTACAGGGACACAAAGAAAAATTCTTTATCATTATGCCTATGGGGCCAAATTTTTAAAAATGTGATAGTGTCTAAACGCCTTATTAATCCGAGCAAAAAAATTGTACACATGTTATAGATCACAGTTGAACTAACTGTATAGATTTTGGTGAATCTAGCACTTACAGTTTTTTTACAGGGACACAAAGAAAAATTCTTTATCATTATGGCCTATGGGACTAAATTTTTAAAAGTACGATAGCATCTAAACGCCTTATTGAATTCAGCTGAAAATTTATATGAGTATTATAAATCTCTGTTGCACTAACTATAAGCATTTTGGTGAATCTAACATTTATAGATTTTTACAGGGACACAACTAAAATTTCTTTGTCATTATGATCTATGGGCTCAAAGTTCAGTAGCGTTAAATAAAACAACGTGTAATAGATGGAGAAAAATACTCAAACACTCTATTATGGTTTTCTCTCTTTTGTTTGTTTAACGACTACTCTTTCTTTACTTTATCTTCAAAACTGTTAATTACTCAATGTTCGGAAAGTCGAGTGGAGTCACTCCAGATTTTTTTTTTTTTTTTTATAATGGATTCTGATTAACATACTTCAATGACTTTTTTTTTTTTGCTTAATATTGAAATAATTATTATTAAGAAAAATTTACTAAACAAAATAAATGATCGTCCAAAATCATAAAAACTAAAACTATTTCTCATCGGAAAAAAGAAAAAAAAATCGTTTCATATGCTTTTATTTATTTATTTATTTATTTTCAGGTTCAATTTTGACTATTTTAATACGAAATATAGTTATTTTATGAAAAATTACTATATGTCATGTTAAATTATTTTTAATAATGTGTGTTAAATTAATGAAAATTCTTGTTTGAACAATCTAGTTTGCCAGTATGGAGATCATCGGTGCAGCTGTTAAGGGTTTTTTGGGGGGTTTTCTCAAAACTCACATTAAATCGATATGGAAGAACTGAAAGACATCCATGGAAGGTATATCATCCAAGCATTAGTTACAACTCGTATTTAATTAGTGTTTACCCCTACCTCACACATTTTAACATTAAAATTCAATGATAAATTAGTGCCATTAGAAAAAAATCTCAATTTTTCTACTAAATAAATAAATAATTTATTTACAAGATATATATATATATATTTTTTTTTTTTTTTTTTTTTTTCTGGTTGGTATTATGACAGGCTAAAAAAAAAAATCGTACTTAAAATTTGTTTAATTTTTCACACTTCAGATTTCAATAAATGAATAATCAAATTTGGTGGTTTCTTACAAAAAAAAAAAAAAAAAATACAATCTAAAATTAAAATAAAATAAAATAAATAAATAATTAAATAATAAATGCAAATAATAAAAATTAAATAATAATTAATTCACCATTAATCATAATGTCTTTATCATGACATGTTGGCCTTTGGATGAAATTGCTTAAGACTAAAAAAAATTAACTCAACTTAGTAAAAATTGTAAGTTACACCGTACGTTTAATGTATTTACATAAAAGTAATTCTCTTTTTTCACGAGAGATGGCGCTTGCTCCCACTATGTTGTCAGTTAAAAATAAACTGAACTTTAAAAACGTTAACGTTAAAATTAAATACCACCTTTTTTAAAAAATTGTTAAAAGCTTTTTGAGTTTAATAACTATCAAATAGTGCAATCAATTAAAGTATTCCGTAGTACCTAAAATCGATTAATCGTTTCTAAACTTTTAATCTTTTACTTTTACTAATGTTTGTTTGGCAACCTGTTTATTTCTACTAGATCCGTAAGTAACGTGTAACATGTGGGTTGCTTCAATTACTTCTTCTTTGTTGAAATTTTGGTTTGTGCTATTGATTAATTTAATTTCCTTTTTTTTTATTCAATTTTCTTTTTCTTTTTTGTTTTGTTGCAAGATAGAGACTTGAGCTGTATATTGCTGAAATTAGCTATACAGTTTTACGAAATCTTACATGTGCTGATAGAAATGCAAGTTTCCGGATGAGTACATTTCTATTTTTCAGCATTTATAATTTCAATTTTCAATTAATGAATTCCATTTTTTTATTTTTTCCTTCTTAACGGATCTCTATGGTGATTTTATCCTTTCTTTTTTTTTCTCAAATGTTGACTGTTACTAATAATTCATATTTTTGCAATTCTCTCATCGTTAGACTTATATGTTTTGTTAGTGTCATTTCTCTTCTGCGTAAGTACTTTAACTTGTTTTTACTAATCATTGGCACTTAAATTAATTTAATACCGTGAATATTTTAATCGAAATAAATCTCATTTAAAATTTAATTATGTTGGTATCTTCATATATCTTTTGTCTGTTGAGTGTTACAATGGTACTAAATAATTCCTATTATATATATATATATATATATATATATAATTTTATATGTTATCTCTTAAATAATTTCCTACTTTTATTCTGCTTACTATTCCAGCAACTAAAATAAGTCTTTGAAATAATGATAAAACATCAAAAGTAACTATTTGAAATTCTATTCCTTCAAATTGGTCTCTGTATAAGATAAAAATTACACTATTCGTTGATGTCACGGATTTTTTTTTTCCCTATATACAGTTGCATTAGTTTCTCCTCAGTGATTTATCTTTCGAAACAGAAAGCTCTCTAAAGACATTTCGTTTCAAGTAATTCAAGAAAAATGTTTTTAAGCTGAAGTTCTGATATAAAAATCTGATTTTGTTAGAAAAGAATGCTCAAAAAACAGTAAACCGCTGTAATATGATGTAAAAAGAATAAAAAAAATGATGGTGTCTCACTCACACGACTTTCTCTTACCCTGAAATTTAATACTATAAATACAGGTTTGAGATTAAGAGGTAAGATAACGATTACTGTTATGTAAACCTATGTTCAACAATTCAAATTTGGCTTAGGAAGAGTTTTATATGATAATTAGCTCTGTGTGAGGGGGGCTACTGCCCCCCTCAACCCCCCGTTTCATTAATGCACCTACATTTATATAGAATTTAATTCGGCTATTAAAAAATAATTATGTTTTTAAAAAATAATTTATTAAAATTATTTTTTAAACAAATTATCTTTTATGATAAAGCAGACGGTTTCCATATTAGAGAAGTAGTATAACACTAAATATCCAAAAAAAAGTTGAATTTATTCTCAATATTACATTTTTCTTCCTGTTAAAAATGAAAAAAAATCGATAACTTTATTTTAAATTATCGCAGATCGTTGGTTCAACCATTCGTTTTAAAAGTATTGGCGAGCTCTTTAAAAATACCTATCATGAAAATTTACTCCCCTCGAGGGGGAAGTCGAGGCTCTTACATACACAAAAAAAATTTCCCAGTTGACTATCTCTATTACAAAATATATACACTCATGTCCAAAATTATCTTTACATGCATGAAATTGTGGATTTCTCAAAAATTTGAAAATATAATTTTTTGACATAAACACAAAGTAAAATATTAACCTTAAATGTCGTGTGTTGTCTTTCAACAACATACCCAATTTTGTCTTCTAGACTATTATTAGAATAATATTAAAGCTCTAATGCCCCATGTTTGCTGACTGAAAAAAAAAATGCTTTTTAGCAATAAACCATAGTTTAAATAAAGAATGATTTAAAAAATTATATATATTTCTTGTGATTTATTTAATAGAGGTAACAATAAAACATTTTTAAATTGTGATTTAATACTTTAACGAAGTTGATATAAAATATTAAAAATTATTTAATATGTTAAAAAAGCTTTTCTGCCAAGCACGGAGTGATGTTTAAGTTATCAAATAATTTTTTATTTTTAAATTGTTTTAAAAATAATCAGGCATTTAAGGGTTAAAGGAACTGCATATGACATATAATTGGAGCATATAACACAATAAAAATGCTAATAGTATGTGACAAAGAAAGTTCAGAAGAAAAGGAATAACACAGAAAAAATAACGAAGCCTTTCGAATTTACGTAAAGATAAATTTGGACATGAGTGTATATTCGTTTCATCTGGTTTAGTGCAGTCAATAGATGTTAAACTCTACTTACCTGCAATTTCTCCCATAGACTATGTGTGAATATTGAATACTTGTATTTGAATACTTTTGAGTGTCCCTGTACACGAACCATTTGCTTCATCTCAACGAAAAGCTTACTGCTATATGATACACGTTTAGAATACCGAGTTTGGAATTTCTGCTACTATTTTTCGTCAGATATGCTGGTAACAGACACAGAGACAGACATACACACAGACCATTCGTTAAAAAATATGATTTTCGTATTCAGGGGACCTCAGAACATGTAAATATAACAAAAACTCACTTTCGAAAATTTTACCCTAAAACAATACTTTCTCGACCCTATGGGTAAGAGAAAGTAATTATAAGGTAGGTGAACCAAAGGTGGACAAAGTTAAGCTTTGAGAATTTTTTATAACTTTCTGGTTGGGTGTATGTGGCTAGACTTTTCTTCGTAAAATGCTAGACTTACCTCTTACACATATCAAGTATAAATTTCTTTGTAAAATTCAATTTAGTTATTTTTATAATACAATATCAAAAAAGGAGCTTGTGGGCCACCTTTGGTGCATAGGGTTCCAAAGGTGACCCATATATTGAAAGCTCTTTAAAATGTGCTTAAAACGCTCTTTTGTAATTTTTCGGGGTTTTCTTATTATTCATCTTATCTTTTGACACGAAAAGGCTTTCAACCACTTTTCGTGCAAAGTAATTCAGGATTTTTATTCTGGGATTCATTGACTTCTCTGATATTCTCAATAATGTGGAAATACAACTCATATTGAAAATATTAGAATAATTGAGAAAAAATAATATGAAAGAAATTATTTTCCATTTATTTATTTTTGATACTAAGTAAATGCAATTAAATTTCTTATAAATTTAAACCTGGAATGTTTAGGTAAGATTTTAATATTTACAAAATATAAAATACAATAAATTAGGTATACAACAGCTTTCTGAAACACATCAAAATATTAGAATAAAATTTAGATTGGTTCAAAATATTAGAATATTTTATTTTACGCAAAAATATTACCTTATGAATAGGAAGTAAATGGTAGTTAATATTTTTTAGCATCTCCTTTAGCTTTAATAACAGCGTACAATCGATCTTGCATACTATATGCAAGGTGTTTACAAACATTTCTATCAATATTAGCCCAAACAGACTTTATACGTGCCACTAACTCAGTTTTACTTGAATGAGGATCTTCTTGGAGTTTTTCTTCACTATACCTAAGACTCCTATAATACGAGCCGACTCACAGCTGTTCATTGTTACCCAGCGGAAATATAGCTTGGCGACGTTTAGTTGCAGACGTATTACTCGGCGTCTTTATCGGCTAAAATGGCGAGTTTGCTTAAACAGAAGAGCGAATTATTGTTTGTACTTGATAAGTTTGGCGGTAATATTTGGCGAAATTTCCTTTTAACCCTTGTAAAAAGTAGCCATCACTGTTGCTGTTAAATTAGTTAATTTTAAACATTTATACACGTTGAAAAGTAGTGTAGGTTGTAAAATACAACATTTAGTTAATCAAACAGCAATAAAAACAAATAATTGATACAAAAAATGCGAAAAAACATATCATAATTTCACTTCATATTTGTGATTGAAAGCTAAGCTTACAGTTTTTTTTTTTTTTTTTTTTTTGGACAATTAATAACCCATTTCTTTCGCCTTTCTTCATCTGTTGGAAATCTAAACGTTTAAAAGCAGTTCTGGTATGATTTGAGCAATTTTCAGCTGCAAAACCTCTATTTTATGTGATTTGATAACACTTGAAATTAGGACTGCGTGGGCAACAATCGCTGAGTAGGAAACAAAATGCCTGATGAGCCAGCCTGTATTGGAAAAGCTCCAATTATACCCCATACGTTTTCGATGGGATAAATATCTGGTGAGTTTGGTGGCCAAGGACGTACCTTAATGTTGCGTTGGCGGAATCAATTCTTAGTTGACACCGAGGTATGCGGTGACACTAAAATATTGTTGAAAGATGAAATCACCTTCAAATAAATCTTCTGATGGTGGAATCATGTAATATTCCAAAATTTCTTGATATATCTGAGAGTTAATCTTTTCGTAGACGATGAATAACTTTCCATGTCCTTCTGCGCTCATGCATTTTTCACTTTATTTTATTTTTATTTTTTTTCTTTCTCATACCCACATAAAAGAGAAAATACTGTATTTAGGTCAAATTTTCAAAATTAAGTTTTGTCATATTTACACGCTTTAAGGTCCGTTGAATCTGAAAAATATGTTTTTAGAGGTTAGTTTGTGCATGCGTTTCTCTCTGTGTGCGTGTTATCAGCATATATCAAGAACAAATAGCACCAAGAATTTCAAACCCAGAATTGTAAATGTGTATCAAATGAAATGAGGATGCTAAACTAGCATTTTCGTAACATCAAACAGAGACATTCCAGAGAATTCAAATACATTATATCTATAGGCAAAATTGCCGGTAAGTGAAGTTTAACATCTATAGGTTGCCCTAAACCAAATGAAATGAATCTATATTTTTTATTTGCATAAACGCATGTATCATGATGAAATTGATGAAAGTGAATTTCAGGTTGTGCTTTGTGTTATTAATATAGAATTATATTTAACTGCACATGGTGGTATGCACGCAAATTTTAGAAGATATAAGGGCTGCATATAATTAAGCTATAACGTCATTTTTTATTGAATGTAATGAGTGGAAGTGCTTCATTGTAATATTTTATCATGTCAAGGGAAACTGATCAGGAATGAAAATTGATTTCTCATACTCATACAGTAAAAAATAAATAATAAAAAAATATTTTTTAAACTAAATATATTCAACGATTACGTTTTGTATATGTACATGTTTGAGATTCCCTGAATACTGAAGTGAAGTTTGTAACGTTTAATCTTTGTCTATGTCTATTATCGGGCCGCAGTAGCCCAGTCGGTAGAGCACCGGGATCGTAAATGCAAGATTGCGGATTCGGTGCTCGAGCCGGCCAAAGATCGTCGTGTACACTAATGGCAGCTGGTGCACGTAAAACCTGTCGTGGCCGCAATGTCCTCCATGTTCCCATCAAAATTATACCTCTGGGTATTACCGAAGTGTGAGAGCCATCCTCTCCGTGTAGGACCAAAATTGTGATGGCATGTCTCCGGATCACCTCTAGGGGTGAACGCCAGACCGTCGCCAATTGCCCATTGCGCAGCACTAGTGCGACCTAAGACCCAATCAATCAGTCAGTCAAAAAACTATGTCTATTATCAGAGTAACTTAAATACAAATAATTTCAACCAATTCAAATGTTGTATTCAGAAGTTAATATAAGGTTGTTACTTGAAAAGTTTGATCAAGATTGATAAATTTCAAGGGATGGTGTGGGTGAATGTTATGTGAATAACTTGGAATGAGCTTATAAATTTAGTAACAGCTTTTAAATTCTATATAAATGTAGGTACAATATTCAAGCGGGAGACTGAGAAGGGCGCTACCCCCCCCCCCCCACCTTACACAATTGTTTGTCAAATAAAGACTAGTTCCAAAGACTAGTTGAATTGTTTTTAAGGTAGGTTTATGTAACACTACTCGGCATGAAATTGCCTCTGACACTATTTGAGCATATTATTATGTAAAATGACCTCCTGAATCCGAATAAGACGCCCATTTTGCCTTTTTAGGAATGACTCCCTATTTTTATCATTTTTTCGGTAATTTTATAGCTTTAAATTTGATTTTTAGGAGGCGGAGGGACTATTTTAACCGTTAAATATCTTTTGAGGGGCTACAGAGTTCGAAAATTCTAAAACATGGACATTTGCGACAAGGGAAAAATTTTGTGGGGGATTTGCCACTGAAATTATGCATTACATATCTTATATTTTTTTAAACAGTTATTAATGTTATTTTTTAAACTGTATATTTTTTCGTTTGTAGGTGTTAAATTAATTGTTTTCCATTCTTCAAATCAAATTCATGGTCATAAAGTTTTAGAACAGGTTAAGAAATTGGGGGAGGGGGGGAGGTGCTGTAACTGGAAAACGGTGGGTGACTGGGCAAAATGGGAGTCATATTCGGATTCAGGAGGTCATTTTACATAAGAATCCGAAAGATTGGTATCAGATCTCTTTTTTTTTTTTTGCAGAGCAGAGTGACAGTATCCGTTATCTTACCCCTTGATATTCAATTTGTTTTTATAGTATAATTTCAGGCTAAGAGAAAGTTGTATGAGTGCCACACCAGGCTGTAATTAAATAGTCTTTTTATTTGATTACAATAATTTTTAATTGCTTTCAGTGTATTCATAGAAGAAAAAAATAACCCTCATACCCCCTTTTTTTTTTTTTTTTTTTTTTCAAGTTGTCAAAACAATATTGATGTGGGAAAGTTATATCAATCTATAATGAATGTTTAGTTAATTAAATACATTTTTTACAGACATTTTAATACTTTTGCATCCTATAATCATAACTACGCAATTTAAACGTGACCCTATTAATTTTGCTCATTGAAATTATATAATATAGAAAGTTATATAAATCTGATAGTATTTTATTTTAAAATAATTTAATAACGCCAGTATTAAAGTGTTTTAAGAAAAAATATTCCTTAAAGGTTGCTTTTAGATTTTAATGATTCAAATAGACAAACATTCATATTTTGAATCAGTTAAATGTATGCAATAATTTATAGACTACAATATTTTTTCATTTTATGTTGTCTAACATAAAATTCTTACATAAAAATGCTCTATAAATTTTTATGTGACTGACAGCATAATTTATTAATGAAATGGTTAAATATCATTTTTATAAAATTAATTTCATTTGTTCATCTAATTGGTGCACGTGTTCTTAGTTCATAAAATTGCAAATGATTTCATGTAATTAAAGTAATGGAAAGACAATTTTCCATTTATAAGACCATCAGATTGTCTGCGAAAATTATAATGTGGGTCACACAAGACTTCTGCCCGCTCGATACAGTCATGTGACGTCACCGCTCGATAGAAATGTTATTTACTTAAACTGCTCCAGATTCCGGAAAGTCTCTAATGCTCTTTTTCTGTTTTCTTTCCCATCATATGTGCCGGAATAAGTTATATATATATATATATTTCTGAATCAACAATTTGAACTTTCATAAGTATAACGTAACGTGATCTGGAGCCAAAATGTGAGAGGAAATAAACCCTTGTTACTTATTTATTTTCGGAGGTATGTTGAATCGCATATGTAATTTTATGAAATATATATATCTGGACTGCAATATAAATGAGAAAACTGGATAACTTTATACAATATTTTTGCACTTACTCTACTTGGAAAATATTTTAAGTGTCAGACGGATCATTAGTATTCCAGACACAGTCATACATATATTTGTATTAGTTTTGAATGTTTGGATTGCCAGAATCTCAGTTTAAAATCTTTTTTCTTTTTCTTTTTTTCTTTCTTTTTTTTTTATTATGTGCTGAGATTGGGAAATTATCTCATTTGTTCAAACTCCTTTAAAATAGTAACTAGAAAAAAAAAATATATATATATATAGGTTACTATATATAGCAGGTAATTAAACTATCAGATTTTTTTTTTTTTACATTTTCTATTTTCTAAGGAAATACTGTATGAAATCATCTTAAACTTCAGAAATGCAAAGGGTATTTTAAATTTCGAACTTACAGCATCGATTTAGTAACGATTTAGTGCAATTAGGGGACCAACTACAAATTGAATTTTAAAAAAATATATATTTCCCTGTATCATGATAAACTACAAATGACTTGCATCTTGAACACATGATTTCACTTATTACTTACATTTTGTTTTGTAGGAATATAAGAAATATTTAAACACACACACACATATATACATATGTACTTATGCTCAAAAGTTTTGCAAGATTTGCAAACGATCAGTTTTTTTCAATTTAAAAACTTATATCTCGATGAAAGGTTTTCAAAATTTGGATATTTGCAGAATTGAGTCTTCCTCGTGTTTTTCAGTGAAGATTGATTAAATACAACATTTTAGGGACCTGTAAAAATTGAGCAAAATCTGATGGTAAACCTGATGGTCTCTGGACCTGTAAAAATTGAGCAATATTTGTGATAACTCTGTATCATTAAACGGACCAAATGATCTGTAATATTAGGATATGTTAATATATAGACCTAGTACAATTTGTGGATGAATTTGTGTGACGATAGCATGTTAAATAACGGAAATACAAGCATTTATTTGAAAACTCAAAAAAAAAAAAAAAAATCAGCAAGTTTTTTATTTATAATATACAGAGTTTTAAACGAAAATTATTCTCACTTTCTGAAAAATTGAAAAAAAAAAAAAAACATTTGAAACAATATACTGCAATCGAAATACAAATGTCTTAATTATCTCGTGAAATATGAGCATTTTTATGAAAAGCGTTTTCACTGCGCATGTGCGAAAGATTGAAAACTTTTTATTACATAAATTGAAAGCTAGATATATTGGGCAACTTTTGTAAAAAGTTCATTTGAATAGAGTAAAAATTAAGCAAATTGTCGGCAAAAGAACAAGCTAGATTTTAGGTATTTTCCAAGAGTTGAAATTTTGTAAGGGCTCACATGCTACGTAATTACTATGAAGATCCAATCATTTCAACCACTTCTCAAAAGTTCTTTTTTTGGGAAAACCCCCTTATAATCTCACAGATCTTAGTAAATAAACAAAAATATGTTAAAGTTACAAGCTTATAAGAGGATTTTCACAAAAACGTACTTTTGGAGCGTGGTTGAAATAATTGGATCTACAAATTAATTATGCGTCATGTGAAAAATCCCTTTATGAAATTTCAACTCATGGAAAATACCTAAAATCTAGCTCGTTCTTTTGCCGACAATTTGTTTAATTTATATTCTTTTCAAATTAACTTTTGACAAAAGTTGCCAATATATCTAGCTTTCAACCTATGTAGTAATATTTTTTTCTATCTTTCGCACATGCGCAGTGAAAACATTTTTCATAAAAACGCTCATATTTCATAAGATAATTGTAATCCGATTGCAGTATATTGTTTCAAAAGTGTTTTTTCAAATTATCTGAAAGTGGGAATAATTTTCTTCTAAAACTCTGTAGCTGTTTTTTTTTTTTTTTTTTTTTTTTTTTTTTTTTTTTTAAGTTTTCAAACAAATGCTTATATCTCCGTTATTTAACATGCTATCGTTACATAAATTCATCCACAAATTGTACTGTGTCTCTTTTAACATATCCTAAAAGTACAGATCATTTTGTTCATTCAACGATTCAGGGTGATCACAAACATCATTGCTTTTGATTAATTTGTTACCGGCCCCCTAAATGTTTTCTTAAACCAACCTTCACTGAAAAATATGAGGAAGACGCAGTTCTTTAACACGTTAATCGCCACGATAATATCAGAAAAATTTTCACATGGGCCATGGTAACTTTATTAGACAATTTAGTTAAAAATGCGTGTTAAAAATGCGTCAGGCACATATGACTGACATGGCGATTAACGTGTTAATAATTACTCGGCGTATATCATATTCCTTTTAGGGTTATTTCCTAGTTAAAAAGGCGTGTTAAAAATGCGTCAGACACATATGACTGACATGGCGATTAACGTGTTAAATACCCAATGTTTGAAAACCTTTCATCGAGAAATTAGTTTTTAAATTGAAAAAAACTGATCGTTTGCAAATCTTGCTAAACTTTTGAACAGGATTGTATATAATGTATATATATATTCCAAAATTATTATTTTATTTTGCAAGTTTTTAGTTTATAACGAGAGTAGATTAAATATTTTACAAAATTTGAAGAGAAATTAACATTATACCTAGAAACAATATTATGAAACATAAAATGTATAGGGTAGGTGCTCCAGTGATTGGCATCCTCCAGTAATTGACATCTATACCGAAATAATTAATAAATAAGAAAAATAATAAAATCATATATTTTACATATAAGAATTTTAACATTTTATGTCAAACACTGGAGAATAGGGTGCTAATAACTTGTAAAATAAATAACTAGCAGTGTGAAACATTGGAACATAGAGGGCCAAATACTCATAAAATGAAAAACTGGCAGTGTCAATTACTGGAACATTGAGTGGGTGTCAAATAAAAATTCATAAAAAAATTATTGCTATCAAATGTATATATTTTAACATACATGTGGTTCAGAATGTCTTTCATGCCATGTGTACTATCTTAAGATTTCTAAAAATATTTTCTGATGACTAGAACATTAAAAACAATAGATATTGCTCTAAAAGTGTCAATCACTGGTGCACTTATCGTACGTTTAATTTTCCAAGAAATATAAGTAATTGATGCAAATATTTTATTACTGCACATGCGGGAAAAAAAACAGCTTTTTTTATTGCATATGTTGAAAACTGGATATATTTGGGGAAATTAAGTTAGAGTTCATTTGATTTTAATAAAAATTATCATAAGAAAATTATCGTGAAAAGAATGAACTGAATATTATGTTTTTCTTTGAGTTGCAAGCTCAAAAGGGGTTATTCATTAAAATGATTTTTTAAAGTACGAGCGCAATAATTGTATCTCTACATTAAATACCAGGTATGCAGAAAATCCCGTATGGGTTTGTAAGTCTACATAATTTTATTTATTTACTAAGTTTTGAGAGTTCATAAGGAGTATTTAATAAACAATTATTTTTAGCGATGTGGCATAAATAATTGGATATCCAAATTAAATTCGTAGAGTGTAAAAGTTTCCTTAAGTTTCTACTGTGGAATCTAACTCGATCTTTTACAAATAATTTGATTAATTTTTACTGTATTCAAATAAACTTTTATCATAAATTGTTCAATATACCTAGTTTCCAAACTATGTATTGGGTATATGAATATGATTCCGCTCCACCCCCACCCCTTCCCACACCTTTTTTTTGGGGTAAAATAAAACTCATTTGCTAGTTAATTAAAAAATTATTTATCGAAAATTTACTCCATATCAATCTACAATTTTCGCCCATCTTTAAGAAAATAGTCGGATTCCTTCTTTGAAAAAAATCCTGGTCTTTAGAGGCGATCCAATCATTAAGACAATTTCCAATCTCTTAATCAGAACTGAAACACTGTTTAGAAAGAGACTATTGCATAAACCGGAATAAGTAGTAATCTAAAAGAGATGTGTGAGGAAAATACAACAGGTGAGTTAGAACTTTCCAATCCTGCTCTTTCAATAATTTTTCAAAACATCTTCAACATGTGTTTTGTCATTGTCACGCTGAAAATTTATTTTGTTGTGTGTATTCATCCATTCTGGACTTTTTTTTTTCTATGGCTCACTTTACACTTATTAGTTATCGTCTGTAGATATACTTCATCAATTCAACTTGATTCTAACAGTTCATAATACTTCTGATCCCCTCTAATACAGAGCATAACCTTATTGCAATGAAGAACTTTCTTTGACCTTTGACTGCGATGGACTAGCTTTACCAGGCGTTATTCAAGTTTTTTTTTTATAATTCAGATTCTCATAATAAATCCTTTTTTTTTTTTTTTTTTTTTTTTTTTTTTTTAATCTGCGGTAACTATTCGATACAAACAGCCTTTTCATATTTTTTCCTTTGGAACAGCATTTCACAAACGTTTTTTCGACGTTCCAAGTTTCTTTCTTTTAGCCCGCGAGAACGTGCGCTGGGTATCTCATACCCAAGACCTTATTCATTTTTCTCTCTTTCCCTCCTCTTTTCCTAGAAATGGATGAAACCTTTTGTAGTTGATTATTTTATTTTTATTTAAACTGTGTTCGTATTATTAAATTTGTCTTGTCTAATAATTTATTTATATTTATAATATTAGTAAATATCTGCACGTATAACCCTTTCAAATGCGACAAATAGTTTCGGGTATCACATATCCGGCGCGCCTGCTCGCGTTCGTATGTTCGGAGCGCGTTCTCCTGGGTTAATGCATAGGAAACCAGTGCCTAATTTTAGTAAATATTTTGCAACAGTTGATCGATCAACATTTAATGCTGTTGGCAAATGTGATTGTGCTTGACAAGAATTTTTAGCTAATAATGTTTCCATTTCAGCATCAACTTTTACTTTTCGAACACTATAGTGAGGAAAGTATTTAATCATGCCAAAAATCAAACTTTGAGATTTTGGTATTTCTACACATTTTGAGGTTCCCTGAATTTATATTCACTGTTTTTACGATGATGTATGTGTGTATGTATATGAGTGAACACGATATCGTCTAAACGCTTTGCTCGAATGAGCTGAAAGTGGATACGTATCTTATAAGTCCCCATAGCATGAACCCTATTGATTTCTGGTGAATCTAGCACTTATGATTTTTTTTACAGTGACACAAAGAAAAATTCTTTATCATTATTGTCTATGGGCCCAAACTTTTTAAATTGCGAATGCGTCTAAATGCCATACTGGACTGAGCTGAAAATTTATACACATATTATAAGTCACCGTTGTCCAAACTGTATAAATTTTGGTGAATCTAGTGTTTATAGTTTTTTTTACAGGGACAAAGAAAACTCACAAAGAAAACTTCTTTATCTTTATGGCTTACGGGCTCAAATTAATTAAACTGTGATAGCCTTATTCGATTCAACTTAAAATTTATATACATGATATAGGTCATCGTCGAACGAATTGCATAAATTTTGATGAATCTAGCACTTACACATTTTTACAGGGGCACAGATTTTTTTTTTCGTTATCATTATGATCTATGGACTCAAATTATTTAAAGGACAATAGCATTAAAGAAAAAGAAAAAAAAAAAAAAACATATTATATAGAGAATAATACCCAAACACCCTATTATAATTTTTTCTTTTGTTTACTTAACGACTTCTGTTATTGTTATTTATTGATGCAAACTTTAATTACTTAATGTTCGGAATGTCGACTGGAGTCACTCCAGATTTTTTTTTTCATATTTTTTATTCTTAACTAGCCGCCTTCGGCGACCAGCTGGTTCGCGATCCTTGAAAAATCTGACTTTATGAAACTCCCGCTCGGTGGCGCCTTTTTCCCGTTTCAGATCTTACAACAGCTTATTGACATATAGTGAAAATAGCTTTATTGAAAAATTTAATCGCAGTAAATTCCCGCTCGGTAGCCTGCGGCGCCCTCTTCCACTTTCAATATCTGAAACAGCCTGTTCGCTCACCATGTTATGATCTTTCAAATTTCTGACTTTAGCAAAGTCCCGCTCGCAAAGTCCTCACTTTTGGACGTTTGTTCTCATTTGTCCTCAATTTTCAGAAATTTCATTCTTTACTTAAAATTTCAAAATTAGTGATGCTCCTGACCTTATTAGTTTTCAATACTGATTCTTCAACTCAACACAACGTAAAAATGTCATGATTACTTGATTCATCCCATTCATTTTTAAATCCTCTCCAACAGTATTACACAAAATATATTTTTCTATTGGGAGATTTTAATCTCTGCAACATTACACTTTAAAATATAAAAACGAAAAAAAAAAGACTAAATTTGCATAAAAATGAAAAAAAAAAAAAAAGGTGGGGTTGATATTTAAAAATTTAACATGACACTGAAAGTTATTTTATTACTAATTAGATTTTATAACTAACTAAATTTAAATAACATTTTCAATGGTAAAGCATTTTTTAGTAAGATTGAAAACTGTTTAAGTCAGGGATAGGAGCTGAACGCAGATTAACTTGTTGACAACTCAAGATTTTTTGCTCTCAATAATGCTACTGGAATGTACAAGATAATAGCTCAGGTTGTAGATTATTAATGCTTTATGCCGTCAGACTAGAGTTCAATTCTTATTGCTGTGCCTAGCCAGTTTTTGACATTTTTCAAATTGTCTTTTCCTTTTTAAAATGTTATTTATCGGATCATTTCCATTTGAAGTAGTTATGATTTCGTTTTCACTAAAACTTGTTCTATACAACAATAACAATTGTATTAAAATAGTTTATAAAACTATAAACAGAAGCAGTTATAAAATGCAGAAGCAGTAGTTTAGTACTTTCGTATCAACCGCATATCAGAAATTAGTACTTTAATATTAACAGAATGGCATTATATTATGCGAAGAGAAGTATAATGTATACAAGTTTATCATAATATACATTGTAAATTTAATAATGCTTTTATAAATAATTTTTTATAATGTTTATCGTATAAGTTCACAAGTAGTATAAATTTATAATAATGAAATTAATGGCTGCAAATGGGGTTAATATAAGCTAATTTTCTGCTATATTTTATGAAATTTTATGTCCTCAGAAATATCCTCATTGTTAAAGAAAATTGTCCTCATTTTTCTCATAGAAATGAGGACATTGCATAATTTGTCCTCATTTTTCATTAAAAAAATCTCGTCAACCTAAGTTACATGTCATTTTTAGCTTTTTATGATTCAGTGTAATCCATAGTATTTGTATTTTCCTTTAGTTTATTAACCGAACTCATGACTAACTCGTTACTGTAAGGTATGCAATATGATATTTTGTTTTTCCAGCTGCATTCTTATTTTAAAGTTTAAGTTTTCCTGTAGAAAATTGAAATTAGAATAGTAAATTATGGTCGCTGGAGCAATTGTTTTAAAATACAGCGGACTTTCATTTAAAAATGCACCGGAGGACTCGTGTTAAAAAAAAAGAAAATTAAATTAATTTCTCTTAAAGATCTCAATTCTACTGAGAAACGATCTAGTGTTATTTAATTCCTTGTTCATCATTCAATTTAGACTATACTGGACAAACCGTAAGACGTTTAAAATTTAGAGGAGGTGAACATTGACTGAATGTTCTTAATGAAGATATATCGAAATTATATAATTGTTTTCAACTTCTAGTCGTATATGGTTACTGTTTTATATTTATTTCCTATTCCCATTTGGATTTCCATGAAGCTTTCCACATCTTTCTAAAAATTTGTAAAATCTTCTTAAGGCTACTTCTTTAGCGTCATTCATTTCTGATACTTGTAAATTATTCACATAATTTGTTACAATTCTTTGAATTCTTCTTTATTCCACACCTTCCATCTATTTACATATATTTATGATATTTTATTTTATTTTATTTTTATTTTTATTTATTTATTTATTTATTCATTTATTTTTTTTTATAGTACAACAAGACTATTTCTTTCAGACGGCGATTTTGCGTTGTCACAATTTCAGTAGGCTAGCATGCCAGCCAAAATCCAATTTCACCATTTAAATTCTTAAACTATCTAGAAATTTTATTGATAAACTCATCAAAGATGAAAATTCCTTTTAAGTATAAGATTGTACAAAAAAAAAAAAAAAAAAAAAAAATCAAACTATGTGAA
Source organism: Salticus scenicus (assembly GCA_963930645.1). NCBI lineage: Eukaryota > Metazoa > Arthropoda > Arachnida > Araneae > Salticidae > Salticus > Salticus scenicus. Next base: position 106,043,064 of record OZ005652.1, read on the forward strand.
AAATACCGGAGCACGGATTTGAACCCACGCCCTCCGCTTAACGTGCGGAGGATCTTCTGAGGCACCCTGGCTGATAACCAGCTTGACATTTCTCACAAATCACCGTTACATCTGCGTTTGCAGATACGGTGACCTTGCCAACGGTTATTATGTGCAAAATGTCGAGCTGTTTTTTTTTTTTTTTTTTTTTTTTTTTTTTCTCGCTAGATTGCAATATATAAATTAGTCCTGTCGTACTAAATTAAATTCTGTAAAAGACAGATTTTTTTTTTTTTTTTTTTTTTTTTTTCTTTTTCGTAATTATGGTAACACCAATATTTATATTGAATTTCAATTTTGCTTATTTTAGCTTCTCTTTTAATTCCATTTTTGTGCGTTGGTGTTTTATTTGCTGCATTCGTACCTAATTTGTTCACATAAACTTTAATTGTGAATTTTAACATAGACTTCTCTCTTCACTCAAACACATGCATTATGTCATCAGAATAATAAGAATTTTATTAGAAGTTCAAGAGCTTTATACTAATTTGTATTTTAAAATTGCAGTAATAATTTAAATGTGGATAAGTTTGAAATATATAAATTTATTAAACTGCACATTCTAAAATTCTGTTCCTTGTGACATTTTATTTAATGTTCAAGTTAGAGAAATCTGCAGTTTAACATAAACTTATCTCTTCACGCAAAGGCATAATATAATGTCTCAACAAAATAATAAGGGTTTTATATGATGGTTAAAAGCTTTATGTTAATTTGAATTTTTGAAATGCTGTAATGATTTAAATGTAAATAATGTTTGAATTGCATAAACTTATTACACATTTAAAGATTCTATTCTTTGTGAGATTTCATTGAAAACCCGCATTTAACATAAATTTATTTCTTTACACAAAGGATAAATAGTGTCTCATCAAAGTAACAAAAAGTTTTATTAGAAGTTTAAAAGCTTTATACTAATTTGTATTTTTGAATTGTAGTAATGATTTAAATGTGAATAAAGTGTGATCTATATGAACTTATAAACACATTATTATTTATGCATTGTTATTCATATGACTATTTACGCATTTTAAAATTTTATTCGTTGTGAGGTTTAATTTAATATTCAAAATAGAAATCTTCATTTTAACATGAACTAATCTTCTCATACAAATGCATGTAACAATTCATTACAAGCTTAAAAGAATTTTCTTATTTTGGATGTATTGAATTCTAGTAATGATTTAAATGTGAATCATCTATGAATCGTATAAACTTTATTGGTCTACACATTTTAAAATTCTATTTTTCAATAGATTTCAATTGCTGTTAAAAATAGAAATCGGCATTTTACATAACATTACCTCTTCAATAAAATATATCTCTTCAAAGTAATACACCAACTTAAATAGCGATTGAAATAATTTAAACTTTAAAAAACCAGTAATTATGTAGAAATATTGAAAATCTACAGTTTTATGCTCCAGTATTGGATTTCATGTAGTCCCTTGGTGGGAGAAAATCAGTGTCGCTTTTGATTTAGAAATAATAATAATAATAATTACAATTACATCTGAAAATCGAAATACTTAAGTTCATGGAAGAGAGAGATGAGAGTAACAATTAATGCAATAAAAATATTTTATGTAAAAGGAATATAGTGTAAGAAGATATAAGTTAAAGGAAAGGATACGTAGATGAGAATAATGCTTGTTTATGCAGGCTTCTCTCAGGATAAAGATTATGGAAATTTCAATCTTGTGTTCATATTCGAAGACAAGAAATTTTCTCTACAAATATCAGTATAGAAGATTTATACTTTTTTTTTTTAATACGTATTTTAAATTCTCTAAACGCTGTATTTTTGTTAATTAAGTTTGAATCAATAAAAATGTAATTTTCATGGCGATCGAAATTTATAGTTGCCTAGTTTTCCGGTTTTCACAGAAAATGTAGCATCAATAATTTTTAATAGAAACTTGTTTAGTTAAAATTTCTTAGTAACTATCTACGATTAATTTTATTGGAAATTACTATTAGAAAATAATGGTGGTTTTCCATTAAAAATAAACCTTAAAATTGCAACTATAAGAAATATGCTGTAAATGATTGGACGTATTACAGACTGTTCTGTTATTGCATGAAAAAACGGCTAATATGCGTTCCTTCTTCTCCAGTAAAATGAGAAATTATTTGTACTAATCACATACATCGCTTCATAACAAAATTCATTTGCATATGTTCACAAACGCAAAGTATGATCTGTTGGTTAAATTTCAAAAAGTTTTCATTTTCAGCCCTATGATGTGCATAATTACACATTTAAAGTTTTCTTGGGATTTGCTCAGCCGGACTTAAACTATTGGAAACTCTGACTATCGTCAATTTAATTTTAACTACCCGGTATAAGAAAAATCGTTGAAGAGATGAACACCGTATTGAAGCTGCAACCACTATATTAAAGCTGAATCAAATTAAAACTATGTGTGTTTTCACAGAAAACAGATGAATATTATGAAAAAGTAAAAAGTAAATAAATTGGTAAATTGGAAGTTATATATATATATATACATTCACATTTTTGTAATTAAATTTGCTAAAGGTATATATATATGTATTAACCCTGACATTACTTATGTAAGTTTTCATTCATTTGAATTCTATATAAACTATGGTACTATAATTAATACAAGAATTACTATATTTAATTTTTTTCTGTTTCTTAGTAGCTATTGCTTAGTCCCAATATTTAATTGGATTATACATTGGCCTCCAGAAGTTAAGGCGCTACCAGTTTTCGTCTTCTTCTTTTGCGCATAATTTTGAAACAAATGAACATGTGAATATAAAATTGGAAAGCATATTCGTTATTTTATGTAACTTAAACATTAGTAATGATTTTTTAACTCATATAACTTAAATTTTTCTCAAAAATAAGCAGCAGAGGAAATCAAAAATTTAAACAATTTTAGGGAAGAAAACTAAATGAGAAAAGGTACATTTCATACATGTGAAGGTTTATATGCCACCAAATATTAAATTAAAATTGTATTTATCTTTCAGTATTCATTTTTATTTTTCTTTCATAAGGGACTTTTTGGAAAAAATATAACTATTAACTTGTAAACTTTCAGCATCGTCAAAATTATAAAAATGTCTATCATTTTAAAATGAGCATCTCATCCAATTTTGATGTTCATGTGTATACTTTTTCTAAAAATTATTCACATAGAAAAAAAATAAGAAAAAGGGAAAAGGAAAAAAAAACAGAAAAGCGAATAAGAGAAGAAAAATCTGGTTTTAATCAAATATTCGGATGCATGTTCAGTGGATGCACTGAATAAAGATACTTTTAATATGTGTATAAATAAAACTTTAGATACAAAATATTCACAGATATAGTAATTTATATAGATCTATCATCCTCGTGCTATCGAACAAATATTTTTGATGCCGAAAAATTTTTTTGGCATCAGCCATTAGTCGGTATTGAAACTCGGCAATTGTAATAGAATAGAATGTTGAGGAGTTTTCAAAATGCCAATGTATTCTCTGGCTTTTATTTGTACACTAATAAATATATGAAAGGAAATGGAATAAATTTTCATAAGTAAGTTATATTTGACTAGTTTATGAAAAATATAATTTTTATAATCTGTTGTTTTGTTATAATTGGGAAATAATTACATCTTTCATATTTAATGGAATACTTTTTTTTTTTTTTAATAAGTAATATGGAATTTTAAAAATTCTTTTAAATATAGTTAGCAGCGGCGCTGGTAAAAGCCGCTAGTTTTAATATATAAAAATATTTAACTTGAAAGAAAAGAATAATAAAGTTAAATATTTTTGACTATTTTACAAAAAAAAAAAAAAAGAAAAGAAAAGAAAAAAAGAAAGAAAGGAAGGAAGAGAGGGAGAGAGAAAATAAAAGAAAGAAAAATGAGTATCTGCAGTTTTTCAGTCAACTTTAGTACATAAATTATTCATGAATTTCATTTGCTAAGTTATCCGTGTGTATTCACTCAGAGAAAGACTGCCATTAGACGGGACTTTTCTTCGAGTGAAAAATAATCACTTTTTTCCCCTCGATGATCAATTTATGTCTTATTACTATATCTATGAAAATATTCCATCTACTTGTACAGATTAATTTTTATTGTCCTAGCTTATATTGTGTTTTGGAATATAGTGTGTACTAAAATTACAGCGACAAACTTTAAGCGGAGATAGAGCACGTCGCAAAGATTCAGAATTGCATAGAAACCCATGTTCACAAATGTCATTTTAACCCTTTAAGAATCAGGTGTTTGGGCCTTGCAGCGTTCCTAGAATTTTACGCTTACTTTATTATTTTGCCACCATAATTTTAAAACAATACTATTTAACATAATATTTAAGCTTTAAAACCGTCAAAAATATTGAAGAAAAATTTCTAGTTGACAGTACTGGTAACAATAGAATAAAATAAAGGTAAAATTTTAGGAACGCTGCGAGGCCTGTTGGGGGTATTTTTTAATAAATGTATGTGTGGCTTTTAAATTTTGAGTTTTTAATAAACACTTTTTTCGTATAAATGATTATGTAAAAAGATATACACCGTAATAATGCTGTTTCTGATCGATGTAATCAAAGCAATGATTGTATTAATACGAATATTGTGAATAATTTTATGAAATAATAAATCGTACAAGATTTTTAACTTCACAAGGTTAAAAAGAGTTAGAAATAACTAATAAATAAATAAATAAAATAAAATAAAATAAAATTCACTGGACATGAACAATTACACTTACTCATATATGACAGTAAGTGTTAAAAAGCACTACAATTATCCGATCCTTAAAGGATTAATGTGATATTTGCGGTCATCGGTTGCTATGTATATCTTATTCCTTCAGCTATTATCTACATCCTCTTAAAGCTTGTATTTCTACGTTTGTATCGCCCACATCTGTTGGAAAATACCCCAAAGCACCCGATTCTTAAAGTGTTTAAATGATATTTGCGGACATGGGTTCCTATGCAATTCTAAATCCTTATGATTTGCCCAATCTCCTTTTAAAATTTGCCACTATAATTTTAGGACACCCTGTATATCAGGTTTTGCGTGTGATATAGTGATGGACTATTATATCGAAAAATATAGAATATTCTATATGTATGGAAATTTATTTTAAAATTAAAGCTTTTAACGTCTTTTCTTTAATATTATATATATACTAGCTGCGTACCCGGCGTTGCCCGGGTGCATTAGGTGTTTTGGGCACAATTGCCATAAAAACGTTGTCAGCATTGCTATTTAATATAAATTGCGAAAGCTATTAGAATAGATTATTGCAGAACATCTTTACAAACAATGTTTCGAGACTTGTTTTTTTCTGCATATATATACAAATTTTTGGCCCTAGACACACGTGAGCAGCCAACGTAGAGCTGTCCATGTGAAAAACATGGGGTGCCCAGATGGATGCCTGCCACTTTAAGGGTTTGCCCTTGGCTCTTATTGATAGAGATAGAGAAGGCCACTTTTAAGGGGAACTGCGAACGTTTAAATTGAAAAGGCAAGTTTGTTGGAATGATGGGTATTCGCGGTATTAATACCGTCTCTCCCTTTGCACTGCCAGTAATGATGGTGGCCTGCACAACATTCCTTTTCAGCTCTATGATGCGCAACCTTGTGCCATTGCACAAACTTGGTGCATTCAAGTTACGCATCAGTATAACTGGCACACCCACCTTTAACTCCAACTTGTGGGAGGGCACTCCCGACAGCTCTAACGAGTTTAAAAACTCTACGGGGTAAGCAGTTGTGTCATCAGAAGCCATTACTGAATCTATTGATGAGTAGATGGTCACCTCACCAGGTAATCGATGAATAATATGCTTATTAATTTTCGCTACCGTTTCATTTCTAGGAGCCAATATTGCCCTCTCACACAACCATTCCTCGTTGCTGAAGTTTAGTTGCAAGTTCGGAAGAATCTTATTAATTGATTCACTTTCCGAGCATACAACATTACAGAAGGAGCTTTTAAACTCTATGAGCCCTTCGGCATCCATTGGCATGCGACCTTCGCCGATTTCCAGGAGATACTGAGCAAAGTTCCCCGACTCACAGTCATTGAAGAGTTGAACTCTCATATTAGTTCTGAGTTGTAATCTTTCTACTTTTGCCCACATAGGCGATGATTTCAGGCATGCATTAATTTCATCTGCTTCAGTGCCTCGCTCAATTACTGGCAGTGTCTGCCGGAAGTCGCCTGCAAGCAAGACGACCACTCCACCCATTAACATTCTATTGCCGCGGATATCTTGCAAGGTGCGATCTAGTGCTTCGATTGCACGCTTGTGCGACATCGTGCATTCATCCCACACGATCAATTTACACTGCTGCAACAGAACGCTCCGATCACTCCTCTTGCTTATATTGCATGTGGGTGTTTGTTCACCCGCCAGGTTTAAAGGTAGCTTGAATACCGAGTGAGCAGTTCTTCCTCCACTAAGTAAAGTTGCAGCTATTCCAGAAGATGCAACAGCTAGCGCAATATTTCTGTCCTTACGCAACTGTGCAAGCAGCAAATTCAACAGGAATGTCTTGCCTGTGCCACCTGGCGCATCCAAGAAAAAGAGACCCTCTTGTCCACACTCTATACGATTAACAATTTTAAAAAAAATTTCCTTTTGCTCTGTTAACAACTGGAGTTCAGTTTCGGCTACTTGAGCCTCCAAAGCAGCAGTGTCATAACTGAGCTCCCTGATCAAATCGGTGGACAATTCTCCCATGCGTTGTGGAGTAGGCATGCCAAAATTAGCAAGCTGCTTACCTACCATTGAAAAAACTTTCGCTTCAATAAGTTTCAGAGCCTCATTAAAATATATGGTATCATCACTGGCAAGTACTGTACTTTGGTACCTATGAGCAATGTCTTCGGATAAGTGTATTTTATATTTTTCCCAAAGTTTCATTGGGTTTGAGAGTCCACATGTGCTCAACATGATAGCAAAGAGCTCTCGAACCTTAGCTGCTGACTGGCACAATACAGCATCTTCCAAAGTATTGTTCCAGTGATTGTCGTCTTCTAAAAGTCCCAGCACTATACATGCTTCTCGAAATGTGGCTTTTTCATGTCCATTGACAGTTTTGAGTGCCTGAAAACTGGTGGGTCCCCTGACACGGGTCAGTAGCAAACGTATACAGTAACACTCAAAGTGGGACAAATGAACAGTGTAGATTCTGCCCAGGGCATCTGATGCCTTCACACCAAGCCAGCCTTCGATAGGGGTGCCCTGCAGACGCCGCTTCCATTCTTTTCGTGATGAATTCCAAGTATAATATTTTGGCACTTCTGTATACAATAAAGTTTGGGCAAATTCATCAATCTGGCACAGACGGAAGAATGCAGTAAGGGTGGTTGTAGGTGGGGTCGCGATTCGATCATGTAAGTTAGCTTCTGTGAAATACACACGCTCACCATTGGAGAGGTGCACTGCAAGATGAGTCACAGTTGGATGCTTTTCGTGAAGTGGCAAGCCCAATATCCGCCACGCTGCTTCATTGCTGCTGACATAGCGGCCTGCTCTGAACATTTGAACTTCATTTCTGGGTTCAGTATTAGTATTGCCCTGCTGCTGAACAGTAAATATTGCCTGGTCAGAGCCCTTATTTATGTATTTGCAAATGTATTTAATTGCTTGGACTGAGTTACAAAATTCCACATTAATGTGAGCATTAAAGGTTTTTGAAAGAAGTGGTGAATAAGGGACCACAAAGCTGTTGTCTACTATAACGTCTTTTGCAATACCCCTTACTTTAATTGTGACTGTACGCCCTCCATCCTTTGGTGCTCTGCATCTGTACAGTGGATACCCATTTTCCATTGTTTGTGTGTCTTTTAACAGTGCCCGAGGATACTTTTTAGTGCACTTTCCGTCCTTCATGCATGGGGACATAGGGTTCAGCACTCCACAAGGACCATGGATCATGGTTTTAATGACCGTATCATAAAGTTCTTTGTCTATGTTGGGATCTGGCAGTTCTGCTGATATCACCTCATCAATATGATTTGGCCGCAAGTTTTCCTTTAACCATAGCAGCAAGTGTACATGTGGTAGGCCGCGCTTCTGCCATTCGATTGAGTACATAAAGCACAGCACCTCACCAAAAATGCGGCCTTTGGTAAGAAGGGCCACCAGTTTTTGCACTTTTATTTTAAACACTCGTGCTACAATATCATGACTGTCCACTGGTTTCTGACCAATCATTAGTTCTTGCTTTATTTCAGTCCAGGCTGAGTTACACGTGAAAGTTATAAATAAGTCCGGTCGGCCATAGTTTCGGACATAGGAAAAAGCATCCTGCGTGTATTCATGCAGATACCGCGGACTATTCACGAACGATGAAGGGAGGATCACCATCTGACCTAAGTTGTTTGCATTCACATTGCCGTCATTTGCAATGGCATCTTGCAGGTGGATGTAATTCTCTGAACGTAACTTTTTTTGATTTAGTACTATGAACCTCAGACGTTCACTCTCCAATTTCACGTACATATCTACCAAAAATTGGGACAGAAGTGTTCTACACCGCAGCAGCAAGTTGAAGTTATGTTCACGCACCATCAAGTGAAATGCATAGAAATCCATGCATGATACTTTTTTCCTTGGATTCGGTTGTCCAGTCACTGGATTTGTTTGAAGGATACTGAAGTGATATCCCTCTTGCCCTTTCCAGAACATAATACGATACTGTAGAGCATCATAAAAACAATGCGTGTCTGCAATCCTAGTGAGGGAGTCATCATGTTTGCGCAAAACGATATCCCTTGGGGCAGTGAAGTCGGTGCCTGCGACCACAGCTGCAACCTCAGAGGCGGCAGGAGCATTGTAGCGACGTGCATGCTGTCCGCTCGGCACACGATCAGCATGTATCACCACTTTACAACTATCATCTGGCATGTTCTCAAGAGCTGTTTTGAACTCGTGCACTAACACATTGTGATCATGCATAACTTTTTGTATTTTCAAAACAGTTGCACGTTCAACACCCTGAATAATTTGGCAACGTCTATCAGTCTCAGTCTCATCATCATCTCCCATAAAGTAAACCTGCAAAAATTGTGCTTGACTGTTGGACGGAGGTAACAATGACCCTATTTTATGATGCACTTGCCCCTGTACTGTAAATGTAGGAGAAAATCCACGCATGGCAATAATTCTATCAGCCCCAAAAGAGGTCATGTGAAAACAGGAATTATATTTTTTGATACAGTTTAAAAAATGTCTTGACTCATAATTCTCACCACAAAACAATTCCTTTAAAGCATCTACTGGTTCCTCTAATGTGGGAATGATTACCTTGCCCCGAGAGCAACACATTCCTTCAGTCTCTTCCTTCCATTTCAGTGCTCCACAATATCTGCATGTCTTATTCATATGATCGATTTTTATGAGGATGTGATTACTATAATCTAAAGTTGGGTCATAGTCAAAAGCACAGTTTTCAAAGAATTTCCAGGTATTTCTTGCAAATATTTGACGACGTTCATGGCGGTGTTGAGCTTCGGAAAATCTCTCTTCGAATGTTTCAGAGGCACGGAGAGAAGCCATAAGTTCCGCGCGTTGCTGACGTCGAAAATCTGTAACTTCTGCAGTCTCAGAGGCACGTTGAGAAGCCATGCGTTCAGCCATATCCCGAAGTCGAGCATGAGACTGGCTCAAGGTTTCAGCCGCTCGAATATTTGCTTGACGCTCAGCTTGCTCAATTCTCCGTATTTCAGCATCTTCTGACGACTCTTGCTGTCTAACTATTCTCAAAGATCGAGCATTTCGCCAGACATATATAAGATTTGATTTTCGTCTGCGTGGCATTGTATTACAATAAATTTGTTAAAATAGTTTAATCTAGCTTTTTAGAACCATATCAAAAAGTATCAATAGTCAGCGCCAATAAATTAAAAAATAAATAAACTAAAAAGGATGGAGTTGAGAAAATTACTTCCTGACATTTGATACATTAAATGATTTTTAAGAAAAAAAATATTAAAAAAAGAAATCCATGTTGAGAGACTGAATAAAAAATCCATGAAAAAAAAACAAAAAAAAAAAAAAACACGAAGTGGTTCTTTTGAGAGGTAGATTTTTCATCCATGTTGAAAAAATATGAAACCATTTTCGTTTTTTTTCTTTCCCCTTAACAGATTTAATTCAATTTTAAGGTAATGGAATCATTATTTAATAATCGTTTGCAGCGATTATATTTAAATGATTTCTTTGTAACTGAATATATTTCGATTGGCGACTATTTTCGTCACAGCTTTAGTATGGGACCTCCTTGGCAATATTAAACATTTTTTGAACTTCTTGAATCTGTACAACAAAACTATTATTAAAACAAATATTTTCGAAAACAGTCCAATCGCTGGTGTTAATTCTTCGAATATTCTGGAAACAGTTGAAGCTGTTACTCGTGCAGTATAAGTCATTATTCGATGAATGTTCTGGAACAGTCCAAAAAATAGTCACTTGCTCCACAGGAGTAAAGCAAACAACATCAACTACACCAGCGCAAAAATTTTCGTTCACTCACGAAAAATGTCCAGTCGCTTAGAGCTCAATCCCTAAAGTGCAATGACTCAGAATAGGTCTCTGAATAATTTTGGATCGCAGTGACTATGTACTCTTTCGCAAAAATCAACTCACACCTACTTATAACTTTTGGCGATGGGGCTTGGAGATGACTTAATCGAGAATCCCTTGGTAAGCTTAAGGTCTATGTTCCCGTGTGTCGGAGAGCTTCGAAACATCGGGAACCCTAAACTACCATTTTTTACCAAATTTGGTCGCCCACTCGCCAAGTTTGTCGCCAAGACTATGCTTTCTATTAAACATATCTTTATTTAGTTATTTAAATATTAATTTGAATTAATCAAATATTTCTGCCCAGACAGCGTGCAAGTGCAGTCACACACAGCAGCTCATTTATTTGTATGTTAAATTAACGTAGAGATTGATATATAAAAAAATAACTAAATAACTAAACATTATCGTGCTACACAACTTTATTATATCTCTTCTTTGGCGGCTTTTGAATTTTTGTCGCCATATTAGCGATTTTTTTTTTTTTTTTTTTTTTTTTTTTTTTTTGTATAATTTCTTGCATAAAAATACAAAGCGTTTTATCGGACACCTTTTTGTTAACAAATAAGAACCCTTCATATTCTGTTTATTTTATTAATTGCTTTTAGGTTTAAAATAGTGCTTGATAAAATAAATTTTCTATTTTTAAAACTGCACTTTTTTTTCTATAAAATTATCTACTCAGAAAAAAATAGATCATTTATGTGACTACTATTTCAGTTTATTTTTTTCGTTTTGTAATATTTTATAAATTTTATATTTTTCTTGAACTACCTAGATTAAAATCGCTGTTGCTAAATTAAGCCTCTTGGCGAAAATTTTTATATTTTTCTTGAACTACCTAGATTAAAATCGCTGTTGCTAAATTAAGCCTCTTGGCGAAAAATGTTCGGTGTGCTTCAACGCAACAATTTAAAAAAAATCACCCAAAATAAAACTGATTTTAGTACAACATATATTAGCATCGTAAACTATATTAGCACTTTATCAATGTATAAAAGAAATTTTAAATTAAAAATGACGTCAATTTTTGTGAGATGCATAATTTTTTTTAATAATTTTTTATCGTTCACGTTTAGATAAATGTATTTATTTTCCTGTTGAAAAAAATAAATAAATTCGTTTTTTTTTTTTTTTTTTTTTTTGGCAGCAATTAAATTATGAATAAATTTAAATGGCTAATTTTTTGCTATTATTAGCTTACAAAATTGCTATTTTATGCATAAAAATCGCAAAAACAAATTTTTTTTTCGGAATAAAAGGTAGCCAACTTTTTAAGTTAGGGTATAAGCTATCTCCATTACAAATTTCATCGAAATCCGTCAAACAGTTTTGGCGTGAAACTCAGTCAAATAAATTCACGGACATTCACATTTATATATATATAATCTATATATATAAAAGAACACTTCCTGAGTGAGTGAGTGAGTGAGGGGGTGATCTATCAACGCCCAGACCAAACCCCTGGACCTAGAAGCATGAAATTTCGTGACAATGTTCTTTCTATGACGTAGGCATCCACTAAGAAACGATTTTACAAAATTCGCCCCCCAAGGGGGGAGGGGGAGGGGGCAAAACGTGATTTCACAAAATCCTTCATATCTCAAACAAAAAAACAGATATCCGTAAAATTTTTGCTTTAAAATATAGCTAATACAAATGCCTAAAAACCAATTTCTGGAATTTTCAAAATTCGGTCCCCAAGGGGGGCGGGGGAGCAAAACGTGATTTCACATGCGTAAAACGTGATTTCGCGTAATCCTATATATCTGAAACAGAAAAAAAAGATATACGTGAAATTTTTGCTCTAAAATATAGCTAATGCAAATATCTAAAAACCGATTTCTGGAATTTTAGAAATTCAGCCCCCAGGTGGGGCAACAGGGGGGTGGACGGGGGGGCTATGGGGCAAAAACAAATAGAAATACAGTTAGGGCGTTCAAAATTGATACAGATAGGTTTTAGATGCCTGCAAGTCGAATGAGGATATTTTCGATTGTGTAAAGTTATTAGGAGGGGCAGGAAGGGGGAGGGGAGATGGGGGGGGCAAAAAATAAAAATAGAGTTAGATCGTTCAAAATTGGTATATAGATGTTTTCGATACCTACAAATCGATTGCGGATATTTTCGAAGTTGTAAAATTATTAGGAGGGGCGGGAAGGGGGCTATGGGGCAAAAACAAATAGAAATGCAGTTAGGCCGTTCAAAATTTTTACAGGTAGGTTTTCGAGGCCTGCAAGTCGAATGGGGATAATTTCGAAAGTGTAAAGTTATTAGGAGGGCCGGGAAGGTGGGGGGGGAGAGGGGGGGTCAAAAAAATAAAAATAGAGTTAGATCGTTCAAAATTGGTATATAGAGGTTTTCGATACGTACAAATCAATTGCGGATATTTTCGAAGTTGTAAAATTATTAGGTATGGCGGGAAGGGGGGTGGAGCGGTAAGGGGGGGCTATGGGCAAAAACAAATAGAAATACAGTTAGGCCGTTCAAAATTGGTAGAGATAGGTTTTAGAGGCCTGCAAGTCGAATGAGGATATTTTCGAAAGTGTAAAGTTATTAGGAGGGTCGGGAAGGTGGGGGGGCGGAGGGGCAAAAAAAGTAAAATAGAGTTATATCATTCAAAAATGGCACATAGATGTTTTCGATACCTACAAATCGATTATGGATATTTTCGAATTTTTTAAATTATTGGGAGGGGCGGGAAGGGGAGGAACGGAGGGGAACGGAGGGGAGCGGAGAGGCCAAAAAATAAAAAAAGAGATAGATAGTTCAAAACTGGTGCATAGTGGTTTTTGATACCTACAAATCGATTGCGGATATTTTCGAATTTGTAAAATTATTAGGATAGACGGGAGGGGGGGGGGCGAAGGGGGAAAATAATAGAAATAAGAGTTAGAGCATTTTGGGAATTTTTTCCAAAGGCAGTGAGAACCCGGTGCGACATTTTTCCTAATCAGATTTTGTTTATCTTTTCTTTTCACGTGATAAAAATGAATGCAATTTTGAGAATTCAGTAATTAGAGTGATTCATTTAAAAATAGGGACCAGCGAAGCGGGCGTTGCCTGCTAGTATATACATATATATATATATATATATATATTACTTGTAAAGACATTAAATGCCCAAATGAAACTTAGTTACATATTTTACTTTAAACTTAAAAATTTAATAATTTAATTTCATAGTCAAACATATAAAAAAAATAGACAAGTTGTTAATAGTACATTTTTCATCATTATAATCAAGTAATAAATTTTATTAATCGACAAATTTACTACATATATTTTCTTCAATGTTATTATCCTTATAAAACTAGAATAGACATATTTGATTAATATAAATTTTCCGTAATAAATCCACTTACATAAAAATAACTTATTCATTGTGATAGGCTAATATTTATTTCCACCCTTTCAGCACATTCGAATATACTAGAATTCATATTTCAAACATGCATGCAAACATCTAAAGGCAATTCTCCATACGAAACATTTCGTAAGCTGGAAAATAAAACATGTCTCTAAAGCCGAATATCAGGTAAAAATGGTATACGTTAGAGTAATAAAAATCTTGGAAACACCATTTGTCATCCTGAATAAGTAATATTTAACCAAAAAATGCTGAATTTCACATTCTTTTTTGCCAACGAACACGCCCATAAAAGTATATTTCCTTTTGGCTATTTTATTTCCCTTTTTTATCTGAGTTTCATATTTTGTAGCAGCCTCATATATATATATACACAAAAAAGAAAATCTTCAAAGTAGGTCTACACAATATTACATTGGGTACATTTCTTCTCCAAATATATGAATAAGTTATAAAGAAATAGTTAATGTCTTTCACAGAAGATATATTCGTGTGTCGATATGTATACAATATACGATGCATTTATTGATAAGTCTTTCACCTTATATATTTTTCTCATGTAAGTATGACGAAAATGGATTTGTTACATAAATATTTTAAAAATTGTCTGTAACAATGTTTAGTAGTTTTAGACTAATTAGAAAAGTGCTTCCCCCCCCCCCCCCCGCCCGCTACAGTCAAATGGATTGTTCTTAAATTTAGCTTCAAGTGAATGAAGTTTTGTATTTTTGGTGAAATATAATTATTTTCTTTGAGATCGGAAATTTGAGGGTTTGGGCTATCTTTCTTCCTTTTCTCTCTCTCTCTTTTCATTTTTCTTCTTTTCTTATATATAATAGTAAGAACATACCCTCCTAAACTAGATGTCTGTCGCGTGGCTCGGAAACTTGGCAACAGTTCCAGAGACTCCAACATACTAATTTATATTCCGTAGCATTGTTTGCCCCGCCTTTTTTTTTCACACCTGTATCATTTTAGAGTATTTTTCTTCTTATTTAACCGTAATTGAATTTGGAGACTATTACTCTAAAAATTTACTGGTGTGTAAAAAAGGGCATGACTAACAACACTACGGAATATTAATTAGAATATTGGAGTCTCTGCAGTTCAAGCAGTAGACAGCGCCAGCTGGTACAGATTGCGCGACCTTTTTATTCAACAGCCACCAAAAATTTATTAAGTGGGATTTGATATACATAAATGGCGTGACTAACAACACTACGGAATATTAATTAGGATATTGGAGTCTCTGCAGTTCAAGCAGTAGACAGCGCCACCTGGTACAGATTGCGCGATCTTTTTATTCAACAGCCACCAAAACTTTCTTAAAGTGGGATTTGATATACATAAAAGACAAATAGACTCGAAGAAACGTCGATTATATATATCATATATCACTTCTTAAAATTATTGGAATAGTTGAATAAAAATGTCGCGCAATCTGTACCAGAAGGCGTTGTCTACCGCTTGAACCGTTGCCAAGTTTCCGAGCCACGCGACAGGCACCTGGTTTAGGAGGCTATGCAAAGAACGCGTGTGCATCAATTTACCTTAACTAGAATGTTTTATCCATTTTTCATATTTTACAGCAACCATATACAATAAAATTATTTCTGTAAAGTAGGTAAACATAATAATAAATTTTATACGTTTCTCTTTCAAAAATATAAATAAGTTATTAAAAAAACGATAATTAATCTAAAAAAAATGGATTCATTTTTCGATATATTTGTTATGATATATTTGTATGATATATTAACTGTATTTCTTATTAAATTAATATTTTGGGGACATCAGAAGATTCTTTACTATAATTTCCTATACAATTTGACATAGTAGAAATCTTTTATTACAATTATTTTCCGTGATAAATGCAGACGATTTTAATGTCAGAGAAGCACATCACTGTATGTCAATTTTGTGCTGTCATTAAAAAAAAAAAGACTTTGTTTATTTAGTTATTTTTATTTATTTTATTTTTTTAATGAAATATATTGATAGTTTCGTTTTAAATTATAAGATATCTATGGTTCAACCACTCGTTTTAAAGGTAGTGACGAGTTCATTAAAATTTTATCTATATTTAGGAATAATATAAGTAACACCACATTCAGGCGTGCTTCCTCCCAAAGGAAGAAATTGTGCCACTACATATATATATATTTAATTTGATTGACTATTTTGAACTTAACTTTTATATTACATATAAAAGTTAAAAGTAATTTTCATTGTGAACATTTTTATATGAAGTTTTGTCGTGTACTGTCATACTAAAAATTAAAAAAAAAAAAAAAAAATGGAATGACACTGCCACATGTTAAACAATTGATCTCAAAGTGTAACCAGCATCAGTCTATGTCAAGATCCAACTAAATACTAAGTTTGATTAAATTTTGTTCTCTGGTGCGTGAGATACAGAATCTACATAATATATATTACACACAAAGAGGGAGAGATGAACACACAAAGAAACATTTTTTAAAGTTTGTTAGATCGTTTTCAAGAGATCACAAAACGTATAAATTCATCGAAAATAAAGGAAAAAATCTTTCACGAATCCAATATTTTCTTCTTATGTGTATTGAAGAAAGTAAAAACGATGAAAACTGATCTGTTAAATAACTATTTTTTAAAATGTTTCGGTAAAAATATGTGATAATTTTAAACAGAAAAGTAAAGTAAAATTCCCCGTTTTAGACAAAACTTTTGTGCTTCGATTTATTTTCAAATAGTAATTTTAAATTCAGTATGATAAAACTCTACTAAAGTATGTAAATAAATACACGCTATTAATATTTATATTTTTTAAAACATCAAATTTTTGCCTTTGCACTGCGCACATAAATGCAGATAATACTGTTTTCTCAGACAGTACACTTATGTAAATCTGGCCAAAACTTTAAAACTTTGTGCTTTTTTTTTTTTTTTTTTGTACTGATTCAAAACTTTTATACAAATCAATAAATGATGAAACACTGATTTTTTTTTTCAGTAAAAGCACACATATATATATAGTTATTACTAAAGATAGTAGTTTAATTTAAAAAAAAAAAAAATAGTCAATTTTCTCTAGTAATAAAATTTACACCTTATGAAGTGACTGCATTTTTGATGAGAAATTTCTTTTAAACTTATCTTTTATCGGTGACTCCTTTCAAATAACTTTTTATCAAAGTTTAATAATTGTGTTACGTAGTAGTGTAAAGAAGGAAAATTTAATTTCACCTCTTAATATCGCACTATTAGAAATATTTTATATCGTAAATTGCTCTTGAATAAAGGCGGCAGATCGCAAAACATCTTATCTTTAAAATTTCAAATCACGTTTTCAAGAAATACTAAAGAATTTACGAATTCTTGAGTCACTGTATTTATTACATGTTGAATTTTAAACAAAAATTTAATGTGAGGGATAGGAAAATCTCTTCTTTAAAAACTCGAATAATTTTATCTGAATAATCTAGGATAATTTGAGTTGTGTAAATGTTAATAAACATTTATTCCCGTTAAAGTTTAGTAATAAAATGTTAAATGTTCATTATTACATGGAAAACATAAAATAAGCATACGCCTCAAACAAAATTATATTTTGCGTCGATATTATGTTTGAAGCAAAGTAATGGATTTCCGAGCTCCTGACTGATATATTTATAATATTTATGAATTTTAAAAAAGATTTTTTTTAAATCAAATTTTGGCATAGTTCTTTCATTTATAAATAGAAAATAATACTGTTCTGCCTGTCATTCCTCTAAAATGAAATTGGACATGCATTTTTTTTCTTTTTTTTTAACATTCATTATTTTCTCCTTGTGCTGCCTTAAAACTATTTTAAAAATCATCGACTGAAAAAAGAATATTGATGCTTTTACGATGAAAATAATTTATCAATCATTACTTAAATTTACTCACAATATTAGTATTATATATATATATATATATGGAAAGTTTTCTGTTAATTTAAAATTTTACACAATATAAAAGTTTGCATTTCCGATGAGAGCAATATTTTTTGTTTACTGGTAATTGCTTTCAAATACTTTTTTTATCAAGGTTTTACAATTTTGTTATATACTAGAGTTCAAGGAAAGAAAATATAGATTCACTTCAAAGCATCATATTATTACGAACATTTTATGCCATAAATTGCTTTTGAAAAAGATTGTACAGCTAAAAACAGCTTATCTTTTTAATTTAAAATTGCGTTTTCAAGTAATATTTGTAACAGAGATTTTGAGCTCTTGAAAAGATAAAATTATTGCGTTGGCAAATTCACGATAAGTTGCAATATAAAGTCAAGTTAAAAATTAATTAGAGAAGCAATACAGCAGAATCGAGTTCATATCCATGAGGCAACATTTTGGTGAAGCAATTCAGGTAAATTTATTAATTATTCTGAAGAAGATATTATAGGTGACGTGACCATTAGAAATACATAATTTACCAATGTAACAGATTAATGTGAAGGAACAATACGGGACACAAGTTCTAAACCTTACATGGCTACATAGTGATCGCAAGTGATTTCAAAATCTGGAGGGAAAAATAAAATTGATTGGCGTTTACTTTTTACACTCGCCAAGTTCATTGTATTAGATAGAGCAAGGTTGCTGTTTTCGTTTCGAACAATCTTGTGTAATTATTTTGAAAAGGCTACATTTATTCACTGTCAACTGGTTATTAAATATTGGCAAGATTTTGCTTAGTCTTTAGTTCCTGAATAATGACCAGATAAGCAAATTTTTTGCTTAGCTCTTGAATCGAAATCAGATGACAAGCGAGCACATGAGTGAAATTTCGATGTAGGATGAAAAGAAACCGAATTTATACTATCTGTGTTCACAAAACAAAAGGAAAGTAATACGTCAAAATATATCCTATACAGAGTGAAAAGAATTTACATTATGTTAGAATTATTTTAAAGTGAATAGTTAAAAGTTTCGTTTCAGTTGCCTTGAAAAAATATGAAAGGGAATATGTAAAAATTTAGTAAAATACATTGAGAATGTATGCATTTAAATTATTATTCATAGGTTAAAAACAGTTATATCGTTATATTTAAAACAGTTTTTTAAGATTACATAATTTAATTAACAAATTTATTTAGAAAATTTACTTATCTTTTAGAGATTAAACAAATTTTATAATATGTGATAATCTACACCACAATACTTACTGGAAGTAATTAAAAACACTTTTAAGGTATGTTCCTACATTACAATCGTCGTTTTGGTAAAAATTTTCGTTTTTTTTTCTTCTTCTTCTTCATTTTATAGGCCACACATTTAGGATTCCAAAAATATTTTATTTTTGTTTTTACGATAACTAGAAGCAAAGTTGTAGTATAAATAATAAACCAGAAGTGGAATAGACAAAGAGCGAATTCAGAAATGGAAACACCAATCTCTACAAGCAACAAAGTTATCCATAAAAAAACTAAAAGTGAAAAGAAAGTCAATATTGGTTAAAAATGAAGCAAAAGAGGGCTTGACATACAAATATGACGAGTTTTAAAAGTCTAAAGTGGCTACAAATGCTGTTCAAAATAATGTTGTAAAATTATGTATAAAATTCGTTAACACTACAATCGATAACTTTTGTTACTCCAATTGAACACATTGACTTCAATTCTAGGACACAGTAATACATCACATTTAACAGAAAAAAAAAAAAAAAACGTATCTAAATTCACAGATGGAAACTTACTAAATGATGCTTACATTGGTTAAATAGAAATATTTTCTATTTATATATTTTATTATTATTATTATTATTATACAATCATCAATTATTTAAATTACAAATCATATAAAAATAATATTTATTTTCATTAAAGTATTATGTAAGCAGATACCAAATTACCACAAACCTTTGTAAATACGAAGTCGACATATCCATTCCCTTTCTCGGACTGGACACAGCTCCATGTCACAGCACTGCTGTGAGTTGTTGAAGAATGTGGTTATGCTTCACACTTCCATGGCGCACGAGGACAGCAACCATCAATGCCGACAGTTTTTGATCTACATTGTCACGTCTGCGGTCTGACGTCAGACGAAAGCGCCGGGAAATTTCTATGTGAACAACTGGGTTATCCCTTACGGCAACGGAAGGGCACACGCGGCAACCAGAACCGCTAACAAACTCCGGTCATTTCACTCGGAGAGCCTTGACCATCCACCATACATTATAGACCTTGCACATAGTGATTTCTCCGAAAACGTATCTGGCAGGACAGCGATTTACGTGCAACGATAATGGTGGCAACTTCAATGGTGGTTCCACAGTTCTCTGTAGGCTTCCATGAGGGTATCTAAAATTTTTGGCAACGATGGGAGAAATATCTGAACCAATTCGGGGACTATGTAAAAAAATAATATAAAATACGTAGAATAGTGTTTTTCTGATTAGCCTTGTAGATTAATATTATAGTAAGTTCTTCCAAATCATACTACTGCTAAAAATACAGTAAATATAGTATATATATATATATATATATAAACATATATTTCTCGCCACAAAAATTTTAACTTAACTGTACAAAGTGTAACAAAATATATGATTTATTAATTCAAAATAATTTCCACAATTTATAAACTTATAAGAAAAACAATCATATAAAAAAATTCTCGTTAAAGAGAGTTCTTAAATTAATCCCTCACTTTCTTAAGAAAAACCATTGCACTTGATTCCCTAATTAGGAAATGACAGCATCAGCGTAGTTTTTCGTAATACAGTTTATGCCGTTGAGGATTGCATGTGATATCGAAACATAAAGAGGTTTACCTCACTGAGGTTAAAGCAAACAAAATTATTTGGTAAAATAAATGTTTCAGTAAAAATAAATGTATTTAGTAAGGAAGAAAGGAATTCAATGAGCTAAATAAAATCCTGTTTATTATAAGTATAGGAAATAGGCTTATCGTATTTCATACTGAAAAACAACTCATCAATCAATTTCCTTTCTATAAGTTCTATTGCAAATATACAGTTTATTCTCACAGTATTTTTCCTTCCATCATCCAACTATTATAGGAAATGGGGCATTCTGTCAAAAATTTCGGTATCAATCACCACCTGATTTATATGATGTAAGGTCTTCTGAACTCAAATAAGTGTTTTTCAGAAATCGGTCAGTGCATATGTGTATATGTGTGAAAAATCTTCTGACTACCATCTCACCAAAAACGAAAAAGGATAGAACAACGAAACATTATAATTAAGACAGGTCTGCTTTACACATGAGTTTGACAAGTTTTGGTGAAAATTGAAAAACAGAAATGGGACAGAGAAAGTGGAAAGTGCAATTGAAAGTCAATGCATTATCCAAAAATTAATTTAAATGATTTTCTTTAAATTTGGTATATAAACCTCCTTTAAAATAGCATTCGTTTTGTACCAGTCGGTGTCTGCAGGAAAATTCATAGACGTCCTAATTTGACAGGCCAATTTTAAGTGTCTGTAGTGATATCTCAACAAATAGCTCTATCAAAAATTTTCAAATTCATTATAATTATTCTCTTTGAGATATCTATTTATTTGTTATAGTTATTTTCGGGTATACCAATGAGATTGCCTAATTTTAGGGAAAATCGAAAAACCAGAAGTGAGTCCAAAAATTGAAATTTTTTAAGAAATATTTTAAATTATTTCAAATGCAAAAAATAAAATTTAAACGTCTTCAGTAAATTTATTAAAAATTAATCGAACAAATTTCATTCGAATAATATTTATGACTAGTATATAACCCCGTCAAAAATGACGGAATGTGAACGATAAATCTTAAAAACAATGTTTAGATCATGATGGTTACCACGTGATCATTTAAATGTATTTTCAATTTTGGTTTATAAATCAAATTTGTTTCGATATTTTATAATTTTCGTTCTGAAATTAAAAAAATTCTACCCGATCAATAAATATGAATGACAATAAAAAAACTGCTGGTTGACAAAAAATATAGGCCCGACAACACAACAGCAACAACACATCCCAGTGTTCCATTAAGTGCTCTATACGCAAGCGAAGTGTGACGCCACTGACCGTTCGTGGATGCAAGAAAATGATTTCCTATGTTATTCGCCCATTGGATTTTTTCTAAAAAAATTATTAAAAATCGAGGAAAATTATTTCCCGATTTTAATCCTCATATTTGGTATATATATGTATTAGTTATCATGTGCATGTGTTAGATTGAGTTATTTTGATGTCAAATTGACAAAATTTTAATTTTAAATTTCAAAACTCTGTTGTCCTTGGCGTTTTTGTATTTGGCGATCAAAAATGTACTACGAAAATATACATGACAGATGTATATTTTCGTAATATGTATTGTGCGAAATATTGTTTCATATTATTCATTACTCTCTTAATATAAGTTTTTAAAATAACCATGATTTTTGAAAGGAATTAAATTATATTCGCCAGATAATTTGGCGATATATATATATATATATTTTTTTTTTTTTTTTCTGCCAAGGATGACCGATATCAAATCTATTCCGCTGCAACATATTAGTATCTTATATCACATATTTTATTTAGACATTTGAAAACAAATTTCACTTCAAATTATGATAGAATATTTATCATTTTCCTTTTAATTGGTATATTAGTTGGATATTTATTGTGTAAATATCATCCTTTGAAATGAAATGTTTATGTTTTCAATGGAATATGGAAGTTTTTTTTTATCTAGAGTTTTGAAATTTAAAATTCAAATTTTATCAATTTTAGAACAAAAACAACTTAATCTAACGCATGCACATGATAACTAATACATATCTAAACATAAATATGGGGATTAAAATCGGGAAATAATCTCCCTCGATTTTTAATAATTTTTTTCGAAAAATCCATTCGGCGTTTAACATAGGAAATATTTTTCTTGTATCCACGAACGGCAAGTGACGTCATCACTTCGCTTGCGTATTTAAAGTCATCATAATAAGAAAAAACGATTCACTTCATTTTACCAAAATACTCTATTTTAAGACTATCGTAGATCCTGTTTTCAAATTTTTTAAATAACTATTCAATAACTACAGACACTCCATGCTAACCCAAATTCACCTCTACTCGATACCTCCAACCAGCTATCTCACCCACAACATCGCCAAAATATCCAGGATCCAGCTAGGGACTTTCTCATTCTCAACCGAACATTTTACCTTGACTCGACATTATCACCTTAGACTACTCTACTTTCAATACTCATTTCAACTGGTGACTTTTACTTGCCCAACCAAACATTCTATCCCAACTATCATTTTACACTAATTTCAAAACTAAAATCAACTGGCGGCATTTACGTACTAAACTCGACGCCAATCATACCTTACAATGTAAACAAACAATGAAGTTTGATAAAAATATTTAAAGGCTTTAATGCGTTTTTACTTATATTTTAAGATTTTTAAGGCTTTAATATGTTTTAGAAATATTTTAAGCGTTTTTTTAATGAAACAGTCAAAGAGTCGTTCATTTGGAGTTAAAAAGTTGTCCATTTGGAATTTGTATTTTCTGAATGGCAACAGTTTTGGTTTGTTTTTATTTGGTATTGCATTGTTTGTAATCATGAAGTTACATAATTCTATTTATAGGTTCATGTTTATAATAGTCAGTGATCCGTTATATTTAATTTAGACATTTAAACATTACAATTGAATAGTTTTTCAAGGTTTTATAGGAAATAAATAAGAATATGTGCGATACAAAACAAGTATGAAAATGATATGTATGTTTCCTAAGTTGAATTAAATAAACGGGAAAAAAATGGCTGCCAAAAGTTTCTGTTTTGAAGCGGTACTAACCGGATTCGTTCATGACAGATGAGTGTCATTATATATATTAATTCCCAAATAGTGTAAATTTTTAAACACTTGCTGTAACTTAATTCATGATTAAATGCAAAAATATGAACTTTTTATTATGTAAATAAAAATAACAGAAATATAATCATTAAATTAGCTAAAATTACAGTACATTACAATAGATACAATTCTCAAATTTCGCAATCATTATTTTCCTTTAAAAAAGATTTAATTTTCTTATGAATTATTGAATTGCAGTTTCAGTTATTTTAGTATTTGTTATCATTTAATAATACTACGAGAAGATCTTTTTGTTTTGTAGACAATCTTCAGTATTCAATTGCAAAAAAAAGGAAACGAAAGCAAATACTCCCCTTTTTCCTGACAATTTCATTGAGCTGTGAGTATTTTCTTTGGGAAAAAAGAGATATTGTAGAACTCCATTCATGAAATAAATGATCTAAAGGTAGTTCTTATTTCCCAATTTAAAGTAAAGATTGAAAGTTTTAAATTTCTGTATGGAGTAGAATCTTTTAAGCTTAAATTTTTAAAATAAAAACTAGTAGAGCATTTCTCAATTTTAAAATTTTGCATTACTTATCATTGTTCAAATATATCGTTCTAATTTCCTCATATATTTATGGATAATAGTGTTTCAATTTTAAGAATTCTGCCATCTTTCATAGTCCAATAACGTTTCGAGAATCTCCTGTTGTTTAATAGGCACGAAGGATTCCGAAAAATAATAAGTTCAAAAATTTACCGGTAGGGGAATATCTGGCGCTGTTTTTCTAATTAAGGCTTTTGTTACAAATTATAATTTAAAATTAATGTTTGGGCACTTTTTGAAGCACTGCTTTTGTCGCATTTATTATTTTGAAATTGGAGATACCGAGTTAATCTGTTCTCAAGAAAAGCTTTACTTAGAAAACCATCATCCCATGCTCCCCAACCGATGAATTTTGGAATTTATTTTCTATGAATTTTTTATTTTTATTTTTTCAGAACCATTCGCCTCCCGTCTTTTTTAATCTTCCTACAAAGTTTGGGGCTACTCTTGCAATTAGATCATGGTACAGAACACTGTAAGCACTGTCAGTTTATTTATGGCAACCCTGTAACATTGATAATACACGTTCATAGGAAAAGTTCACCAATTCTACAATGTTTAAAAAATCGTAAATTTCTAATAACTTATGAAGCATTCCAATTAGAATGTAGAAGACAAATAGGGCTCCTGTTCGGGTCAGCGATATTTTGAAACTAGTTTGACCGTTTTACGACCATTTGTTCTTGAGCTGTCGTGCATATAGACTAACGTATTAACCAATAACAAACTAACAAGCTGACACACTATATACGTACACTACGTCAATTTTATGAATTTTGGATTCATTACAAACTAAATACGTGTAAAAACGTCAAAAGACCGAGGTCAAAAATTTTCACGATTGCTTAAATTCCCCAAACCTATAACATGAAGGAAAACTAAAGAGACATTCTAGAACTGCATTCATTTGGTAAATGATCTGAAGGTATTTCTTCTTTGGGAATTAAAAATAATGACGTAAAATTTTAAGCTTAAAAGATGGTATTATAATACCATCTTTTAAGCATAAAATTTTAAAATTGAAATTTATACCATATTTGTTAAATTTACAGTTTCTCCATTTGTGGTATTTTTTTTTTTTTTTTTAGGAAAACTGTTTTAATTTTATTCATTCGTCGATCGTGTTTTAGTTTCAAGAATTTTGCCATTTTTTATGATCTAACGCCATTTAAAATATATTTTTCTGCGGTGTAGGTAATCTTCAACATTCGATTACAAAATGAGGACAGAAAAACATATGCAGAATGCTCATTAAAGTCCGTAACAATCTTTCAAGTCCCGAATGGATACAGCTAGTCATAGTCATAAAAAGTGTCTGCTTATAGTAAACTGATTACGCATCACAAAATGCAATCGCTCACAGTGCCACCTGGTGAAAGGTTGTGGAGTTAGCGATACTGTCTTTATTATTGCAACTGTAAGAAGAGACACCATGTACATAGGAATGTTAAAACACATCGCTTAAATCGCGCATTTGTTTGTTTGCAATTTTCTTCATAGTGACGTGATGGAATGATCCTAAAAAAAAAAAAAAAGCAACTATTAAAACTCGAATAAACTACTACGTCAGAAACGCCAAAGAAAAATATTGGAAATGCATACAGCTGTTTCGGTAGACTATAGCGTACCGTCTTCAGTGCAAAAAGGATTCTGAATCAAGAGAGGTGCTCGTACATATAGGAAAGGGGCCGGATTTAGTTCAACCAATAGGATTACGGGAAAGGTGGGGAGAGTGGCCAATAAGAATTTAGGAAAGTTAGCTGTGTAAACAGTAGAAAAATTATGAAAATGTGGACTGAATATAAAATTTCCAACAGTCAGACAAATAGGGAATAGCGAAATCACAATTTACAAGGTTTTTAAAATTTTTATAAATATGAAAAGCTTCAAAGAAATCAAGTTCATGAATGGATTTAGGTGTGCTGAATTAAATTTAAATTATGATTTTCCTCCCAGCAATGTTTAGAAATAGCCGATTTATTGGTTTCTTGTTTGCGGACGTAATTCATATGTTCTTTTAGGCGAAATTTAAGACTGCGTTTAGTTTGGCCAATATATGATAAACCACACTGACAGGAAATACCATAAATTCCCCAAGAATTATGCATATCAATGGGATCTTTTAACTGAGAAAAGGTGAGTTTATTGGAAGGCGAAAATATTATTTGGGTTTTAATATACCAACACCAAGTCTCTTGTTATTATTAAAAAAGCAACTAGTCATCACAAGATACCTTCATTTCCAGCGCCCAATCTTATCTTCGTCAGCTGTAATGCACATCTAGAGCATTGTTTTAAATTTACATAACACACCCGTCAACCACTACTTCACAGTGTAAGCTACGTGCACAATGTTCCGAAGGGGAGAAATTTAAGCATCGAAAGTGAACGTATCTTGTGATGAGTATTTTATTATTATTATTATTATTATTATTATTATTATTATTATTTTAAGATTGTTTTGTCACGTCAAAGTACAAGAAATTATGAAAATATTAATGCGCGTTTTCGGCGTCCTGCTTTAGCATTCATGACTACGCCTTTGTAACTCATTGTTTTCCTCTATCTCGTACCATTTTCGAGATAGGAACTATAATGTTGTCAATTATCAGTGGATGGCACTGTTGTAAGCATTATTATCTAGTAGCGCATAGCCATTTTACCTTACATAGACCACACTTTTATGACTACAACTGTAGCCGTTTAGCAATTAAAATTGGAATGGTCTTAAGTATCCACCCTGCATATTCGATTTTCTAACAATTCCCTTATGCCCTGAATATTTTTATTCAAAAAAAATATATATATATACATTCTATAAAACTACATCTATTTGATAAAAGATCTGAATGTTGTTCTTATTCGAGAGTTCATAATAATGGTAGAAAGTTTTAAATTTCTTGATAGAATAGAATTTTCAAATTTTAAATTATAAAATAAAAATTCGTAGCATGTTTGTCAATTTTAAAATCTCCTCATTGTATTTATTCATCAGAAGAATCGTTCTAATTTTTCCCTTTATTTGTATATTATGCTATATTCGTTTCAAAAATTCATCTTTCCTCATCCAGTACCATTTAAAAAACTTTCTTCTTTCTCTTTTTCTTTTTGTTTCTTTCTTTTTTTTTAATTTTTATTTATTTATTTATTTAACAAAATCCTCAGTATTCGACTGCAATAGGACAGAGCTTTTCCTAACAATTTTGTTGAGTCGTGAACATTCTCATGGGAAAAAAATAAGACATTGTAAAACTACATTTATTTGATAAATGATCTGAAGCTAGTTCTTATTCGGGAGTTCAAAATAACGATATACATTTTAGATTTTTCAGTATACAAGAATCCATTTAAGGTTAAAATTTTAAAATAAAAAATCATAGACTATCTGTCAATTTTAAAAAGTCTTCATTTTTCTTCAAAATAACCGTTCTAATTTTACTATTTATTCATGACTATAGTATTTCAATTACGAAAATTCTACCACGTTTCATCGTCTGATACCAGTCAGAGAATCTTCTTTTATTTTATAGGTAAATCTTCTGTATTCGTTTGTCAAAAGTGAAAACTGATGCTTATATTTAAGTTCCCTTAACAATTTTACTAAGCCGTAGCATTCTTGTAGGGAAAAAGGGGAAAAATTCTTTAACTGGATAAATCAAGATTTTATTCTGAAGATCAAAATAATTATGCAAAGTATTAAATTTCATCATTATTATTCATCAACAGAATCGTTCTAATTTTTCTATTTATTCAGGTGTTATACTATTAAAGTTTCAAAAATTCTACCAAGTTTCATCGACCAATACCATTAAGAGAACCTACCTCCTTTTGTTTTATAGGAAAACTTCAGTATTCGATTGCAAGATGAAAGAACTAAGCATTTTTTCTCCTTTTCGTAGCTGTTTTATTGAGCCGAGAATATTCTCATGGGATAAAAAGAGACATTCTAGAACTTTATACATTTGATAAATGAGTAAAAGACAGTTCTTATTTGGGAGCTCAAAATAACGACGTAAAGTTTTAAATTTGTTAATAAAATAAAATATTTTAAACTTAAAAATATAAATTTATAGCATATTTGACAAATTTAAAATTTCTTCTTCTTTATTTTATTTTATTTTAAGAAAAGTCGTTCTAATTTTATTTATTCGTAGATTGTCGTATTCTTTTCGAGAATTCTACCATTTTTCATTTTCTAATACATTCAGAGATTATTTTTATTTTATAAGCAATCGTCAGTACTTGATTACGAAATGAGAATAATAAATTATACATAATCATCTTTTCTAACAATTTCCTTAAGCCGTGGATTTTTCCATTGGGAGAAAGAGATATTTTAGAACTACACTTTTATTTTTAAAATGATCAGAAGATTGTTCTGAATGCTGAATTCATAATAACGTCGCAAACTTTTTAATTTCTCAATAGAATGGAATCTTTTAAGTTTAAAATTTAAAATGAAAATTCAGAGCATACATGTCAATTTAAAAATTTTCATTTATTTGTATTTATTCATTTAAAAAAATTCGTTCTAAATTTCCCATTTATTCCTACATTTCATTTGCAAGAATAATACCATGTTTCATTATCTAGTACAGAGCTGCCACAATTTTTAATATATTCCGTAGCATTGTCATACTTATTTTTTACTTCACTTTCTTTGTAGAGTTATATTCTCCAATATCTAATCACAATTTAATAAAGAAAAATTACTCTTTGAAATAAGTGGTGTGAAACAAAGGTCGGTTACTAACAATTTCCCGGAATAAACTGAAAAACCTTGACAGCTCTCATCTAATATTACTTTTAGAATCTTCGCTTGTTTCAAAGGTAAGCTTCGGTATTCGATTGCAAGAGGAGAGAACTATAACTTAACTTCAAATTTTTTCTAAAAATTTTGTTCAACTGTGGAGATTCCCTGGGGACAAATCGAGATATTCTAGATGTATATTTATTTGATAAATGATCTGAAGCGCTATGTCTCTTACTGTGAAGTTCAAAATAATGACCCGGAGTTTTAAATTTCTCAGTAGGATAGAATTTTTTAAGCTTAAAATTATAAAATAGAAATTTATAATATATGTCAAGTTTAGAGTTTCTTCATTATTCTTTTCTTCAAAAGAATCTCTCTGATTTCGTAATTATCAACATATTATTATATTTTAGTTTCACACATTCTATCATCTGTCATCCTCTACTGCTATTCAAAGAATCTCCTTTTGTTTATTTTTTTTTTATTTTTTTATTCCATTGACTAGCTGTTACCCGCGACTTCGTTCACGTGGAAATTTTGATGTGTATGTGTGGGAACTGACGGTTTGTTCATAATATGTAATGAAATGAAACCTTATCATTGTGGTGCTGTGCAAAACAGTGTCTGATAAAGTACACTCAAAAAAATTTGTAACTCATTGAAAGCCAAAATAAAATGCCAAAATAAATAAATAAAAAGTTATCGCCAACATGGCGATAAAAATTTAAAATTCGTCCATAGGGATTCTGTACTAAAACAGTACTGCGTTGTGGAAGTATAAAAACTGGGTCGTCAATTATGAATTTTATTTCGAAACCTTTCTTTGTATGATTTTAGTTCACTATTGCACAATATTAATCTGGTTCTAATAATAATTTGGTGACTGGTTAATTAAAATTTTTACTATGTGGTGAAATTCATATAATATTTATGAGTTTCAAATTTTTAATTTTTTTTTTTTTTTTTTTACAAATAAATGATTTTTTTTTTTCATTTCCCGGCGAATTGTTGAATAATATTTTAGTTCTTAAACAATTTTGGACGGCTTTGCCCGCTTCGCTGGCAAACTCTTTTCTATATGCTTTATGAAAAAAAAAAAAAAAGAAAAAAAAAAAAAGAAAAAAAACTGAAATCGGTCAAAAGCTTGCTTTGGGTTCCCGCTGCCTTAGGCAGCGCCTTGTTCGTCCTTGCAATCTCCGGTGCCTGTCCCTATTGCCTGCGACAATGGCTTACCCGTGGGCTTCCATTTGGTTGCTTATCATACATAACAGTTTCGATACGGACCCAGTATCGAAAAATTTGAAGTAGCTCTTTTATATCTGAATCCCAGTTACATATGAACAACATTATATGTGATGTACATAATATTTGCTCTCAAGTTATTTCCTATATTTATTTGATTTAATCGATCAACCATAGAATGACAGCAATTTCAAGCCACATATAATATTACAATATGCTATGATCGGCAACTTCTATCGCATGAGGCAATTATTATTTTGTGGTTATATATACTTCCTGCTTAGTTAATAGTAGTTGGTATATAGAAAAATAAATAAATTAGTCTGTAAACTTGATCATGGTACATCCTTAATGCCCTTGGCGACTTTTAAATTTTTGTTGCCGTTTTAGACCAAAATATAATTTATGCAATTATTGTTCCTATACGCAAGCGAAGTGTGACGTCACTGACCGTCCGTGGATGCAAGAAAATGATTTCCTATGTCAATCGCCCATTGGATTTTTTTGTAAAAAATGATTAAAAATCAAAGAAAATTATTTCCCGATTTTAATCCCCATATTTGGGTACACATATGTATTAGTTATCATGTGCATGTGTTAGATTGAGTTATTTTGCTGTCAAATTGACAAAATTTTAATTTTAAATTTCAAAACTCTGTCGTTCTTGGCGATTACTGTATTTGGTGATCAAAAACGTAATACGAAAATATACATGCCAGATGTATATTTTCGTAATATGCATTGCACGAAATATTGTTTCATATTATTCATTACTGTCTTAAAATAAGTTGTTAAAATAACCATGATTTTTAAAAGGAATTAAATTATGTTCGCTAAATAATTTGGAGATATTTTATTTTTCTACCAAGGATGACCGATATCAAATCTATTCCACTACAACATATTGGTATCTTATATCAGATACTTTATTTAGACATTTGAAAACAAATTTGACTTCAAATTATGATAGAATATTTATCATTTCCCTTTTAATCAATATATTAGATGGATATTTATTGTGTTAATATCATCCCTTGAAATTAAATGTTTGTGTTTTCAATCGAATATGGAAGTTCGCCATTTTTTTTTTCTAGAGTTTTGAAATTAAAAATTCAAATTTTGTCAATTTTACAACAAAAATAACTTAATCTAATGCATGGACATGATAACTAATACACATCTATACCTAAATATGCGGATTAAAATCGGGAAATATTTTTCCTCGATTTTTAATAATTTTTTACAAAAAATTCGATGGGCGTTTAATATAGGAAATATTTTTCTTGCATCCACGAACGGCCAGTGACGTCATCACTTCGCTTGCGTATTTCTTTCTATCTTTTCCTTTGCGAAAAATGTCCGATCTACTTCAACATCAAAATTATAAAAAATTGTCAAGAATTATCAATAAGAAAATACCTTTACCATAATGCTGAATTAACTTTTATGCCAAGCGTGTTTCATCCGCCATACTAAAAAAAAAAAAAAAAAAAAAAAAAAAAAAAATCTGAAGTTGAGGTATATAAAAAAAATGCTGTGAAATAAAATTCAGAAGAAATATGTTAGATTTGTAATATTACTATTTTATTTTAAAATTATAATGCGTCATTTTCTCATCGACCAATTTACCATTTAGTAATTTCTAATTTTCGCATGAAAGCATATTTCATTTTATGCTGAAAACAATAAATAAATATATTTCGTAAACTTTTTTTTGGCAACAATTAAAAATTTAAATGGCTTATATTAAGTCAATATAAGTCAATAAGTTTATTATTTTCATATTTTAATTAATTTTAAAGATTTTTTCAATTTTTTTTTTCTCTAAACCATCCCTGACCTAAAAGGAAAAAAACAAAAAAAGAATGATCGAAATCGGACAAGCCGTTTACGATTTTATAAATAACATACAGACAAACATTCATTTTTATATATATAGATATGTTAAATGGTGTGATGGGGATATTACTTCGCAGTTCAAAATAGTGAAGTTAAGTTTTTAATTCATTAAAAAAATAGAATTTTTTAAAATAAAAATTCAATACTTATATGCCAGTCTTTAAATTTCTTCTTCTTCTTCTTCTTTTTTTTTTTTTTTCAGAAGAATTGTTCTAATTTCCTTACATATTCATAGATTATATTGTCACTGTTTCAAGAATGCCAGCATCTTTCCTCGTCTAATGCATTTATCTTCTTGGGTCATTATTCTAGAAAAGTACAAAACAATATCATGAAATGCTTATAAAAGTAATATTGCAATTAAAAATATGTAATAATTAGAATATTGAATAAAATACTTACAAAATATGCGTAATTAATTACATTATTAAAATAATTATTTTTTCATGAAAAAAATTCTAAAGAATATGTTTAGTCATATCTGTGACGTGACACAAACCATAGTTTTTACCATTTATTGAGTCTATATAGTTGATATAAAATTATTATTATTATTTATTTATTTATTTTGTGATTACTGCTTTATTTTTAATTTAGTACTTTGTTAAACTAACACTAAAATGAATTTTGAAAATAAATCTCAAATGGTTATGGTTTTATTTTTGGGTCATGTTCATGTAGTATAAAGAAATCCTAGTTGCTAAATAGCCCAACAGATGGCAGAATGTACGCATTTTCCTGAGGAGGAAAATCCATTTAACCATCTTGGATCTAGGAATGAATTAAGAGTTTGCATCAAAGTAGTTAGTTTTTTTTTAAAAATCACTATAAAGAATTATTCAATGTATATATCATACCATCAAATATGTGGTCGAGATAAAGTCAGAAAAATACTACGAAATTGTAATATTAAATAGAATAACATTTAATATTAGTTACACTGTTGCACAAATCTAAATTCAGCAAAGCCATTAACTAAAGTCTAATCTTTAATGAGCAACAAATAAATTATCAAGAAAGCATCATATCCATACTAGATATCATGTCTGTGGGCTTGCTGTGTAAACGGACTTGATGGCTTGGTAATAGACATGATGCCATTTTACTAATGATGTCTGGTCTAATATTTTGAGAAATTAAAATCAGATTAGCAAAGAATAATATTTTTTCCCGAATTTTGAATTCATGCCCTCTCAGTCTTATAGTTTCTTTAAGTGCCAACAGATAAATAGAATTTCGTGCTGCAAAGAAGAATGAACAAATTACAAACACTGCGATACAATGAAATATTTTTCCACATCTCTTTTATAACTTCGCAAAAAAAAAAAAAAAAGTGGTAAATAAGATGCGTTCTTTTTTTTTTTTTTTTCCAGTATCAGAAGAAATAAGACATGATGCAGTTGCCATTTGTGGCCATTTAAAATCAATTTCAGATAAGATCAAAATTATCCGAAACATAGAGTATGTAAACTTTATTAGTGATGGGACTACAAATAAATAGCGTATTGGGAAAACGTTTTCCTTTTCTGTAACTTACCAACTGATAATTTTACAAATGAGTAACCATATCTATGTAAAAATTTGAAAAAAAAAAAGCACGTTTTTTGTTATAATTTTACTTTTAATACTTTGTATTTTGTTTGTTTTGTTTCAGGATATTGAAAAATCTATCCCTAATTATTTTAAGTCTGTTTGTTTGTTTATTGGTAACATATACATCAGATTTGTATGCTTGACTTGTAGTCCGCTTGTAAATCTTCGTCAGATAATTACAGATAGCACATGACAGATTTATAATACGAAGAAATGGAAAGCACCCATGGCCAGCGCGGGAATCGATCTCCTACGCTCGAAGGCGATTAGCACTGTGGTGATATAACCACTAGGCCACGGAGGGCCGAATTATTTTAAGTAAGTTTTAATAAACATACAATAATAATAATAATTTTTTTCTTAAATGTCTGCAGAAATTTTAGCATTTTGAAGATCATAAATTCATGAAAAAATGTAAACTGAGAGAATGCTATTTAAAGATTTCAAATCTGTAAAACAATTCATCAAAAACCATAAGAATTGTAACTTGTGAATTCATATTTTATTGAAAAAATATAATACAGTTCAATTTATAAATATTGATTGGATATATAAGCTTTTGTATGAAAACTTCAGTTGTACCAAGTCAAAGGTATTAAGTAGACATGCAGAAATTTTGTAATTGTTTTCTTGTGAAACCACTTTTTTGTGATCTTCACGAATATTGGCATGATGGTAGGTAAATTCAAAGGGAACAACAACAGAAAAAAATAAAATAAAGCACAATTTTTTTTTTTTTTTTTTTTTTTTTTAATTATTATTATTTCAGTACTGAAAATGTACATTTCTAGGAGAATAACTCTCTTTTATTTTATAGAAAATCTTCAGCAATCAATTGCAAAAAGAAAAATGTTAAAGCATTCTTTCAGCTTTTAACAGTTTTATTGAACTATAAAGATTCTCTTGGAAAAAAAATAGAGATATTCTTGAATTACGTTCATTTGATAAATGATCTGAAACTAATTCTTATTCGAAAGTTCAAAAATAATGACAGAAAGTTTTAAATTTCTTAATAGAATAGAATCTTTCAAGCTTAAATTTATAAAATAAAAATTTATAGCATATTTATTAATTTTTAAATTTCTTCGTTGTTTTTCTTTTCCTGAAAAGAAACGTTCTAATTTCATTATTTATTCATAGATAGAATATTTCCATTTCAATAATTCCACCATCTATCATTTTCTACTACTTACTGTTTAGAGTATCTCGTATCATAAGAAATATTTTATACGTGATTGCAAAAGAAGAATTAAGCATCTATTCAACTTTCTCTTTCTAAAACTACACTCCTATGATAAATGATAAATAAACTGAAGCTTCTTATTTTGCAGAAAACAATAATGCAAAGTTTAAAATCTCTTGATAGAATAAAATCTTTTAAGTTAGTTTAAAATAACAAATTAAATATTTCTAGTGAATTCATTCTATAAAAGAATTGTTGTTGTCTTATATAATATGAGTATAATAACTGCAAAAGTTTTTTTTTTTTTTTTTTTTTTTTTTTTTAGGACTGAGGGCCTATTAGTATCAATCAGGGATTTTTGTGTTGTCGTTTTCGATAGTTGGACATTTGCCGAAATCTAAAATTTATCAAAAATATAACTGAATAATTTGAAAGCGATGTTATAATTTGAAAAAAGAAAAAAAAAAAATAGTCCTCCGTCCTAAACTAAATTCTGCTTTTGCCAGAATTTCATCAAAATCTTTATTATTATTATTATTATTATTGAAAGAAAAAGAAAAGAAAATTAACAATAATCAGCATTGTTACAAGCGATATCGAAAAAGTTTTTTTTTTTTTTTTTTTTTTTTTAATAATTTTGAATTAGGAAATAAGAAGTGCGCGAGCAATATGAAATAAAAATAAGTAAAAAAATGAATTTAATGGTTTAATTTTTATATAAAACAAGATCGCGTGCTATCATAAAAAGTAGATGTAAAATTTAAAGTTTATTTATTTTTTTTTTTTGGTATAAATGGTTGTTTAGGATTCATATATCTTTATGTCAGTTTAATTCCAATTAATTTTAGTTAATAGAGTATAAAACATTTTAGTAAGTTTCAATAAAATGAAGTCCTGCGATACACTACAAAAATTGTTTCCAATTCAACTACAACCAATATTTTTTGAAATTTTAATAGTAAGTTTAGTAGAAATTTTAGAATTAAGCCACCCTGAAGTGAAGAAACATAGTACCAAAGTATTCTTTGCATCTAAACTTAGTACTTTTTTTTTTTTTTTTATGTAGAAAATTATTATTTTTGAGTATGTAGAACCCCGCATGCATGGATCGTTTTCTTTCTTAAGCAAAGTTTCATGAAGACGAAGATTAAACAAAAGTATATAGTGAAATACTGGGGGGGGGGGGGAAATAACAATAAAACTTGCCAATTTTCTTCAAAAAGAAGAATTTTTTGGGGAACTTTAAATAAATATAATCAAAATGGGTATAGAAAAATTCACTTGCATGCAACAATTACATTTGCATCGATATTTAGATAATCCAGGTTCCTTTTTGAATAAAATTAATTTATATGTTCTTGTTAAGTCAGGCAGTATCTAAAAAGGGTATTTTTACACAATTAATACTAAATAAACTAGTGTAATTTTTCTGAAGTATGTAATACATAAAATTTCAATCTTTTATTTTATGGTTATTTATTGCCACTTGTTAAACAATCAATGAGTTTAGTATAAGGAAAGCTCATATAAATTTAATATATTTAAGATAATAAACTTTAAATAAAGTTGTTACATAGGTTTTCAAATATTTTGGACAATTGGAACTATTTGAAACTTTGGCACCCTTTAAAAAATACTGTTATAAAATATAGTGTCTCATGGTAAACAGATTTCATTTGTTTAGAGAATTTTTCGATAAAGTATTTGTTTGGACAGTCGTCTGTGAATTTGTTTCGTGTCATTAAAAAAAAAAAAAAACTCTTTTTGATTCTATTATTATTATTATTATTATTATTATTCATTCATTCAGTTGAAACCTAACATTGCATTCTTTGTCATCCGTGATTCTGCCAATTATAATTCTGGAATAATGTCAACCTGACCTAAGCCTATTTATTTGCAAACATGTAATTGCATTCTCTGTCACTATGTGAGAAGAAAATCATTCTTAAAAATGTCCTTTAATGGTGGGATTTCAAAATAAATACGTTAAAATATATATCAGATCAAATTTATACTATAAATCATAATTTTATAATATTAGATTTATTTTCTCGCGATACATTAAAAGAGATCATAAACTAAATTCAACGACGACTCTCACAACGTGGAGTGTGGCATCTGCAGAAAATGGAAATAACCATACTCTTTTAATTTCCTCCTATCAACCTTTAAAATTTATGTGCAATTCTACAATTTCACAATAGCCAACTGTAAGATAGCCATTCACAGAAAAGTAAGTACATTGAATATCTTTAAAATATATATCTACTAATAAACCTTATAAAATTAATGTGAATGTTGGCTGATATGCATTGTATTTCTTATATTGATTTTCTGGTGTGAGTTTCTTAGCGTCCTTAGTTTTCAACGCAGTCACCAGGTGCCATTGTCATCGATCAAGTTCGTAACTGCGATGCTCTATCTTCTACAGAGTTGACTACGAATATTATTTCTCGTTTCGAGTTGTTACAGTTATTTCATATGTGTTCATAATTTAACCCTAAAATGCCTGAATATTTTTTTAATCAAATTAAAAATGTTTTATTCTTTCCTCTCTTAAATAAATCTCAAGAAAAATATTTTAAAAAATCATACTTTATTTTAACTATGGTTTACCGCAGAAAAGCAATTTGTTGCCAGTCCGCAAACAAGAGGCATTAGAGCTTCAATATTATTCTAATAATACTTAAGAAGACAAAATTGGGTATGTTGCAACACTGAAAGGCAACACTCGGCATTTAAGGATTAAAAGCTTTAAATGACTCAAATATGGCTTAAAACTAGCCACAATCAAACAAGGGGTAAGATTTTTTATATTTTATCTTCATTAATCATTCCTTTAGTCGACAAATATTACATAAGTTATTGTTACGAATTTGTAAATAATTCGTAGTTATTTTTATTTAAATTCATTCAAAGAGGCTTATAGTCAGGTGATAAAATGTTAATTTTCTGCATTTCTAGCTTGTTTTCGCATTAAAATAGCTCATTTACCTTTAAAAACACGTTAAAAATCCTCATTAAGGCAGGTAATTGTTCTGGCGCCAAATTTGGCGACTTTTTTCCCAACCTTGGTGTGAAGATCCTTATTTTCGATATACCAAATATGGAAGCTCTAACATGATTGGCTGAGAAGTTTCTGAAATTTTCCACATTTTTCTACGCAGGTATTTAATGAATTGCCTCGCACCAAATGAGTCAGTCTCAGTTTACTTTACGTTAGTGCTTTCATTGCTGCTGAAAGAGCTCTGAGCCTCTTTGAATTGCAGTCAGTTGGTATATATGTTAATGTTCTGAAACAATCTGTACTGTAAATTTGCTGTTGGCATCTGTTATTAAAGAGTTTATTTATTATTAAAGACTTTTTTTTCAGCTTACTTCTCTCTGTCACAAACCTTCTACCGAATCCGGGTTAAAAACGGAAAAAAGGGAAAATAAATGAGAATACAAGACCTATTGTTACAAATTCGGTACCAAAAGAAAGGGCAAATTTTTCTGAATACAGAGGTGTGAACAGTTTCTCGACACGACAATTACATTTTTTAAAAATAACTAAAGTATGAAATTTAGGTGGCAACAACTTTTGTGTAATACATTAAATAAATTAGAAATATCAGTCCTGTCGTTACAAATTCGTTACCAAATAAAAGGAGTGGTTTTTCTGAATCCAGGGGTGCAAACAGTTTTTCGACACGATCAAAAGATTTTTAAAAATTAACTAAAGCGTGAAATTTACGTAGCAACACTTCATTTTAATTCTTTTCAATCATTTTAAAAAGTATGTGGCTCGTTAAAAATTCGGTACCAAATGAAAGGAGTGATTTTTCTGAATCCAGGTGTGCAAGCAGTTTTTCGACATGACAATTTGATATTTTTTAAATTAACTAAAGTATGAAATTTAGGTGGTAACACTTCATTTTAATCTTTTCATAACTTTTAGTGCGAATTAAGCTAATATAAAAAGTCTCTAATTTATTTTTTTATTTATTTTTTATTTTATTATATATATATATATATATATATATATATATATATATATAGCTTACATTCTCTGTCATAAACCTTGTGCCGAACCCGCGTTAAAAACGGAAAAGGGGGAAAATAAATTAGAAGTATCAGTCCTACCGTTACAAATTTGGTACCAAATGAAAGGGGCGATTATTCTAAATCCAGGGGTGCAAACAGTTTTTCGACACGACAATCAGAATTTTTAAATTAACTAAAGTATAAAATTTAGGGGGCAACACTTCATTTTAATTGCTTTCATTCATTTTAAAAAGTACGTGGCTCGTTACAAATTCGGTACCAAATGTAAGCGGCGATTTTTCTGAATCCAGGAGTGCAAACAGTCTCTCCACACGATAATTAGATTTTTTTTTTATTAACTAAAGTTTTAAATTTAGGTGGCAACATTTTATTTTAAACTTTTTATACTTGTTAGTGCGAATCAAGCTAATAGAAAAAGCCTTTAATTTATTATATATACATGTATATATATATATGTATAATATATATATATTAATATATATATATATAAATGTTACGGGCAATGTAATTATTTAGGTCAGTATTCATAATGCTTGGTTATTATGAATAATGACCATTAAAATTGGGCAATATGATAAATTTGAATTACTTTACGATAATTTCTCACATTGCCCGGTCATTATAAATACCGCTGGCCCACTTGACTTTTAGCATTATACATAATGACCGGGCAATGTAATATTTGCAACATAATTTATCATTTTGCCATATCCTTTTGGGCTTTTTTTAAATTGCCCGGGCATTATAAACAATGCCCAATTATTTACATTGCCTTTAACATATATATTAATATTTTTTTAAGCTGTGTTTACTGGTGAAAGTGAAGTTAACACTTGGTTTATAGACCCGTAATCTTCTCGAATTTTCTGTAAATAAAGTTTCCAGCCACTGAAAGATTCGCCTTTCATTCTCGGATAACTTACGAACCCCCAAGTATGCAACAATATACAATCACCAACAACAGAATTCAAGTTATATACTTCATATAGTTATTTTATCTCAATATTACATTATCAATATTTGTGCCACAATTTTTAAATATATTCACAACACTGTTATATAATAAAAAGTGTTTCATGTTTTGAATATTTAGATAAACATCATTTAGATCTTACTTAGAGGTAGTTATGATCAAGAGATAGTTAAATACAGTGATGAAAAATATTATTATTTTTATTATTACATATGTTTAGAAGAAATACTTTTCACATCCCTTCTTTAAAAAAAAAAAAAAAAAAAAAAAATCCAACACGTGTTTTGTCATTAACATTTTTAATAACATTTTTTTTTTTTTTTTTTAACACTATTTTTCTCTACCTTTGTTACAAAAAAAAAGGGGAGAGGGGGAAGAGGAGATGGTTTCTTTAGCCTAAATGATTCATCGGGTTTCAAAACGCTGTTCACAGACAAGTATACAGCATACAAAGACGGGTAATACATGAAAAGATGGGTAGACTCACCAAGTTTAAAATGCCCACTTCATGGCTCGAGTGCATGCTAAATAACGGGATTTTCTCAACAAAGGTCTGCCACATCGCTGGATAGGACGTACAAGCATGAGTTATCATCTGTTGTCGTGCTCCCCTACCCCAACCCAGGTCGCCAGATCGGACGCCATCAGACTTCTTCTTGTGAGGTTATGTTTAAATTTGTGTATCCCCCAATGCCAATCAAGAACTGCACTGTTGCTGTGACGGACATTAACTAGACGTGTGCTGTTTGGATATGTGTCGGGTGATGAAGTGCGCACGCACTGAACATTTGTAAAATGTCCCACAAACTTGGTGTGTGTCTTTTCATGTATCCCCTTTCCCTGTTATTATAATTCGTATACTTTTAAATAAACAGTGCTTGGAAACCCGATGGATCATTTAGGTTAAGCCTGTCCATTCACTGAATAGAAATTAACGCTGCGAACACTTTTATGAAATTGCAGATTTTGGACAAAATAATGGAAAATTTTCATTTTTTTTACGTTCTGTCAAACATCTCAAAAAATACTTAATTTTTTGCTCTTGAATTTTGGGAATAAGGAAAACATGTCTTTCCTCATATTTTCCATCAAAGATTTTGTCACGAACGTCTTTAGGGGACGAACAACAAATCCAATAAAATAAAAAATATATGTGATTACCCTGTATCTGGAAGTACGTCCATTTATCTGCAAATTTTAGATGTGGTTATAAATGTTACATTTTATATGTGTGTATAGTTTTGTGAGGCTAACTCAAATATTTAAAGAGTTATAAATATTTTATTAAAAAATGCAAAAATTTTTCGGAAGTTTTTACTTTATAACTCTAGAGGTTTTCTTTAAAATTTCATGAAACTTTCAGAAAATATGACAACATATGCCTAAATCATTATACTATAGTTTAAAACAAATACATTTAATATTCAAAGAGATATGGACAGTTGTAGTAAATAATTTATCCCTGCCCATGCGCGTACTGTAGCAAAAAAACTTTGATATAGTTTAATACTTAACTGTATAGAGCACCTTATAAAAAAATTCCAGTTGAATATCGAAAAAATTCATAGCGATGTCGACGGTTGAACTGTTTTTCAACTTTTTTCAAAAAGGTCTTTACGTTAAAGTGTCATTCACAAATGAAAAGTTGTATCATAAGAAACGTTTCATTTTTATTTTCAAACAATTAATTTTTCTTTTTATACAGGTATGTAGTACATATCTATGAAAAAAAGAAAAATTAATCAAAAATATTGTATTAAATTTCATTCTGTAACAGTTTTTTTTCTTTTTTTCAGATATAAATTTTCATTTCTTAATGACCCCTTTTCGTAAAAACTTTTTTAGAAAACGGCTCAATTAATCACCGATTTCTCTATGAATTTTCATGATATTGAGCTGGATTTTTTTTAATAAGATACTCCATACTGTTGAGTATTAAATTAAAAGTTTTTCTGCTACCATCCGCGCAAGTGCAGTAGTAAATTATTCACTCCAGTTATTAATATTTCTTTTAATATCAAATACATTTGTTTTAAACTACAGTAGTGTAATGATTTCGGCATATGATGTCATGTTTTCTGAAAGTCTCATAAAATTTCGAAAACCTTTAGAGTTATAAAGTGAAAACTTGCGAAAAATGTTAGCATATTTTTATAAAATAATTTTAGCTCGTTAAATATTCGACCTAGCCTCACAAAACTCTACACACTTATAAAATATAACATGTATAACCACATCTAAAATTTGTAGATGAATGAACGCACCTCCAAATACAGGGTAATCACAAATATATATTTTTTATTTTATTGGATTTGTTGTTCGCCCCTAAAGACGTTCGTGACTAAATCTTTGCAGGAAAATATGAAAAAAGATACGTTTTTCTTATTCCCGAAATTCAAGAACAAAACATTAAGTATTTTGCGAAATATCCGATAAGACGTACAAGAATGAAAGTGTTCCCATTATTTTGTCCGACACCTGTATATATCTTTAAAAATTTAAAAGTAAAAACCATGAAAAAAAATCATGAAATTAAAAGAAAAAAGAAAGTAACTTTTCACTGAATCATTTCATTTTCATAAATATTATAATTATTTTTTTCGCTTGCTTGTTTTTCGTTCCACATCTATTTTAAATTAACCCATAAAAAGTTCTGGTTCTGTGAAGAAGATAAATGCTAAATTGATAAAATGTGCAAGTTTTGTAACTGTAAAAGCATTTTTTTCCCTTTCTTTATAGTCATTTTATTCTTTATTAATACACTTTTCTAGATATTTCTTTTATTACTGGTAATTACTCTTCTACTACATTAGTTTAACATGCTAAATATATTTTAGAAGTTCTACATTGTAATGTTTTCTTTTAAAATCTGTCATTCTGAAGTAATTAATCTTCCGTAAAAGCAGTCACATGACATGTAGAACCTAATTTGCTAACATTTTTAGGTTAATAATGAAGAATTGCGAAGAAATAATATTAATGTATTTTTAATTGAACCTAAAACGCATCTGGGGAATATACACTCAAAGCAGTAAATATATATATATATATATTCTTCGATATTTTTTAAAACTAAGAACGTTTAAATTAAATTATGTTTTAAAAAATGAGTTTTTAATAATATTTTTGTATACTTTATATATGTTACGTGAAAATGAAGTATTAGCAGTAACTTTAAAATTTGACTGTTACATTCAAATACAATGTTATGATTTGACCAATAATTAACCCGTGACTGAAATAAATTAGCCTACAATTAGCAAGCTGATTTTTTTTTTTTTATTTAAAATTAAAAGCTTTACTGAAATTATACAAATTTGATTAACGGTTTCAATTAATGAAATGCAAAATTTAAAAGTAATTTTTCTCCATTCTGAAACAAATACTTACTGTGATTCTTGTTAAGAACAATTCTAAAATAGTTGTGTATTGTTGTATCCGAATTTATTAAATCAATTCGAAGAAGTAAATCTCTATGGCGATTTTTTTATATTAGGTTACAATT
Source organism: Salticus scenicus (assembly GCA_963930645.1). NCBI lineage: Eukaryota > Metazoa > Arthropoda > Arachnida > Araneae > Salticidae > Salticus > Salticus scenicus. Next base: position 106,086,671 of record OZ005652.1, read on the forward strand.
TCTACATCCAAATAATCATCATACATGACAATCCTTGAGAGTAATTCAAGTTCAATATGGAAGAATGTAAACTTGAAAAATGCAAGCATTGGGGCATAAATAAATAGATTATTAATTAAAAAATGTATTTCAAAGTATACTACTGAAAACAAAGGAGAACAATGTTTATACCAGAGAGATGAAAAGGAATATGACTGTTTAATGACGGTTTGTTGCAGGTAAAAGCTAATAAATATCTTTATAAAATATTAAACCATACATCTTAACCAATCATTTCATTAAGTATACGTAACGCTAAATAATCTCGACCGATGCACATCATAACTGCGTGATAAAAAGCGTGTTAAACAGCCTGTCATGCAATTTCTGTGAGGAAACAATACAAAAAAGATGCAAAACATACTCGCACCACTAAAGTACTCCTGAATTTAGCATGCAGTAAGTATAATTTACAGATCGTTAATGTTTACGGAATGCCCCCTAAAAAATATTTAAGGAATAACTCAGATACACATGCTAAAACCAAATTTTTGAAATCTTCAAAAGATAAATCCCCAACGAGTTTTTTTTTTTTTTTTTTTTTTTTTTAATATAATGCTCCCATTCATTAAATATTTTAGAAACTGTATTTAATTTAACTTCTAGATGACTATCTCCCGGATTATAAATACTACAATGAGAAAAAATATATATACCGCCTTCATCTAGAATGAATAAGTGCCCATTTTTTATATCCCTTAACTAGAAATAGATATAGTAATTTCATTGGCTAAAAAATCCTCCCAGATCAGCTTTGCATTATGGGAGCATTACGTTGTTGAAATTGTGCAGTTGAGTCATTTTCTCTATATATTAAAAAAAAAGTTACTGTCACTGGCGTCAAAATTTTTTGTCTGCGACAGCATATTCTACGGAAGGATAGGGTCCTTCGCGTCATGAGTGGTATCAATGTGTTCCGAATACTCCAAGGCAGACATTTCAACTGCTTAGAAATTTCTATCATTTTCATTAAAGAAGTTATTAACTAAAAACGACAAGTTTATGAAGGTACACTATTTGCCATTTTGAAGAAAGTTTCTCCCAGTGACGTTGTTCTTCTGTCATGAAGTCATTTTACACGGGAAAATTAAAATATGATTCATGGTTGTACGTAGGTAAGTAGGTAGGTTCGATTTAACGTCGCACCAGTACTGCGCTATGGGTAATTGGTGATAGTCTGGGATGCACCCCTAGATATGTTCCGGTCACATGCCATCACAATTTTGATCCCTCCCGGAAGGGTCCCCCCCCCTCACTTTGGTGATTCTCAGAGGTATAGTGTGGGAGGGAACATGGAGGACTTTGCGGTCACGACAGACTTTATGTGCACCAGCCACGATTAGTGTAAACGACGGTCTTTGGCCGGCTCAAGTACCGAATCGGCTATTTTTTAATTACGTGCTCGGCGCTTTACAGAGTAGGGTACCGCGGCCCGAAACCATGGATGTAAAAGAGGAAAAAAATAAATATCAACATTTTTTCTCTACTTTTAGAAAATTAACTTTCTTACGCGGTAAAATTAAAATATTATCCATGGTTGTAGGTAGGTAGATAATTAGGTAGGTTGTGTTTGACGTCGCACCATTACTGCGCTATGGATAATTGGCGACAGTCTGGGACGCAACACTACGGATGTTCCAGAGACATGCCACTACAATTTTGGTTCTACATGATGGGGATGGTCCCACGCTTCAGTAGCCCCCAGAGGTATAATTTTGATGGGAACATGGAGGATATTGCAGCCACTATATATTTTACGTGCACCAGCCGCCATTAGTGTACAAGACGGTCTTTGGCCAACTCGAAAACCGAATCCACTATCTTCCAATTACGAAGGTATACCGCGGTCCGGATCTAAGGTTGTAAAAAGTAAATAAAAAGGGTGATATACTAAAGCTGTAATGCAAAATGGTCTACATATTATGAATTTCTTTCCATTAAAAAAATATATAAATATTATATATTTCAATTTGACATTGAGGATTTCCATAATAATTTTCTGCTCTTGTCTTGTAGTATGCACTATTAATATTCCTTTTCAGTGAAAGAAAACAGCGAATAGGCGGGCAGAGCTCTGCATATGTTAATAAGTAAAGTGAGTTGGGAGGGAGGCGAAGCCTCCCTCGGGGGTTGTAAAGCGGAGCGAGCAGGGGGCAGAGCCCCCTAGTATATTTAAAAAAATGTAACAGGCAATCCTTCAACAGTTTCTGATACTTTGGAGCATTTAAATGAAACTGTTAGAAGGACTTTTGGCATTTTGCCACTTGCGCTAAATCATCCCAGACGGCTGATCCTCCACCTCATTGTTTTCGATTAGAGAAATTTAGTTTATCTCTTCTAAAGTGGTATGAAAAATATTTCCAACCATCATAATCGTCAAGATTTTTTTTTTTTTTTTATCACTATAAATAATTTTATGCCAGATTTGATCTCTAATACCAGTTTTCACGACTTGCAATACTTCACTTACACTATTAAAAATTTCTGTAAATTTAATCTAAATATTTATCCAGAGTCTCTGTAAATTTATAGTAATTCTTAGTTAAAAGTGAATAATTGAGATTCTCAATCTTTATTCTGTATTTTTACCTAATTTTATCATTTAATTTTTTAATTAAAATTAAAAATAACTGTTTTTACTTTAGCAAAAGCATTCTAAGTCTGAAATATATTCTCACCAATAATTAATTAAATTGGTATTAGTTATTCAAGTGACTATATAAAATAAGTTTTTTAACATTAGCGTTTATTTTTCTCTGTAATTTTACATAAAACTTAAGATAATACATTACACTGTTGAAATTTTTAACAGTGTAATCAACTCTCTTGATCTTGTAAAGTAATGTCAGTTTAAATTGTCCTTGCATTTTGCAATATCAAAGATGATTTATTTATTTATTTATTTATTGTACGCGATTCATTAAATCTTCTGAAACGATTGTATCAGAAGAAGCTACTTGCCTGATATTTGTATTGCAGCTGTTTATCAGGTGAATAATGAAACGTTTCTATATTTATGTTAGCGCTGGGCGGCGACCAATAGAATTTTTGGTCCCGTACATCCCATAGGAATTAAAATAATTTCCTACCACATGGTGAGAACATTTAATTGCTATCGAGACTGCTCTAATAAGTTAGTTTAGTCCTAAGAAATTTTCGTCTTTTTAACTCAGGCAATGATTTTTCGAACCCCATAACCATATGAATGCTAAATTTCTGAAAAAAAAAATGCAAAATCATGTCGTTAGTTGATGAAATCAGATTAAATTCTCATTTAATCTTCATTTCAGCACAGCTTAACAGTGCAAGTGTAGTAAAATTTGCATATACAATAACTTTATACACGTGGCTCTATCATTTTATCACGTCTGTGAAAGTTCCTTGAATAATTTTAAATGAACTTTTTAATTTAATAACAGATTTCAATTCTATATAAATGTCGGTACAATAATGAAACGGGGAGCCCTTTATATAGAATTTTTTTTCAAATAAAACTCTTCTAAAGCCTAATTTGAAATGTTTTAACATAGTTTTACATAACAGTACTCGTTATCTTACTCCTTAATCTCCAATCAGTATTTATATTATTAAATTTCAGGGTAAGAAAAAGTCGTGTGATTGACACACCAGATTTTTTTTTATTTATTGATTTATTTATTTTTAACATTATATATTCTATATTTACACTTTCTGCAGCTGGGCTATAAAATAAAAGTTGAAATTTAATTAATGTAAGTTCAAAAACGTATGAAAGACTTGTTTGAAAAGTAAAATACCCTAATACTAAATTATGTTAATATTAGACATTCAAGTAATAATTGTTTAAATGATTTTTAATTTATTTTTTATTGGAACTTCAGTCTGAATCGACCATTTTGTGAAACGCTTAGCTATAGTGCATATGCCACAAGAAAAAAGTGTATGATGATCAACCTACCGAGTAATTAACCTTGCTTTTTAAATTTACTTACTTATTATAAACAACGTTTTTCTCAATTGAGTTTGTGTCAATTACCATAATAGTTCATCTATTATAAATATTTAAGAGAAAACTAATTACAGTGATTTTCATCTTGATTTTACTTATTGTAAAGCTCTTAATTTTCCGCACATATATTTACGTGACAAGTAAAATGAGAATTTCTAACTAGCTCATATTGATGGATTGGAAATAAAACTAATGAGTTTTTAATTGAGTCTGAATCGATACTAATGGAACGAATTTAGATATTTTGAAGTTGAAATTTGGGAGTGTCGAATATGAGAGCATTCTAATACAGAGTTTTTGATGGAAAAAAGAAAGAAAGAAAGAAAGAATTTAAAAAATAATGGAGACCTATGTATATTTGTTACAGAATCTGTTTTAAATTCTTAATACTATATGCTACTCAATGGATTTGTTCATATCCTTTGAAAGATTTCTGTACAAGAATGTAAAAAACATCTTACCAAATTAATGCATCATTTAACAATTTGAAGCCAGAATTTAGTTTTTAACAAAACTTATTATATGAATGTATAAAATCAAAACATCAAAGTATTTCTGAGACCCGTTGTTTCCATTAATGAGTAGTTGTGGTTGTGCTGGATAAGCCCGATTGATTACGCTATGGTCAATCTACTAGTGTATGCCCTCCACGGGAGGTCAAAGGGGTCCAAGCCCGTATTTATAGGAGTTTAGGATAAAACCACAAAACATGCGAACGGCTTTGTCGACAAACGCGAACTGAGATCAAACCCGGCACTTCCCGTCTACTTATCTTCGTCTGCTGAGAAAATTCGTGTTTACAGTTAACCTTCCCTCTGCTTCTTGCACAGTATAACAGAAACTTGATTTTTCTCAGTAATGGGTGTAACGATTTTGATAAAATGTTAGATTTGAGGATATTATGAAAGACAAATCTGTATTTGATTTACCTTCATTTTCAGGAAACTTAGCACTGGTAATCTCCATACACCTCTCCTCCCTCGCAAAATATAGTATAAATTTGCTTTTCTTAAATCTGCTTGAAAGTTTTTGATAAAAATATAGATTTAGGAGCTTGCAGAAATGACATATATTGATATATTTGAAAAAATTGAACAAGAGCTGAGTAAAATGTGCTAACTTCATGAGTTCTCGTTAATATGTGCCTATAAAGTTGAAGGAATAAAATAATAATAGAAGACTGATAATGTAATGTCAGTGTTTGAAATCTTCAGTTACATAATAAAACGATGTTACATGTAAAGTAAACTGTGTTAATTAAAAAAAGACAACATTAAATTACAAAAATATACAAAAAATGTTTGGTGGCGTAAAAAAAAAAAAAAAAAAAAAGAGAGAGAGAGAGAGAGAGAGAGAGAGAGAGAATGAAATTAAAGAATATTAAATTTAAATATATGTATAGAAGTATAGATATATTAGGATATCCCTTAAATGAATGGAAAATTTTATTACAGGCTATTAAGTATCCGGAAAACATTTCAAGAGATTTCATGGACTACCTACTTTATTAAAACCACCTTTATGTGGTTGTAATGCTTTTATCTTTAAAGATTATTAATTAAAGTAATTTGCATTTACTCAACAGGCAGTTTTCAAGCGATCAGCGAAAGCAAAATCTATTAGATAAATAAAACAAAATTCTTGATTTTTTCAAAATGCAGCGTATCCGATTTTGTAATCCGATGAGAAAGTTTTTACTGTTGAAGCCGCTAAAAACTCTCAAAATCGTCGCAACTTTTGGGTCCAGCTCTCAAGAACACCAAAAAACGAAAAATGCTATAAGGTTATTGTTTCTAAAAAGTTTGATGGTTTGGGCTGAGATTAGCGCCAATGAGAAGACTCAGCTGCTTTTTATCGAAGAAAACGTTAAAATTAATGGAAAAATTTATTTAAAAAAAAAAAAAAAGAGGTTTAAGGGAAAGCTGTACTTAAATGGAAGCAAAATCACCGGGTATAATCTTTCAGCAAGTGTATGCTCTGGCCCATGGCGTCAAATCAACGTTTGCTTTAATCGATGCCACTGTGAAAAGGTATCTAAACCAAAAATCTGTGTTCTTCTAACAGCTCTGATTAGTATACAATGGATTTTTCAGTGTGTGGGTTCTTAGAAGAACAATTACGAACACAGAAAATCATACATCTGGATAGACTCAAGAAAGCCCTCAGCAAAATATGGATGATTTAGATCCAAACTGCTTGTTGCGCACCGTCACCTCACTTACGAAGAGGATCGCATCAAAGCCGATAACCGCCATTTAGAAAACTCATAGTAAAAAATAATTCTTTGGCATTACTTGTTGCAAAAATAGAAACTTTAAATTTGTTTGTCATTTTACTAATTATTTATTATTAAATACTTTTTCCGGATTTTTAATAGCAACCCTGTATATATGTGTGTGTGTGTGTGTATATATAACGCCCACGATAACCTTAAAAAAGGTCTGCTTAGAAAAAAAGCAAAATTAAACAGAATATTTTCATAAAATGCCATTTCCTTTTTCTTTTTTTTTCTTTAGTAGAAAATGTTGCATTGAGAATTAAAGATTTTCTCATAAATAATTCTAAGATGCTTTCCAAATTTATCGAAAATATATAACAAATCTAAAAATTGATTTAAAAAATATTTGCATAAAATCTAATTCAGATAATATAATTTATTACCAGTCAAAATAAACAGTTAAAATTACTCTTTTTAAGCTTATTTTATCGTTGATATAATTTTGGTTAATTACTTTTTCTAGCTATTTTTTTTTTTTTTATCTTGAAAAAATTAAACTCAATAAATAAAATAAAGCCAAAAGAGCTTTTAACAAGTGAAAAAAAAAAAAAAAAAAAAGGCTGCTTTTTACAGCTACCTTTATTAAAATTCTCAAAAAAAGCTTTTTACATCTCAACGTAAATTATGAAGAACGATTTTATTTTATTATTTTTATTTTTTTAACTTTTCTGTTTTTTAAATATTTACAGTTATGAAGCATTAAATGTTAATTCATGAAGCAAGTTGTAATTTACTTGTTAAACATGAAATATTGGTAAATTAACTACGTTTAAAAGAGTTTAGAGTTTAAAAATGTTTAATTCCTTTTTTTTTTTTTTTTTTTTGGTAACTTTTTATATTATTTTTTTAATAATTTCATTGCATTGAATAAAGAATTTTTATAATTGTATTCTAAACGTCTAAATGGCGAATAATATTTCTAATATGACTATATTTTCATGAAAATGTGTAACTAACACATATACATACACATAGAAAGGAAAACAAAATAGTTTTCTGTAGCCATCACAAAACTCTTTTTTATATCATTTTGCATGACAGAGCCACCTAACAGTTAACATGAACAAAAAACTAATTAACATACTTTATCACAATGAAATTTTTACAAATATAAATTGTTTTAATTTCATACAAAAAATAAATAAATAAATAAATAAATAAATAAATAAAAAGCGGACATATCTGGAAAATCGAAAAAAGAGAATAAAAGCAGCGCCGTCTATCGGACGATGTACTTCCAAATTAAATACTGGTTATTACATTAAAAACAGTAAACCTTTTTTTGAAACATGTACCTATTTTGAAATAGTAAAAATAAATACACTCGGACCTCGTTAACGTGAATCCGCTTAACGTGAATTACTTTTAATATGAACTGTTTTCACAATCCCTGTCAAAATGAAGATTAGTTTAGTTATATCACTGATAGAGAACTTCTGCCAACATGAACAAATTTTCCCCTTGAGATTCACTTTAACGATGTTCGACTGCAGTTGTCACTGCTAAAGTTCCAACCATTATAATTTTCAAAGTACTGAATATAAGAATAAACATTCCAGATATACTTTTGAAAGAAATTCTGATCAGAATTTTTCTCTTAACGGCCCTCTTCACATACCGTTGCTGGAAGCCCGAGCCAATGTGATTCTATGGGGAAATTTTCTTTACAAATAACTTATTAACTAATACATATTTTTAAATTCTGTTTTCACATTTAGAAAATTCTCAACTGTTAAATTGACGGACCCTTTTTAAAAGTGTATTTTTTTTAATTTTTAATATTTTATTTTGACATTGCAAAATGAAAAAAATTCACATATTGAAAATTCGTATTTTGCAGCTTCAAAATAAAATATAAAAAATTAAAAAAATAATTTTTTAAAAAACGTCCGTCAATTTAACAGCTGGGAATTTTCAGAATGTGAAAACAGAATTTAAAAATATGTATTAGTTTATAAGTTATTTGTAAAGAAAAATTTCCCATTGAATAACATTAGCTTCGGCTTCCGGCGGCGGTGAGTGAAGCGGGCCCTTAAATGTAAGTTTTAAAACACCACTATACACAGTAGGAGAAATTACCACGTACGTGACTAAGATATTTTCGAATGGAGAGCTTTCATTTTAAAGGAACTAAAACTTAGCAAACAGAATGAGATGCACAAATTAACAGCTAGTTCACGCTGAAATCAGAAATTGGATTTAGTACTACGGATAATTTGAGGTGCATTTCACCTGCCCACACACTTTTGAAGTTAGGAAATTCTATTATATCATTCGAAAGTACTCTGTTAGTACCGGTTAGTACCGCAAAATGTTTTGTTAGTACCGATACCAGTAAGGGTACAAAAATTCGGTCTGGTGAAATGGTAGCTCGCGCACTTACGAAATTTCAAAATTCAACAATGCCACTTGAAAGTACTTTGTTAGTACCAGTTAGTATCGCAAAAATTTTTGTTGGTACCGACGCCAGTGTCAAGTACTTAGTGTACAAAATTATGGATTGGTTAAATGGTAGCCCACACACTTTTGAAATACCAAATTTAACGATGTCATTCGAAAGTACTTCATTAGTATAGGAAGTACCTTCATTAGTACTTTCGAAAGACATAGTTAAATTTGGTACTTCAAAAGTGCACTGGCTACCATTTAACAAGTCCAAATTTTTGTACACTTCTGTACTTGGCACTGGCGTCGGTACTAACGAAACCTTTTGCGGTACTAACCGGTACTAACGGAGTACTTTCGAATGATATAATTTATTTTTGTAATTTTCAAAGTGTGGAAGCTGGTGAAATGCATCCCATAATTTGTTTTATCCTTAAACGAACTAAAGTGTAACGTGCAAAATTTCATGAAATGAAAGGATCGATATCTTTTTTGTCGTATAAAAAACGATATTAGCATTTTGACAAATTGTACGTTTCCAGATGTTTAGACCAAGATATTCCCAGATGTTATCCAGATGTTTAGACCCAGATTTATAGACTAATGGTCTGTCTGAGTGTAATTTTTGTATTTAAAAAACTGTTGCTCATAAGTTCTTTAAAACTTAAAATATAGTAAGAACCTTGATCTACTTTGATGCATATTAGATTTCAGGTTATGTCCCCTCACAGGTAGTATCGTACAGTCGGCTGCAAAATTATTCGAGCACTAGCCAATTATTCCTGTATTTAAAAAGTACACTTAAGACTGTTTTGCTAAGTAAATCCTTGTCGAATCATGTTCTTAGACTGATTAAGAACATGACTCGACAAGGATTTATTTAACAAAGCTGTATTAAGTGTACTTTTTTTTGGCAAGGATTATTGCTAGTGCACGAATAATTTTGCAGCCGACTGTAGTTTTCATGTGTTGTGTGCCAGCTACATTGTGTCATTTATGTAATGGAGTTAGATTAAGTTTAGTGTGTAATATACTTATTAAAACAAACTGTACTGAGTCCGTCCGTATTGCTTTAAAAGTACCAATGCCATACTCTTTATGATTAAATGGAAAATATTTAGCGCCTTTACAAAGGAATTACACAGAATCAGATGTAAAACATGCATCATGGAAAAGCTATCTTGATCATCATTTGATTTAAATCTCTTTGTAGAAGACTAAGTCATATTTTTCTTAATGAACTCATACTTTGTATACTTCTGACTATAGATCTGTTAGAATTTTTATAGCAAAGAAATACAGCAGATACAATGTACTTGAATATTACACAGAAGCGGATAATAATGTTATTTAAATAAGAGCCATATTTTTCTTAATGAACTCGTACTTTTATGTAGTTCCGAAAAGTTCTGTCAAAATTTTTATAGCAAAGAAATGCAGCGAATGCAATGCACTTGAAGTACACAGAAGCAGATAATAATGTTATTTAAATAAAATTTGAATTACAAAGAATATTAATAAAATATATTGATAAGACACTAATATGGTCATGAAAAATACAATAAACTTCAATGGAATAAAGAAATCTTCTAATTTATACAAAATATTGTTTTAAATAGCACTTATTATATATAAAGGGTGATTATAATTAAATTTACCCTATAAACAGCATCCTATAGCGCAAACGGGGAACAGAATGCAACGAAATTTGGTATATAGATTATACACGAGATGCGCTCAAGTAATTTCGAAAAAGAAAACAGTTTCAAAATGTCCACCAGAGAGTGCCTTTTCCGGAAAAACATTAAATTTAACACAATAAACGACCAAAACGGAATGCAGAAACAATATTATTAATCCAGAACAGGAATTATGAGTAATGAAATGTAAAACCGGGAAAAGCTGTCAGTTCTAGGAAATAAATGTCGAGATTTGCATGGTTGTGAAGAAGAGGAAGCTTTATGCAAAACAGCGTACTGTTGTTTTTTTCCTTACCTTTACTTAATGGGGTTCGATGATAATTTAATGTTTTTTTTTCGGAAAAGGTATCCTCTAGCTCTAGTAGACATTTTGGAGCTTTTTTTTTTTCCGAAATTCCGTGAGCGCATCTCGTGTATACCCTGTATACCAAATTTTGTTGCATTCCGTTCATCCGTTTACGCTGTAGGATGCTGTTCATAGAGGATGTTTAATTATAACCACCCTGTGTATATATATTTGCAAATATGTTCGTTAATCATTATTAGTTTGCATGCAGTTTATATAAAAGTATGTTGGTTAATTTTTATAGACGGGTTTTCAACGTTTATTCAGTTTATTTAAATAAAAAATCATTCAACTTTCAATATTGCATAAAAAATTTTAATGCAAAAGTTTTTTTTTTTTTTTTTTTTTTTTTAACTTAGATTCTTAGAATACCCATAAATAATAAAAATAATATGCTACCAAAAATTTGTGCATTTTCAGTGTATGCAGCAAAAAATAAGATTGGAACGTTGCCAAACAACTTTTTGATTTGTATTTGTTTTGCATATTTTAACTTGCATTTAAAGCAGAGAAAATATATTGATATAAAATAAATAAACTAAAAACTAGTTTTCAGAGCCTTTTGAAATCATTTGATTAACTGATAAGTTTTATAAAATCTATATTTTATAACTTCTTTTAAATATATATATTACATCATTTTTTCCTGACTTTCATGTTAATTCAATCGTGATTAAATGTTCCTTTCAAAGTATTTTTTTAATCCTCTTACAAGAAAGAGTAAAACTCATTTGTAATCGCCTACGAGTAAAAAAATGATTAATTTTTCCTTAGCAACGCTTTAAGGAATTTCCTGCTGTTAAACTATTCAAAGTTTGTTCTTAGAATGCAAATATAAATTAAATGCCTGTTATTTTATTTTATCAAGTATTAAAAACTTAAAAAAAAAAAAAAAGAAAGAAAGAAAGCTATTGAAAATATGCAATCGACATTTCGACGTTAAGTAAATACATGAAAAAATACTAAGTTGTAAAGAACTAAAAATTATTTTTTTTTTTTTTTTCTAACTAGACTTTATCAGGAAATTGGTACTTTTTTTTTTTTTTTCTAACGATTAAAAAAATGCATTTCAACTTCTAGCTAAAATATTTAAGGAATTACAACAAAAGTGTTATTAAATTTTCGATGTTTTTTTCTATATAAAACAGTTTTCTATGTAATAAACACACTTATATATTATAAAATTTTTAGACTATAATGACCAAGATAGCATTTAAACTAAAGAAATATCTGTATAACATTTATTTATATTATAGGAGAGAATTCTAATCTAAATACTACTATGTTGTATTTTTAAATAGCTTAGTTTGGATATTCTAGTACTACTAATACATCTCTACAAATTTCGTTTGGGCCAATGTTGAAACAACCTATGTTTTCGTTGGACCCATTGTTGATCAACTTCTACAAACGGCCGTTAGCTGGATGGATAGCCGTTGGCAAACCATTGACTCATATGCAGAATTTTAAGTTGGCAATTACAAGTTGGTATTTACATTTTTTTTTTCCCTTAAGTTTTAAGAGAAAAAAAAATAGCGTCTTCAACATTATTTTAATGTGTATAATAAAATTATAAGTGAACTAGTCAAAACAAAATGGTGAAGGGATAATATATATATTACCTTTAAAGTCACAAAAAGGTTATAAATGAGTCATTATGTGCAAATTAACTTTTTATTAAACTTTTCAATTAATGTTGGACTTTTAATGATGTTTTTGATGATCAAACAGCCATACACATCTAACAAATAAAATGTCAAGGAAGTAGACTTAAAAAGTGCCCACGGGCAAACCTACATCATCCCAGCTAGTCTATCCCCAATGACAAAAGTCAAATATCTACTGATGCACACCCGACTCACATTTGTATAGGGATATGCTCATAATAACTGTCATGTGTAAGATAAATAATATAAGTTTGTATTTTAATCATGTTCTTAAGAAAATTAAACAATTTTAATTTTAATATTGCTTAAGCAAGGATACGTTTATTAAAATGTTAACAACACTTTTTATTTAAACTTTTATGCCCAAAAAGGAGCTCAAAATGTCAGAACTTAACTGTATTTTCGCTGCTTTAAGTTACCCGCAAAAGCGATCAGTATTCACTCTCAAATCTAATCTATTTTGATGAATTTTTGTTGTTCATTTTACCAACTGTATGTTTTTTATCGCAATCGTATATGTATTGAGCATTTATTTGGGGTCAGTTCTTGTAAAGATTTTTTTTTCCACTGCACCGTTTTTATTTTACAAAAACAACAATAATATTATGTTATCTGCATCATACAAAATTAACATTGTCATCATTGACATGAAGGCGGCGAAATAGTCTTTACATGAGATTACAACATATCATCTCCTTCACATTTCTTCCAATAAATTTAAGTTATGGTTATATGTCAGTAAGTACGAAGTCTGCCACTATCTAGAGACTAAAACTTTGATACACGGACTTTTGACCTGAGAAGCAACTTTCTACGAGAGCAGTCGACTGTTGAAGTCTATCCCGAGAGCCTTGACCGCAAATCTGTACGTCATACTGACGATTGAACCATTTGCTCTGGAATTTATGAGAAGCATTCAATGGAGTGTTTCCCAACAGGATATCGTTCGCCTCGAACCGCTGAAGTCACTCAACGTATTGTAAAAGATGCGAATATGTTAACTTAATGCGCAAGATCACCAGATGTTTGTCCTTTCCAGGGCTTAGACATGATTGGACGACGAGTTCAGCTCCATCCACCATCATTAACCGTTGCTGACTTTTCTCAACAAATGCAATGGGAATGAATCTCTATACTACAAAAGTCATAAGGAACATGTATGGCAGGATGGCAACACGTTTGTGCGCTTGATTTTAAAATAGGAGCGGTTTCAGTAGTTATTAATGTATCATCTTTGCACTTTAGAAATGGCTCTTATCGTGCGTATTTTAACCTGTGACCTTAAAATATGCATCAATTAAATATGTTATTTAGACTATGTTTTGCCCAAATCCCTTTCCTCTCAGCAAATTTTATCTTGGTGAATTTTTTTTATTTTTAAAGACCGAATAGATGACGCTTACTTGCATTCAGTACAAATATGGACATAATCCCAGCATTTCTAAATTTCAAAATTAGAATTATCTGTTTCAATTAAAAAAATACACTGTACAAAGAAATTGTCGAGAAAAAGCCTTAATTTGAAAATTGTTTTACTTAAGTAGAAATTTTCCTAAAACCGCAACACAATTTCATTATATCAAAAAAAGTAAAAACGATATAACAGAGTCAGATAATTTTATCTGGACGAAAATTTTTGTGAGTTATAGAAAACTTGATCTATAAATGTTTGTTAATGGTTGAAAAATACTGAACACAGAATTCTTCCTGTAGTAAATTTAATGCACCGAATTTCCTGCAAATAAAGGGCTTATTAATTTAATATTTCAAGTTTGTGGATTTAAATCAAGTCATTGGCGCTATAAATGTAAAATACTGTACCATCAACCATGTAGTATAGAATATATATATATATATTGTGTCGATCTAAAGTAATGCATGAGATTAGTAACTATAACGATGTACATTGCTTTATTGATTTTTACTATTTTTTCAAAATTGCATGGTCCTATAAGAACATTTGATATTTTTAGTCTTAGACGCTGTGCAAGTTATTTAAAAATATTTTGATCAATAACATAGTTACACTTTTAAACCGCATTTTTTTTTTCTTTTGCCAAACTGTTATTTTTTATCCTTTCCATTCAATTTATATGAATAACTATGTCTTAAACTATTGCTGTTGATATATAGTGGAACAAATTATTCTCTTAAATCTTAAATGAAAACTTATTTTTTTTTTATAAAATTATATTAAAATATTTTACCTATTAATTGTTTTAGAGTTTTCTTGTATTGTGAACAGTGAAGAAATTCATCTAGTGCAGATACTGAAAGAACGAGAACTTTGAACAAATATTGTACAATATTTACCGAATCTCAAGTGCTTTTTCATACATTATCCCATTATGACAACTAATATTTGCCATATGATCAAGACTACTGCAGAAACATTGACAATATTCCTACTATAATTCCAAGAAACTGGAATAAAAAAGTAATAGGAAAGTACAATTCTTTTTTTGATTTTTGTATCACTTTTTATTAATATTGTAGATCTGCATTAGTTTTGTTTCTGAATGAATTGTAATGATTTATATATGTATATATCAAAGTGATTACTTTGATGCAAAAATGAATAAAACTAAAATATTGGTTTTATTTATTCGTAGAAAACTAGTGTAAAATAATGTTTATTATGTTATTTGTTACTAAAAGGAATGCAAAAAAGTAAATGTTTGGTAGAGAAATTTTGTTATTATGATAAATATCCTGTAAATAATAAGAAATGTAAGAATTGTCGTTTCTTAAGTATTTTATGATTAAACTTATGTCTCATTGCAAGTTGTTTTTCTAAAAATAAATTTAAACCAAGAAGTTATTAATGTGCACTTTTATAAGTAGAACGATAGGTTTGTACGAGTTTATACGTAGTATATTTTATTATATTCCTCTATATTGTTAACATATAAGTTTGTAACAACAATAATAAATAAGCTAAGTAATTTAAGCTATTTAATTGTATACTTTAAGTATGTTATATATAAAAGTATATGGACTGTTCTATATATGTGAAATACATGAGATATCTTACAGTTATTATTCTTCGGTATATGATTTGTACGAGATAACATAAAATTATAATGCTCATTTTAAAATATACATAAAATCTGTTTGTAAAAAAAATAGAACCGAACCGACTCCAAAAGCAACTACTATTCAAGCAACTAAGAAAAAAAAAAAAAAAAAAAAAAGGTATGAAATGAAACTGCAAATTGCGCCTAAAAGTATAAAATAATTTCCTTCGCCAAACAACCTATAACACTACAATTAATCATAACTTTTGAAGTCGGCGCAAAATTAAATGAAATTTAATTAGTTTTCAAAGGTTTGTTTTTAGATCGGTTGCAAGAAATGCTGTTGCTTCGAATGATCCATTTTCATGTTTTCTTTATTATTTTATCACTATGTACAATTGGTCCATTAGTAGCATCTACATAGAACAGTGAACATTCTTTACAATGAGGTATTTATGTTTCTACGAAGTTAGAGTTTCCTTTGCAAATTTGGTATAACTTTAATAACTATCATCCTTGGATTTGGCGATCAAAACGTAATGCAAAAATATACACGCAAGATGTATATTTTCATAATATATATTGTACGATGTATTGTTTCATAATCTTGATTACTCTCTTAATATACCTTATCAAAACAATCATGATATCCCAAAGAAATTAAATATGTTTGCCAGATAATTTTGCGATTTTTCTTTCACCAAGGACGTCAGATACCAGTATCTTCTCCAACTTTTGCTGATTACGAAATCTTATTTGTTTTCTTGAATCAAAGTAGTTTTCGGCTGAGTTTTGCAGGTGACAATGTGAGATGTGTATATTGAATAGGATTTGATTTTTGTACTGAATAAAGCTGTAAATTTTTATTTAATTTTGCGCCGACTTCAAAAGTTATGATTAATTGTAGTGTTATAGTTTGTTTGGCGAAGAAAATTATTTTATACTTTTAGGCGCAATTTGCAGTTTCATTCCATACTTTTTTTTTTATTATTATTTGTTTGAATAGTAGTTACTTTTTGGAGTCGGTTCTATTTTCTTTTACAAAAAGATTTTATTTTTCTCTTTTCAGTGAAAACTGAAAATTTATTCATATAGCAGAACATCAAAAGACGTTCGACGCAGCTTCACAAATCACAACTTCCAAGAAAAGTGACATAACTCAGAAAATGGTTTATGTCACTGAAAAATACATGAAATGCACCCATGTGAGCAAAAAAGTTACAGCTCCATATAGAAAGTTATCCACTCGAGAGACAGTTGTGCCAGTTTTATTCTAGTCAAGTTATATTTAAGTTGTTTTTTCTGAAATGCTGCATTTTTAAGTTGGGTCTATAAAGGTGAATGAGACACCGTAAAAAAACATCCTTTTAGAATATTTTGCAGAGCTTGAAGGAAAGTACATTGCGATTAAATAAATAACAGATACTAAATTATTTTAACTAAAGAACGTTTATTGAATTTAAATTTTTAAAACAAATAATAATATTATTATATAATTTTGGGCAATAACACGGTTCAAATTTTCTATGGAAGTCGTAATGATTGGTGAGAGAGAGAGCTAATTTATAACGTATTTAAGAGACCGCGATTATTAACAAACTGTCCCGGAATCAAATTCCGCAGCCAAGTTCTTAACTGCCAGATAGAGATAATATCTTTATATTTTGAAGCCAAGGGCGCCAACACATCTTCTTTTGTGTTAATGTTATTCCAATGAGAAATTTTAAAAATAAATGACGGTTGAAATTATGGCAACCCTTTTTGGCATAAAATACATTCGCCAACGAATACCGTTGGAAAAGACAGGTGCAAGTAATTAAGAAATATTGCGAAAATTCTTGCGACATAATGTCTACATAATGGATCATTAATAGCTGCAGTTAAATAGATTATCTGTATATAAAATAAAACAAAATAATAAAAAGATATAACGGAAAGTTTCCAACGTACATTTACAGCTATAAATATAAATTAGATTTATTGGGAAACATAGTGAAATGGAAATAAAAATATAATTACTTTAAGGGATAATAAAATTAAATTGTGTTTAGATCCCTACATATATATATTGCATTAAGCTAAAAAGAGATCAATGTATTTAATACTGAATTTGTTCTTAAAATTAGAAAATGATAAGTATTTTAATTTTAAATACCTAATTTACTAAAATTGAAATAAGCTTGACCTAAATACAAAGGATTATAAAAGTTAATACTTTTTAATTGTGAATAAATAGATCTTTAATTATAATTGAATAAATTTGGTAAAATAAAAGGATATGTGAGGAACTCCCTCACATATCTCTCCCGGTTGCCATGAAAAAAAAAATAGCTCTCTCCACCACAATACAAAACAATAATCCAAAAATATACAAAACAACCATTATCATGCGTGTAAAGTATACAAATACTGTCAATCACATGCAAGATACTGTCATGAAATACATGCGTGTACACATATTCTTCACACAAAATTTAAAATGAATGTCTTGACAAATAATTTCTTGATCTTGTTACAGCTGATATATTGTAATACAATTCTTCTGAAAAGTAAATTAATTAGTTTCATAGAATACATTTCAATGAAATGATCTTTTATTGTCAATCATGTTTAAATCAAACAATTTCTATTTTCTCGTCAAACAATATATAAATATACCTAAATAATTTGAAGTATTTGAAATAATTTGAAATAATTTGAAATAATTTGAAATATTATGAAATAATTTGAAGTATTAAAAAAATATTTGTGATATAATAAAATTAAAAATGATTTTCTTCTTGAAAAGGAAAAAAAAATTGTCTACAATAAAATCTTATGTAATTAAACCATCAGGTAGGTTTAGAAAAAAAAATGTACTTAACATTGAGCACCACTCATGCCATTTCACCAAGATAGGGGAAGAAAAATGTGAACCCAGCAAACAGCCAAAATAGCAAGTGGTTTGTGAGGCCACTGCCAAATATAGCATACCGAGCAAAATGTGTGACTCAAAAGAGGCTTGATTTTATGTGTGCATGACTATGCCACACAAGCATTCTGAGAAAAATATGTGTTCGTGTAAAAGAAGAAAAAGTGTGACTATTGAAAAATTTGCAAGGAGTATGACCGTGACATCACACTCCTGCAATAAATTTCCTAACTTGATGAAAGAGAAAAAAAAAAAAAAAAAAAAACTGACTGAGTGTTCCCAATATACAACATGAAAATAGTTAAAGTGTGTAAAATTATCATCATTATTATCTAAAAAAAAATAAAACGTTATCCTGGATTAACAAAACCTAAAAAATCCATTATTATTTGTTAATATTAATAATATAAGATTGATCAAAATTTAATTGTCTGAAATATATAATTGGAAAGGAAAAAATATCCATAATATTAGCATTGGGTGACTAATACATTTTATTTCATTAAATTATATCCCTCTTTTTTTTTTTTTTTTTTTTTTTTTTTAATTAAAAGAAAGATTTTTATTAGATCAATAGAAAATTTTAGCTATGTATATCTTGTCAAAACAAAATTTAAGAATAATACATACATTAAAAAAAATCAAAACTTATAATGTTTATGAAATGATAAATCCATTCACCCCGTTGGTGGCCGGCCATTGGGAGAAGAAGAATCCATCACTTCATAAGAGAGAAAAAAAAAAAAACACCTGAGTATTCTTAGATATCATCGAATACAAAGGGTGTTATAAAAAGCTATAAAATATCTTTCTTTAAATATGAAATATTATGATTATAAAATTTTATTATCTGCTTAATAGATAAACAATAAATTAAAATTATACTTAAGTATGTGATAAAAGAAAACGGATCTCATTATCTCTTTTTCCCTTTATTTTCATTCCATGTAATTATTCTGAAAATAAAAATATATTAGTGAAGGATATATACACTCCATGTAACATACAACAAACCAGCAACACCCCAATGTAACAAAAATTGAACCATGTTTAAATTTCCTTGCCCCTTGTTATTCTATTCTTATATTAATTTATGCGTAT
The DNA here is from genome assembly GCA_963930645.1 of Salticus scenicus. NCBI lineage: Eukaryota > Metazoa > Arthropoda > Arachnida > Araneae > Salticidae > Salticus > Salticus scenicus. Next base: position 106,106,103 of record OZ005652.1, read on the forward strand.
AGGTACCTATTTATTTATCTTATTATAATTATCACTATTATTATTATTAATTTTTTTTTATATAAGTGCACTTCCAAACTGAAAAACTAAAATGTCGACAAAATAATAAATTTCTACATCAGTGTGTAGACAGGCCTTTTTCTTCATATATAATTGAGCAATAGTTAAAAAACATATTTTTTTTTTTTATATATATATAAATGCAATCACATGCATAATGCTCAAACAAGATCTTTCAAAAATTCAGCTCAATTATAAAAATGGGCAATTATAAAGCCATGAGCTAGTGCCATAAATATTCTGATCAGAAAAAACTTTATATATATATTTTAAATGCAAGCTATAGCAATAAAAAAAAAATAACACAGCATGTGTTATACACATATATATTGCTTATATATATGTATCAGTAAAATTATGTGATAAGAAAATATATACAATGTATTGTAACACAAAAATAATATCTATATACATATGCACAATAGCGAGAAAAATTTGAAAAACACAATATGGCCCATGTGTCCATTCCTATTTGTTTACAAATTGTATGTGTAGGCAAATTATAATGAGCAAGTGAGAAAAATAAAATGTTAATGCCTTATATGTAATAAAAATTCCAATATTTGAAATATTTGAAAGGCATGCATGTGTAATGAAATTTAGAATGAGTAAGTGATAAAAATTCAATGTTTTTATATTCAATAAAATAATTCCAATATTTGAAATAACCATGTGTATAACTCTGTATATATTTTAAAAAACATGTATGTGTAATGAAACTCACAATGAGAGGGAAAAAAAAAACTTAATGTTTTATATTTAATAATATAATTCCAATATTTGAAATAACCATGTGTATAACTCTGTATATATTTTAAAAAACATGTATGTGTAATGAAACTCACAATGAGAGGGAAAAAAAAACTTAATGTTTTATATTTAATAATATAATTCCAATATTTGAAATCATCATGTACACAAATTACGTAAGTTTAAAAGGTATGAATTTGTATTAAAAAAATTGTGTACATATATATACTTCCCTTAATTCAAAAGTTAAGGTTTATTATATACAAACTAATAAACATCAGTATATGTGTATAAAAAAAAATATATGTGTGTGTAATTCTTGTAAATAGAAGAAATATTTCCAAACGCACGGCTAGCACATAAGCTAGATTTACATGCACATATTTCCAAAAAAAAAATAAAAATAAAAATTAATATGTTTGACCAAAATATTGTGTGTGTGTGTGTGTTATTTTATGAATTGAGAAATATTTCAAAATGCATGGCTAGCACATAAGCTAGTTTTACATGCAATATTTCAAAAAAAAAAAAAAAATAAATAAATAAAATTGTAAATATGTGTAGATACTTATAGAAAAAAAATAATTGAAAACATTGTATTTTGTGAAAAGATGAATCAATTCCATGATATGGTTATAATAGAGAATATAAAATTCCTATTTTATGTTTGTGTACATCTCATATATTTTGAAAACAAAAAAAAACTAGAAAAATAAATATTGTATAACATGTAGAAGTGAGAATTGGCAATAAAATAAAATGTAAAACAATAGTATGTAAGCGTAAAAATTGTGTAATAAGAAAAATGTATGTGTGAGAAAATTATGTCACTATGGAATTATATACTCCATACAATTATATAATCAAGAAAAATTAAGTGTCATGTAATAATATCTCTTCGCAATTGGTTATCAATGTTGCAAGTTTTAAAATAATACTGCATTTGAATTAAAAAATTATTTGTTGAAAATGTGTGTGTGAAGTACACCTACGTGCATAACTGAAAGTGACCATATGGCAAGGCTGAGATTGTCAGATTTACATGCCATCACCTTAAAAAAAAAATAGTGTATTAAAAATTGTGTTAAATCATTTTTTTTTTTCTTTTTTTTTTTTAACAAACATCAGTAAATTTTCAAACTGGCACTGTATGTAACAAAACCATTTAATGAATATGTGTGTATATCTTTACGAAGTTGTGTATAAATAGGAAATGAAATGTGAAAACACAAATTTATGCATTTGTTGTAAATGTATTATAACTATATAATTTCAAGAAAAAAAAGTTTTTGTCAACAATCATGTAAAAATGAGTTTTAATTTTTTTTTTTTTTTTTTCTTTTTTTTTTTTTTTTTTTTGCATTGTGAAATCAAAAAAAAAATTATATAAAAAAACAAAATTCAAAAAAAAACTTTTCTATCAATATTCTGCATAATTTCAATAGAAAAATTTGACAATGTTAATGTTATCCTAATTTCAATCAATTTACTGTTATTATTACATTTAAAGAAGTTTCATGAAAACTAATTTATGTATCAAAAGGAAATTTTGAACTAAATGATTGTAAACATTTGTCAAAAAAATATATATAATGTTCCACAAAAATAATGTTCCGCTATTCATCATCCTTAACTTAAAAAAAAATCGGTCCAGCCGAAGTAATTTGTTTAGACAATGCACAGCACAACACTAAAAAAACTCATGCAACACTATGAGGTGCATGTAGATGCATGCTTCCCATAGGAGCTCAAAAATGCACAAGCTCTTCCTCCGGAAACATTACATAACTTGACAACAACAAAAAAAAATTTGTATATTAAATTTTGACAAACAAAAAAAAACGAAGTGCATGTATTAAAAATTAAGAATTTATAAGGAGAGTGAATACCTTAATCAATGATAACAAGAATATTTTCAGCAGATTAATTAAAAAAATATAAAACATGTCTATGATAAATTTATAAATGTTTACTTTTGCCAATGGAATTTAAATAACTCTTTTTTTTTTTTTTTTTTTTTTACCAATATTATGTACTAATTTATGAACTAATGTATCAATTCAGCACAAAATAAGAAAAGAATCTGAACTTAAAATATTTGAATATGAAAAAATAAAAATAATACACTGAAATGTGATAAACCATTATAATATGTAAATTTGTATATATATTTTATATAAATACAATAAAAATTTCTTTTCATTTTTTTTTTTTTTTTAATATAATTGTTATCTTTAAAATTCAAAAATTACAAAAACACTGGCAAAAACTTAGTAATTATGACTCTATTAATTATAATGAGTCTCTAAACACATGAAATTTATTTTATAAAAATTCGGACTAACAAATATGAAATAGTAGATAATCAAAAATTAAAAATTAAATATTTTCAAATTCGAAATATGCATATCCCTAGACAAATTAAAAATTGTAAAAGATAATTTTTAAAATTGAAATAAAAAAATCCAAAAAGAAAAATATATATAGTAAAATATGACCATAAACACTTTTATATATACAGTTTCAAAGGAGGAATGCACAGATATTGCTTATATATATATATATATTGAAAAATTATATCTCCCAAAAATTAAAATACTTCATTTCTATCAAATATATATGTATTCCCTTAAATAGGAAAATAATATTTTACGTATATACGTATTAAATATTTAAAATATTTATATAAATATAGTAATAATAAATTTTTCTTATCTGTACATCCAAATGGGTGATAGCCATCTCGATACATCACTAAAAGTATTTAAAAGAAAATTCATCTTGTTCTTGAAAACTATATCTTTTTCTATATAGAGTTCCAACTTGTAACGTTTTCTCTAAATCTTTAGTCAGTTCTGGAAAAAAAAAAAAAAGTATTCCGAAAAAACGAGTCATGACGACATCACTCGAAACCATGCAGACTATATCCGAAATTGTCTGTGCCATCTGGAAGGGTGAACAAGTGAAGAGAAAAAAAAAACATCTGCAGAATTAAGAACACAGCGGTGAAAAAAAAATTCAGCGATGATTACAGCTGCGTCATACGAACCTATCTTGAAAAGCTAGTCTCAGGAAAAGGGAACGCAGACATTTTCCTAGTCTTTCGTCTTTCAAATGAAACCACAAAATCATTGAACGTAAAGGAAATTTCATTCATGCACACCAGACGAGTCCCTGAATTCAGCATTTGTTTTCCTGGATCCAGCATCTTAATATATTTAATCAGTACAGTTGATAACTAGTCGATTACGGAATCGAGAGAGTTCAACGAACTGCATGTCAGGAAAAAAACATAGAACTGTTTTTTTTTTTTTTTTTCACTCTTCAATTAGATAAACAGTGTATGGAAAATAAATAACACGATTCTCCATAAGACGCACTGATAGTCGTTAATTGTATAGTTCCATAAAAGAAACTTGTCGCTCATTTTCTCTCAGTTGAAAGCATACAAACTTCTCTTCTATGGTTTTTAGGTCAAAATATTATGAGAATACAGGTTCACTCTTGAAATAATTATAAAATGTCTCAATGTAAAGTTGTAATTTTGCAGGAAACCAACACATCTATAGATCCTTCAATGATAAGGGCTAAGCAAGATCAAGATTTCCGATGATAAGCAGACACTTCCAAAGTTCCAATTTTTTTAACACTATTTGCTGATGACTTAGAAAGTTTATTTTAAACCAACGCCCCTCTCTCCCACCGAACGAACTTCCGACCTGCAAAGGCACCAATTTATATAAAGGTGAATGAGACACCGTAAAAAAACATCCTTTTAGAATATTTTGCAGAGCTTGAAGGAAAGTACATTGCGATTAAATAAATAACAGATACTAAATTATTTTAACTAAAGAACGTTTATTGAATTTAAATTTTTAAAACAAATAATAATATTATTATATAATTTTGGGCAATAACACGGTTCAAATTTTCTATGGAAGTCGTAATGATTGGTGAGAGAGAGAGCTAATTTATAACGTATTTAAGAGACCGCGATTATTAACAAACTGTCCCGGAATCAAATTCCGCAGCCAAGTTCTTAACTGCCAGATAGAGATAATATCTTTATATTTTGAAGCCAAGGGCGCCAACACATCTTCTTTTGTGTTAATGTTATTCCAATGAGAAATTTTAAAAATAAATGACGGTTGAAATTATGGCAACCCTTTTTGGCATAAAATACATTCGCCAACGAATACCGTTGGAAAAGACAGGTGCAAGTAATTAAGAAATATTGCGAAAATTCTTGCGACATAATGTCTACATAATGGATCATTAATAGCTGCAGTTAAATAGATTATCTGTATATAAAATAAAACAAAATAATAAAAAGATATAACGGAAAGTTTCCAACGTACATTTACAGCTATAAATATAAATTAGATTTATTGGGAAACATAGTGAAATGGAAATAAAAATATAATTACTTTAAGGGATAATAAAATTAAATTGTGTTTAGATCCCTACATATATATATTGCATTAAGCTAAAAAGAGATCAATGTATTTAATACTGAATTTGTTCTTAAAATTAGAAAATGATAAGTATTTTAATTTTAAATACCTAATTTACTAAAATTGAAATAAGCTTGACCTAAATACAAAGGATTATAAAAGTTAATACTTTTTAATTGTGAATAAATAGATCTTTAATTATAATTGAATAAATTTGGTAAAATAAAAGGATATGTGAGGAACTCCCTCACAGGGTCACTTTTCTTGCCTTTATCAGATATGAGCAAAAAAACTATCTATTGAATGAACATACGTTAAAAAGTCTTTAGAAATGTAAAGAACGGATTCGCTGTATTCGCAACCAAAAATTCTGTTGGACATATATATTGAACTTTACAGTGAATACGTGTCACCCGCTGCGCTGGAAATTGCGCAGCGAGAAGTTCAAACAAAGAGCAAAATATGCATTACAGCTGACGGACAGAAGTTTCAACATCGATACTTACATACTGCTTTTACCAGTGTAGCTGCATGCGTTCAGCAGTTAGAGTGAGAACAGACTTTTGTGAATATCCTGTAATTTTTTTTATATCTTAATGAAATCATAATGAAACCTATTTCAGGCCAAGATCATTACAACAAAAAAAGCATTAAAATTAAATCATCTCTTACGAAGTTAAAAGCTAACAAATTTCATCAACAACAACAATGAGAAACATGGTTTGTATTGAGAACCTCTTCCTTTATGAAGGTTTAAAACGTCTCTGCGATAATCGATGCGACCGCTTACGATAACCATACATTGAATTTTACATAGCATAAATGTCACCCGCTACGCTACAACATATGCAATGTCGTTCAAGTGTGCACAAAATAGGAGATTGTGAACAAACAAATGCACGTTTTGAGCGTTCTGTTTTTAGCATTAATGTCTAAACTATCTTTTCGTACTAAATCGATGATGCTCTGTAATTTTATAATTCACTTTTTTCCCTGTTTTGAACCGTTTCCGAGATAGGAACGCTAACTCCACTGTTTTCCACCAGGTGGCGCTGTAGTTGGTTGAATCGCGTAGCACATCTTCCACTACATACCACTACATACCATACCTACATACCACTTTTATGACTAGGCAGCAGCTGTTCATGTTCAGCAGTTAAAAGAGTCGGGACTGACTTTTTTTGAAACCCTGTATTTCCTTTTGATCGTAAAGATATTACAATGGGACGTATTTCAGACCAAGACCTTTACAATAAAAAAAAGTATCAAAATCGGATCATCCGTTCATAAGTTATGAGCTAACAAACAAAAACAAAAAAACATACGCTTTGAATTGAAAACCTCCTCCTTTTTGAAGTCGGTTAATTAGAATATCTCTTACGAAGTTATAAGGTAACAAACACCAACAACACATAGCTCGAATTAAGAACACCCTCCTTTCTGAAGTTGGTTGAAAACGACTTTGCGCTAATCGATGTGACCGCTTACAGTAACAGTACTTTGAACCACAGAGTATACGTGTCATTCGCTACGCTGCAAAGTGTGCACAGTGTTGGAAATTGCGAACAAACAACTGCACGTTTTAAGCTTTCTATTTTTAGCAATAATGCCTAAATACTGTCTTTTGTAGTAAATCGATGATGCTCTACAACTTCGTAATTAACTTTTCTCCCATCTTGAACCGTTTTTGAGATAGGAGCGCTAATTCCGCTGTTTTTCACTAGATGACGTTTTATTTTCTTTAGATTGTAAAGATATTACAATGGGACCTACTTCGGACATAGATCTTTACAACAAAACAAAAAGTATCAAAAAACCGTTTTTTGAACTATATAGCGTATGTCTCACCAGCTACGCTACAACGTGTGCAATGTAGCTCAAGTGTGCATAGTGTAAGAAATTGCGAACAGACAAATGCACGTTTTTAGCATTGTATTTTTAGCATCAATGTCTAAACTATCTTTTCGTACTAAATCGATGATGCTCTGCAATTTTATAATTCACTTTTTCCCCCTGTCTTGAACCGCTTCCCAGATAGGAACGCTAGCATGATTGTCTAAACTATCTTTTTGTACTAAATCGATGATACTCTTCAACTTTGTAATTCACTTTTTTCTCTAGAACCGTTTTCAAGATAGAAACACAAACTCCGCTATTTTCCACCAGGTGGCGCTACAAGCGGTATAACCTTGTACTACATGGCCACTTTGTTATACTTACATACCATTTTTATCACTATAGCTGCAGCCGTTTAGCAGTTAAATGAGTTGGGACTGATTTTTTGGGGCACCCTGTATTTTCTTTAGATTGTAAAGATATTACAATGGGACCTATTTCAGACCAAGACCTTTTCAACAAAACAAAAAGTATCAAAATCGGAGCATCCGTTCAGAAGTTATGAGCTAACAAACATAAAAAATCATACGGTTTGAATTGAGAACCTTCCTTCTTTTTTGAAGTCGGTTAAAAAGAAACTAGTGATAATTTGCGTGAATATCATTCAAAATAATATTTTAATTTTTATTCTTGACGTTTTTGAGTCAACTTAGATTTAAAAAATGGAGTTCAGAATAAAGTATTTCAAAAACCATTACGAAGTCTACTGTCTTCAGTAGTTTTTAGAACACGTGAATTTCTTCTTAGACAACAAAAGACAAATTATTAAAATTTTACCGTTTACTACAAAGATGTACTAATGCTTTATTTTTTTCTCCTCAAAGATGTACTTTTTATAGATAAGTAATTTTATAAAAAGCTCTTACAGAAAACTGCGTAGTATAAAGCTTTAAAGATTTTGTTTAATTTTAAATGTATATTTTTAGGATGAAACTTCACAATAATCATTTATCATTCTGAAGTATCACAAGGTTTTGCATTAAATTATCAAAAATTTTCTTAATAAGAAATTACTATGATAACAAACTTTATGAATGTCATCTTTAAATAGGTCAAAATAAAGAAACCAGATTATTTATTTTTACTTTTGTAATAATGGAACATATTTTCTTGCTCATCAAATGAAGAAAAATGTTCGGTTTGTAGCAGACACGTTAATTTATAAATTTTTTGATGGTGCAGTAGAACTAAATTCGCCAATTGTTACAGTGCTCTAGAGAGACCACTCAGTCTTGCAAGAAATTTGAAGTTATATACTCTGTGACATTAGTATATAAAACAGCGACTTCTTGTAGCAATAACAGCAGCTATCCGCCTAGGCATTGAATCGAACGTGGATTACATCACGTGTACGGATGCAGAACTCTATGCAGCTTCATAACGATGTCCCCGTTCATCGACCGTAGTTACTGGAGAGTAGTGAGGTGCCAGCCGCTTAGCAACGATTGACCAGACCTTTTGAATTGGTGCAAGATCAGGAGAACGCACTGGCCAGAGCAACAGCCGAACGCATTCTGTATCAAGGAAGGTTCTAACAACATGGAAACATCTAACAACATTAAACGGGCTTTGCCCTGTTAAAATGTTCTCGTCACACAAATGCATCCACAAATTGTACTGGGTGTATATTAACATATCCTAAAGTTACAGATCGTTTCGTTCACTTAGCGATACAGGGTGATCACAAACATTATTGATTTATCTCAATTTGTTACCGGCCCCCTAAATGTTGTCTCAAAACCAGTCTTCACAGAAAAACATGAGGAAGACGCAGTTCTTTAAAAACTCATTGTTTGAAAACATTTCATCGAGAGATAAGTTTTAAATTGAAAAAAAACTGATAGTTTGGTAATCTTCTAAACTTTTGAGCAGGAGTGTATATTGAAGAATCTCCATGGGAATATTATAGATAAAATATGTGTATATATTTAAGAAATAAAGAAAATACAAATAAAATGTAAATAACTCTTTTTTTTTTCTTTATCATTGAAGGTAAGAAGAATATTACTTCATTTCAAATTAATTGAATTTTCCATAATTATACTTTAAAGTGAAGCCCATCAACTAGCTGAACGGTTAGAGCACTGGCTTTCACTCAGTAGGTACTGAGTTCAAATTTTTGTTCAGGCATGAATGTTTATATTTTTTCGGAATTCATTTTATGCTACAGGGTCCAGCATTGTTAGCCCTAACGTGCAGCAAATGAAAACAATTCTGAGTAAACTTAAATGCATCTGCTATTTAATTTTATATTAGTATTTTTAAATTTGAATTACTCATTTTTTTTTCTATTATTATTTATTCATATTTAACAATGTGTTTCAACTGTAATATATTATATAATTACTCACGACAATAGAATTCATTCAGAAATATAGAAAATGCATGATTTTAATATCGTTATGCAGTTTATAAAAAATGACTTTGCATTTTAATATTTTTATGAAAACATATAAATCGAATTAAAAACCAGCTCTTTTTATCATAAAAAATTATGATTATGGGATTTGTTAAACTCATATCACTTTCATTTATATTTCCGATTATGCCTATATTACAGAGTTTCCATCAAAGGACTCCCTGGTTTCAAATATAAACACCTCCACTACAAAGATCTTTAGATGAATGGATCAACTTGCATGGTTATTGTGAAAGTCGTAAAATATTTATACAGAATTTCTGAAATTTCCAACAGATGGCATTTCATGCTGTACTGCGTTTTAGGAGGAAAAAATCTAAACAAAAGTTCAATGAAATACGCGACTTGAACATTTTTGCTTTGCTACACTAACCTTTATTTTGCATTACAACGCATGAACAGATCATTTGAGCATCAGAGTGATATTTATCATAATTCCTTATGCGATTACAGCATACAGCGTCATCTGCTGGCAACTTTTGTTACTAATCTTGAAACAACTGTATTGCTTTTATGAGACTTGGTGAGATTAGCAACATTTAGAATCAAATAAATTTTAACAAATCTTTTTTTTTTTTTTTTTCCTGGTAAATAGAAATACTTTTGTTATTTATTTGATGTCAATATTTCTGAATATCAATGATGCAAGTTTTATTTTAATTTATTGATATTTAACAATGAACTTGAATTATAATACACTGCAGAATTAAATATAAATATAAAATTTATTCACAAAGATAAATATATAGAGAGAGTGAGAGAGACTTAAAATATTTACGTACCATATTACTAAAATCTAAAGTTTTTAATTACCATATTTTGATGAAATTTGATTCGAATAATTAAAACAATACTTTAATCAGAAGTTATTTCAATCATCAATTTCATTTTGAATTTGTTAAGCATATAACAATGCACAATGCTTCTCAGCTATATTGCTGAATATGCACAAACTAGCAACGTTTCTATTGTTGTCTCACATGGGGCAAATTCCTTTACAGATGACTGATCGCTAGTGAGAATGTCAAACACAAACTGTCTTTTATGTCAGTCGACATAAGTGTTTGTCAGAAATATACATATCAAGTATAATTTGCGGCAGTGAATATTTCTCTCGGCTTCCGTTTGTTAATCAAGTGAAAACCTACTATAGGAATATTGTAAACAGCACGTTAATTCATAAATGACCAAATATTGCAAATATTCCTATATGTCATTTATTACTCAAACTTGTTTATACCTGACATAAGAAAAAGCCAATATATATATATATATTTATTTATTTATTTATTTATTTATAAATTTTCCTCTATAAATGTTATTTAAAATAATTGAAAATTGATAAATGATATGTACATGTTAGTGGATTTCTGAATTTTTACTTGCATATGTTATAAAATTTTTATTTTAGATAATATTTTAATATAATTAAAATTCTTGATTTTTTTTTTTTATTATTATTATTATTAATTTGAAATTTCTTGCAGTTAAATAAGTATAAAGAAAAAACAATGTGATCACTTCTGTGGACTGTCGCAATCCAAAATTGTATTATTTTAATAATTATAGCTTATATAAACTAATATTAAATAATATTAAATAATATATAGTAAGTAAATTTATTTTCTGAAGAAACTATACCAATTTAAAGTCGCATAAGATATTTTTGCTCAGTTTATTGTCACAGATATGGTTCTAATAAACAATAATAAGAAAAAAAGTCACAAAATTGTGCATTACATTTTTTGACAATTTAAAAAAAAAAAAAAAAAAAAAAAAGATCTTGGAATTGAGGAATTTGTTTTTCTGGGTGCTAAATCAAGAAAAAAATAAATAGCTATTGTAATCTATTAAATTTTAACTAGGTAATTTAATTTTAAACACATTCTTCAATCGTATTTATTCGTTATTGCTTGAAATTGACAAATTTTCTGCGTCAAATATATAAATTCCAAAAGTTTTTTTTTATTATTTTCTACTAAAATAAAAGAGTTTTGAGCTTTAAATGAAATGAACAGTAGTTAAATGGAATTTTGATAATAGTGAAATATTAATTCAGATTTTGATACTAATAAAATAATAATACAAAATTCTCAGAAAGTTTACAACCATTTCCAATGCAATGATCTCAGTTCCCAATATTCCTATACATAAAATCCCTATCAACAAGGAACAAGGACATTCCAACCGACTTTGCTGTCCAAAGAGCTCTTCAAAGAAAATAGTACCTCACTTCGAACCAAGCAAAATCTTTTAACGGACTACTGTTTTCCGTTTTATAAACAGTTGAATGTGGACATTTAAACAAAATAATCACACTTTTTTTGTGTGTGTGTGTGTGTGTGTGCATGTTTAAGACCGTACAATTTAAAATCTAATCTTGTATAGTTATACATATAATATAGTTAAAAAAACATTCGTATTATTTACCTGAAATAGAAAGAAGAATACATTCAAATACTTTTAAAAACTCAGTACATTATTTATGCTTATCTTGTATTGTGCCGTATAGTACAGGGCTGGCCAACCCGCGGCCCGCTGTGTAAAGTTTTGCGACCCGCGATAGATTCAGAAAATTTCTAATTTGGCATGTTAGATTAAAATATGTAAAATTAATAATTTTTTTCTTTTCTTTCTTTTTTTTTTTTTTTTGTAATAAAAATGCCAATTAAGCTAGCTAAAGAAACAAATATCGTGCTCATTGATGTGAATAAAATATTACGCGATCAATAACTGATTCTTAGTATTATACTTATGAATGTATAATCATAAGTTTTTGACTATTTTATAGTTATTTTACGAATAAAAATATATTTAATATCCATATTTTCTATTTTAAATCTCCTCGAGCCCACCGGAAAAATAATTACTAAATGTATATGATTCATGCATTTATACAATGTGGCCCGTCTGTGTAAAATATATTTCTAATGCGGCCCACCATGAGTTTCGGGTTGGTCAGGCCTGGTATAGTAGTACACTAAAATTTGGTATATTAAAATAAATGGCATAACTTGATTAAAAAATCCTTTTTAAGCTTTACCACTGATAGCCTACAATGTATCTTAATTAGTTCCATCTGAATTTTATTATCTTAATTATATTATGTACTGTATTGGTCACGTTTTTTTAGGTATATTCCTTATAGGAAATTTACCTATTGCAATGGTCCTCATGACACGACTTCTGGAAAATTTCTTCATATCTTCACCGATCATGACCCTATGACACAAAACCACTCTCCGTCCAAAAATTTATATATATATATATATATATATATATATATATATATATATATATATATATATAGGTATGTATATATATATGTATATGTATAACGCTTTTTCCCATGTTAAGTTGTGAACACGATAACTGGAGTAATTTTTATTTAAATTTAACCAGCTCGGGATATGTTGTCATGACTTTAAAAATCTCGGTCGAGTTCGTAAATGGGGTATCCGGCTTAAAGGGGGTGGAAATGGTGAGGAGTGGAAATTTTCATTTGCCCATAATTTCTTTAATATTGAAAATAGGAAAAAACTTCAAATCAGGCGAATTGCCGCCTTACCCTAAAGAACAATTTTTGTATATAAACTTTTTCGATATTTTTAATTGCTTAAAAGATACAAGTTAAAAAGTGATTTTTCGTCAATTGTGATGAAGCCGACTTTTTCTATAGCTTTAATTGCTTAAATGTATAATCTGATGCTTACGTCTCGTGCAAACGATAATAAAAAAGATCACTGAAAATATAAAATAACGTGGTAACCGCTTTAATTAATCATTTTAAAATATAAAATTAAAATAATACGTTAGTTTTAATACAGATATTGTTTGTGGTAAATAGTTTAGGAAGCCGGTTTAGTCAAGAGTTTAAAATTTACGATTGAAATTGAGAGTAATACGTTACAGCTTCCTTTGACTTTTTATCTTGTGGAAACAAGATACTGGTCTGTGAAGAGATATGAGATTTTCGCAAGGGAAAAAAATATAACGAAGCTAAAGTTGCCATTCTCCATCGCCAAGCTCGTCAAATAACGAATTTCGTCGCCAAGTCAAAAATTTCGTCATCAGCTAATAAAGTTTGCCGCCAAATCGTAAATTTCATTGCTAAGTCGCACATTTTGTCACCAAAATCTCGCCAAATCATACAATTTACTAAATTCGCAACAATTAACATTGAAATTTAGTAGTGCCCCAATGGTCCAATGTTAACTAATGTTAATGTTAATGTTATAATTGCAAGTTGCAATTGTAATTCAATACAACGTAAAGGACGCCTTTGCCTTTGCCTTTAAGCTTGCCGAAAAGGGATTTTTTTTATGTTGAAATCAATGTTGAAATCGTATTTAAAAAATTAAAAAAATTAAATAAATGAAAACAGACTTGTCGGCCAAATTAATTGTCGAAATAGAGACGGGGAAACAATTAGTTAGGCAATTTACCTCATACAATGAAAACATCACCTTCTGTATACATTGGTTTTACAAATTGATAACTGCACAATAAATAATTAACCTGCCATTTTTCCTAAAATGAAAATGCAGTTGGATCATAGATGCATTTATACCATAAGCCTATCTTCACATTATTTTCACCCTATCACTATGATCTGGGGTCCAGGTGGATCCCAGACACATTTTAACTTGCTAAAAATAATAATATATATTGTGTTTTGAGAGGTGATAGCCAATGACATTTCATCTCAAAAGATATTACCTGAGAGAAATTGAAACTGCACAAATATCAGGAGTGTTTTAAAATTTCTCTTCTGAAGTATAAATGTCTCCTTTCTAGGGCAGGATAAAAGAATTAATTTTGAGATTTTTATTTAAGAGTATCTGTAATCAAATAGAACGTGTATTCTATAGAATGACTTTTATATAATCTTATATAGATATGTTACGGTGAAAGACTGAAGTCTGAAGAATATCGACATTCACCAGTGAACGTCAATATTCACATAGTCGTTTTGTGTATGTTCGAAATATTCAATTATCTTCTTATATATTCGGACTATCACCTGTGTATGCCGAGAATCACAGACATACTCTGGTGGAGTTCGAAATGCAAAGATGATGTCGACGGAAAGATGACAGTACATTCTGAGTACAGAAAATAACGTTTTTAAATTATACTTTATTATTAAACCATATTATGATGTATGTCAAAGTAGGAAAATTTATTGTAATCGAGTTACATGCTTTCTCAGATTCATGCACAGCGAGGCAGGTGTGTTCAGTGATGTTTTTTGGTTTTAACATGCGTGATAGTGATTGCCGCAGAGCCGAGTTACGTGTGTTTTCAGATTCATGCACAGCAAGGCAGGGGTGTCCAGTCATGATTTTTTTTTTTTTTTTTATCTAACATGCGTGATAGTAATTGCCGTGGAACCGAGTTACGTGCGGTTTTAGATTCATGCACATTGAGGTGGGGTGTCCAGTAATGTTTATTTATTTATTTATTTTTAACATGCGTGATAGTGATTGCCGCGGAACCGAGTTACGAGCGTTTTCAGATTCATGGAGAGCGAGGTTGGGGTGCCCAGCTTTTTTTTTTTTTTTTTTTTTTTAGCATGCGTGATAGTGATAACGGCAGTACCGAATTACGTGCGTTTTCAGATTCATGCACAACGAAGTGGATGTGTCCAGTGATATTTTTTTTGTTTTAACATGCGTGATAGTAATTGCTGCGGAACCGAGTTACGTGCCTCCGTAACCGAGTTACGGCCTCCCGAGACACAGGACCTTAATGGCGCCAGAAGAAATGATTTGGCGTCAGACTGTGGCCTTTCCATCGACATCGGCTTCTCATTTCGACCTCCACCAGAGTATGTCTGTGATTCTGGACGTACACCGGTGATAGTCCGAATATATAAGAAGATAATTGAATATTTCGGACATACACAAAACGATTATGTGAATGCTGACATTCACCGGTGAATGTCGACATTCTCTGATTTTGGACATTTACCGCAACATATATATACATATTAATTAAGAATTCCGTCTTACATATAAGTAAAATAAATTCTCCTCTTATTTTAAAATAAATTTTAATGTCTGCAAAGAAATATATATATATATATTTTTTTAATAAAGATGTTTTAATTAATTGCTCATGGCTAGCAAGTAGCCAATTATATTTTTTACCCTTTCGTTCATGAGCCGCGGTAGCCCAGTCGGTAGAGCGCCGGCCTCGTAATTAGAAGGTTGCGGGTTTGGTACTCGAGCCGGCCAAAGACCGTCGTGTACGCTAACGGTGGCTGGTGCACGTAAAATCTGTCGTGGCCGCAATGTCCTCCATGTTCCCATCAAAATTATACCTCTGGGGATCGCCGAAGCGGGAGAGCCATCCCTTCCGCGGAGGATAAAAATTGTGATGGCATGTATCCGGACCACCTCTAGGGGTGTGTCCCAGACCGTCGGCCAATTACCCATCTGCGCAGCACTAGTGCGACTTAAAACCCAACCATCCATCCCTTTCGTTCATTCAAAAGCTTTTGTGTGTTACGACATAACTTCGATTATACAATAGCATCAGCTCTTTTTTTTTTTTTTTTTTTTTTTGGTAATTACAGTAATACAATACTTTTGTAATTTACAGTAACACAATACTTTTATATACAAGAAAAAAGCAAGAGTTATAATTAAGAAAAAATATTGAAATAGAATATTAATAATACTCATTTCTAAAAACAATACCTCTCAAAAATCGTCTCAAATTATCTCTGAGTGCTCAGTGCTCAGTGCTCCGTACTATGTTTCGTAAGTAGGCTACAAAAACGAAAATGCAATGCGAACAGGGTGGGTTATCATAATAAAGTGGCTGCTCAATGCATAAATTTACATTGAATTCGGTCCATCAATGCGTAAGATACAGTATCCAAAACATTTTTATGACATGCATACAGACTCTCGCATAGACAACTACAGAGACAGATAGTTTCTAAAAATGGTCAAATAATGTTCAGAAAATCTCAAAACGTAAATACCATCGAAAACCATTGGCTGAAATTTTTCACAAATCTAGTATTTTATCATATATAGAAGAGAGTAAAAGGTATTTACAAAGAAGTCTAAAAATTAATACCAAATTTATTTTCTTTTGAACTATCTAAAATTTCATTAATATCTACATTGTTTCAAGAATATGACAGATATTCTGCATTTAAAAAAAAAAAAAAAATCAAATGTAACATTAACCTACTTGTTGAAGTAGAAATTTGATATTTGGTATAAATTTTTTTCATTCAAGTTCATATTCTCTAATACTGCTGAAATATTGTAAGTACTGCAGAAAGTAGGTTAATAACAAGCTGTTCTGAAAGCACATAATTTAATTCACACTTTAACTTAATTAAGAGAGGACAACTTTCTAAAAGTGTGAGTGAGTCCTTACAAGTGCAAAGGAACATTTGTGCAAATTTTATTTCGAATCCGCCAGAAGGTATAAATTTGTGTACTGATCAAACAAACAAACAAACAGACTTTAGCATATGCATATAGAATATAATTTCACTATAAATCTATAACACTAATTTTCTTTCTAGCTGAATAAATATTGCTTAATTTGTTAAATATGTATTATATATATATATTTAATATTAAGAAATAGACAATCAAGTCTGCAAGCGAAAAAAAAAAAAAAAAAAAACTATCTTCAGAAATGGACTTCTGGCGACAACTGGCCAGAACTTCAAATCTTGAAAAAAAAAAAAAGACCAATATTGAAATAAGAGCAAGGATGGGTGTTAAGACGAATATCATAACGAAAATAGACAAGAATCCGTTGCTCAAGAGTACTTTGGACAAGAATCCGTTGTAACGGACATGTACAACGGATGAATGTGAATGGAATACCACAGCTTGTACTGAACTGGAAACCTCAAGGGGAAAACCGCGGAAAAGGTGAAAAACAAGCTTATGATAGACATGACAGAGAATGGAATGAATGAGGAAGATGCACAGGACAGAGAACGATGGAGACAAAAACTAAAAGCTGTTTTTGGTTGCAAGGAAACCCTCAGCATTGAGGAAATTTCTCAATCAATTAAGATTAAGAAAAATATAAACATAAGCAAATGTTAGAGAATGGAAAAAAAATTAATTAAATCTTAATTTTCTTCATTCTGAGATATATTTTAACTTTTCATAGCATACGTATTATCATCAATAAAAACTTCTTCATGTACATGTTATTTATAATTTTAAAAGTTTTTTTTTTTTTTTTTGTGATATAAAAGTTATTTTATACAATTAGAAGGGTATTAAGTTACTTATTAATATATTTTAATTTTGACGGATTTCAAACTTTCTAACAAAACTGGAATTTAAATATTTCTAAAACACACTAACACAACCCTTTTATTTTTATTTAGTTACATAAGTACTTAAAATTTATTGTCTGTAATATTAAACACCTTAAGTTTTAAAAAAGAAAATATGTCATTAATTGTACAATTTTCTCAAAGTATTTGGCACAAATACTTCGTAAATGAGATTAAGCGTGAGTGACATGTCTGCGAAATTGCGCGATATAATGTAATATCTAGAGCATTTCCCGTACTATAAATATTGAACTAGGTTATATTAATCCAAATTCCAAAAGTTATACCAAGAATTCCATCTATCGCATTAAATTAAATGTATTTCCGATAACATTTCGTGACAGAGCCTGGAGCTATGTTCCAAAATCCTATATCGCAGTACTGCTATATATGTAATAGTTAAATATTGAAGTAAAAGATAGCACTTTTTGTCAATATTTCTATTTTCATCTAAAAATATACTCATATAAGAAATATATTTTATTTTATTATTGAAATCCGTTTATTGGGAAAAACGAAAGAAATTGGATTTTTAGTGAAAGGATATTTTTTTTTTCTCTCATTTTGAGATGTTTTAAGTCACAGAGTAAATATCAGCGAAAATTAAATAAATGTCACTATGAGTATATGTTTAATGTTATGCCTAAAAGTATTAAAATTACATTGAATATTTTTCAATATGTTTGTTTAAGAAATGAATGACAATTTCTTTAATTGTAATTAGCATAATTTTTCACTGTAAAATCAGAAAAATTTTAGGTATATCAATATATTAATAGGCAAACATAAAATTTGTGGTACACTTTTAACATATTAATTATGGAAATAGAGTCGAAAAGGGGAATCGTTCGAAAGTGGTATCATTCGAAAGATATGATTGGCCAGATTTGCAGAATCCAAAAATTATTTTCTTACGATGTCAAGAAGGTATTTTAAAATACTTTTATTTTTTAGGCATATTTCATTTTATACACGTATTCTTTTCATTAAAACATTCTTAAAGTAGAAAGTTGTTAAATCCGGCAATTTCTTAAAACTCAAATGAAACCATAGACACAGTAATTTGTATAGATGTAGCATCACTATACTTTCGATTATATATTTTTCATTCTAAGAGACAACAGTCATTAGAGTGTTAGAAATTTGAGTGAATGAGTGGTAGATCTAAAGTTTATACTATTGAACATATACGCAAAAAAAAAAAAAAAAAAAAAAAGATTTGATTTATGAAACCTCTAATATTTTTCTAATTTATTTAAGATCTAATTTCTTTCTTTCTGTTTTTTTTTTTTTTTGTGTGTGTGTGTGTGTGTGAATGTGTGTGTGTGTGCTTGAAGACATACTTTTAAACTAAACCGTAATGCATTTCAATTAACTGAAATTGACTACTTATTTTTTAAAAAATGGATTTGTTACTATATCTTCTGCCATTGGAATATAAATATTGTTATGAGAACATTGACATTTTTTGTGAGGTAACTGAAAATTTATATAATTGTTTTAAGCGACCGTCGCACGAATTGTATAGATTTTAGTGAGTCTAATATTTATAGATTTTTACAGGGACAACAAAAATTTCTTTAGTGTCATGATCTATGCTCAAAATATTTGAAGGGCAATAGCATTAATTTAAAGAACATACTACATAGAGAAAAATATCTTATTATAATTTTCTCATTTTTTTATTTAATGACATCTCTTACTTTGTTTATACAACGGTTAATTACTTAATGTACGGAAAGTCAAGTAGAGTCACTCGAGATTTTTTAAATTAAATGATTACCTTGAAAGTTTAACTATAACTGAAAAGTTTATTAATTTCAATTACATTGATTATATTTAATTGGCATTTCTCCTCAAATAATCCTTTTTACTTAATCTTTTAAATAATATAAGATTTGACTTTGAATATGAATTTACGTCTCAGGAAAGCTTATTATTTAGATTGAGCTGTTTCATAGTCTGTTGACTCTTTTGGATATATTTATTAAACTGGGCAGTTTAAGCTTATCTGGATTTGAGAGGATCTTCCTTGGATAATTATTAAACATGTCTTTTGCAATATAGCTAGGAATTCTTTAACATTTATGCATCATGCATTATTACTAAATTATATTATGCTATACCATTTTCAAATCATTATCCAGATATTTTTATGTATAAACAATAGTTTATGATACATGAATTTATTTATTAATTTTCTCTCTTTAATTTTCATTAAAAAGCGTATTAATATACTTTCACAAAAAAAAAGAAAAAAAAAACTGAATAATCAGTTGAAAGCAGAGTTTGGAAGTAGAACTTTATTTTTATTTCAAATAGTACATTAAGCAGAATTAACTTGAACTTTTTATAATAACAGCCAAACATTCTTTATTTCTGTCATTGTTATACGACACGTGAATAATGAATAAATAAAATATTTTACTAACAGAGATAATGCATAGCAGTTTACTCTAATAACTATAGGCAAATATTCAGACATTTTAACTGTTTTAATAATTTTGAAATGAAAAGAAAAGTGACAGATAGCGTGAAAAACTTATACGGTTAATTTTGTGAGAATGTTTTTACACGTTATAGGTTAATACTGTTTTTCAGTGCTTAGGAGTATAGTTCAAAATTTGTACAATATATTTTGATTGATCATTTACCTTATATATGTCTGTTTGTGCAGTGATTGTGATTTTCTCCAAAATTTGTCTGAATACAGGCTAGGACACCTTTGAAAGATTTCCATGGAGGGTACACCCCCCAGGCCGAGCTCTTTCTAGTCAGTTCGCCTTAACATCAACATCATTATCGGTATAAAGCATAGATGCCAAAATTTTAATTTATTCCGGAGTATATTTAGCCCCGCCTTTATTTCATACCACTTATTTTTTTAAGAGTAAAATTTTCTTATTTTAATGAAGTTATATATTGGAGAAAATTTTCTATAAATAAAGTGGTGCGAAATAAAGGCGGGGCTAAAAATACTCTAGAATAAATTAAAATGTTGGCATTATGATAAAGTCCACTACTTTATCCCTCATATTTATAATTTAATTTCCATGAAATTTAACTTTTGTAATACCAATTTCTACGTAAAATTTAATTCTTTAGAATGGTATATGTAAACCTTTATTGATCTAAAATGAGATCGGCGCTGAAAAGAATTAGGATACATTTGTATTGTCTATAATCAATAATTGTCAGAAATTCCCTTTATTAATGTTTCAGTGTTTTTGTTCTGTACTCTTTGACTGCTCAGTTTCGTGTTGGGCCACATTTTGGTAGGAAAAACGCTCTTATCTCACGTTGAGGGTCACTTGAGCATATTCTTTGACTTGAGTTCCTAACATCTTCTTATTCTTACTTGATCCCTTGTTACAAGCTGAGGGGTAGTCTGACACCCTAGTGCGGCCCAAACATATTTAAAGTTTTGTGTCTTTGGGTATGTGAACTTCCTGTCGGGGATTTTCATCCATGAAGCTCGATGTGCTTGTGAATTCTGGGGAAAAGTGGTAATGCTCTACAAGTGTTCAGAACCAATCCTGCTCTTCTGGTAAATAAATAAATAGGTAAAAGAAAAGTGATGTATGCTAATTTCCTTCAAGTATATTTTATATTTAAATAATTATGAGCAATATTTATCACAAAAATCGAATGTATTATGAACTGAAAACAGGCCGATTTGGTTAAGTTTTATTAAGATAAATTATAGTAAAATAAAAAAATAATAATCACTCTTTATTTTTACAAGTCCATACAAATAACTACAATTAAATTATATTCTTATCAGTAATTGTTAGAAAAAGTTTTTAGTACGATATTGTACAATTTCATTCCATTGGTATATATAGGAGCTGAGGGGTAGTCCGGCCCAAACATTTTTAAAAGTACTGCTCTTTGGGCGTAGTATGCGATCTTCCCGTCAGCCATGAAACTTGACGTGCCTGTGAATTTTGGGTAGAAGGGATAATGCTCTACAAGTGTTCGGGAGCAATTCCGCTCTCCTGGTAAGTAAACAAACAGGTAAAAGAAAAGTGATATATGTTAATTCCCTTCAAGAATATTTTATATATAAACTAGTAGGCTTTGTCCGCTTCGCTGGTCACTATAGTTAAATGAATTTTAAAAATTAATCTGAGGTATCACTCACACGACTTTCTCTTACCCTGAAATTTAATACTATAAATACAGGTTGGATATTAAAAGGTAAGACAACGCGTACTGTTATGTAAACCTATGTTAAAACTATTCAAATTAAGCTTCGGAAGCGTTTTATAGTTCTATGTGAGGGGGGCCCACCTCCCTCAACCCCCCTGTTTCATTACACCACCTACATTTATATAGAATTTAATTCGGTTATTAAAATTAAATATTCACTTGAAATTATTCGGACAATTTTCACTTGCACTTTCAGAAAACATTCCAGAAACTTTCACGCAACATTCCTTAAAACGTTTCAGTCTTGATGAAACTTTTCGGCAACAAACTTTTATTAACTTCAAAATACAACTTTTGGATCTCCTGAAATTATTCGTTTTTAAGTTGCTGTAAGAGACACAGACAAAGACCAAACGTTAAAAAACTTGACTTGGCGATCAGGAAGCCTCAAAACGTGTAAATATACAAAAAACAAGCGATGAATATTTAGTTTAAAAACATACATTATTTACCATATGTCTATGAAGAATTCATTTCAATTCCTGAACAGATTTTCTGGACATGGTAAAATATTATAGTACAGTCACTCAAATAATTAACTGTACATGAAACCTTTCTCAGAATGCCAAAGAATGAGTCAATATTTAAAAAGAACCTTAAAAAATCTTTTTTTCACTTTAACTCATTTTATTAAAATAATTTTTTTAATTTTTAAAATTTGAAATGCAATGTACTTTTTAAAATACATACATCAGATCAAAAATTATCATATTTATCAAATCACACAGAGTTGAAATTAAAACCTGATAAGTTTTTATTTTTTTAATTAATTGTATATAAATTGTCATTTATAAAATAAATTGATCTCTAAATATAAGTATTGAAATTCAAATCTTGTTTCTTAAAACAATTTAAAGTTTGAAATACAATTTTCAATTGACATTTCATAATTTTTAGATTTTATAAATCTCATCATTTTTGAAAATTAATAATTTATTCATTAATTAATAATTAATCCTTTCTACACAAATTTTGAATTTTTTCTACTTCTTAAAAATTTTTGTCATTTTCTTTATTAAAAATGTCATTTTCGTTTTTCAAAGTCCAATCAATTTATTTAAATTGTTGCTTCAGATCAAACACATCAATCTTTAAATATACATTAAGAGATATTAATAAAAATTTGAAGTTCTTAACACATTTTAAAGAATATTAAAAAGTATTTTAAAGTGAATTCTTATTCTTTCTTATATTGGATAGTAATAATTAAAAATAATGAGCTGTTTTAAGAGAGACCTCATTTAAAAATATACATGTAGTAAAGATAAATATTACTACATGTATATTTATTCAGGATCTTTCAATGTCTGCGTAATTTTTTATATTTCAACGCCAAGAGAAAAAAATACGTAATAATTCAACAGGCCTGGAAAACCAAGCGATAAATTTCATTTATTTCAAAACTAATGATATGAATTTAGGCAAACTTAAATATAACACAAGAAAACGGAAATTTCATGAAACTGATATGTCCCTATTGAAATTTGACCTCTTTGTCCCGAAAAATATTTCAAAGCATTGTGTTCTATGAAAGATATTTTTATAAACCATATTTTCATATCTTTACTGTTCTTAATGAAATTGAAATATGTTATTCAAGTTTCTGTATAAAATGGATTTATGTACAGGGACACTCAAAAGTATTCCAAAACATTGCATTTTATGAGAGATATTTCTATAAATCAAATTTTAATAACTTTACTTTACACGAAGATTTAGGAAATTGAAATATGTTATTTATATGCACAAAAGAATGCTTTTGCATAGAATATAGCATGATTAGCATTAGAGGGTCGCACAAAAATATCCAGTTATATTAAGAGCTATTAATAAAAAATTGTTACTGTGAAAATCATAAAAATATTGAAATGTATTATTAATATTCTAAAATAATGCTTTGTATAGAATATATGATTAACTTTCTGATTTACAGGGCTACACTAAAATATTCAGAGAGATCAAAAGCTGTAATTATAATCTAACGGTCTTTTGTGTTAAGCCTTTTTAACACTTTCCAAAATGCCTAAGAGTAATTTTAAAATCAATTATTCTATCTGTCCAGTGGCAAAAAATATTAAAAGTTATTCAATACAACAACTACGTACAGTTGGAAAGTGTTACTAATCAATGCATGATTTTTCTTTAATATATGTAGAAACTGGACACATAAGATAGTATTAAAAATTCTTTTAATAATCCAAAAATTTTGGCAAAAGTTATCCACAGTTAAGAATTATGAAATTTTAAAATTTTAACTCTTTAAATCATTTAAATCATTGAAATGCAGATTTGAGTGTAGGTAGTTTTTTAAATATAACTTAAAAACTGGTTCATAGAACGAGTTGTCATATTTAAAACTTATTTTGAATAAATTCTCAAATGTAACACATAATTTCGTAAACTTAAATTATGTTTATCCAAAATTTCGAGTCATTTCGTTAAGTCCTTTCAATCTGTTTTGTAATGATTACAAATAATTTTAAAATTAAAAGATTTTAACATTATCACCATGAAATGTTTTAAATTGTGGTCTTTGTTAAAAATGATTCAAATGAAACAATTAAATTACAACCAAATTTTAAAATGGTTTTCTATGATTTTTTTCCATGTTGCCTTAAAGTAAAATTCTTTTAAATAAAAACGCACGAAGCTAGCTTGTGACCTCAAATACAAGTCAGCTGTTTGTAATGTCAGCTGTTTACATTCAATTCCACCTGTCTTTTCGTGAATGATGCAATCAAACCTGTCTGAACGTTTCGTTTATCTCTCTTTCTGTATATACAGTTCCCGCCGCTTATTAAAATCATTCTGAACCAAAGTGATTTTATTAAGCGTCTGATTTTTATATCCCTTAAGGAAAAGGTTCGAAAGAAACTTCAAAAGGTAACGAATAATATAATTAGTAAACAATATTAATTAATTTTTGGTAGATAATTAAATAATTGTTTCTTCGATATAAGTAAATTAATCCCGTGCACTTTCGTTAGAGGAAAATCATCATTAGTTTACCAAAAGTTCATGCTGTTCTTATAAATTAAAAATCTTTTCGTTTAAACCTCATGAATTATAGTAATTTCAAAATAAGAACTAGAAATTGCCTTCTAATAATTAGATAAAAAAAATCAGATTTATATTTTATTACTGTGCTTTGAAAAATACGTTCCTTGAAATTGTTGCGGAGATAAGTTGCGTGGAGTGTTTAATTTGTAACTATATATATATTTCATCTATATATATATATATATATTCTATATATATATATATATATATATGTATATATTTCATCTTTATCAATTTTATCTTTCTTTGTTAAAAGAACACAACAGTAAAGATTATTTATTTTAAAAATAAACCTACAAAAAGATATTCCTTTAATAGATTCATAAAATTGTAATTTTATGAACATATTAATACGAAAGGACTGTTTAAGTTTGCATCATTACATATTTTAATTATAACAAATAAAAATAGTTATTATGTCTATTATTATTATTATTATTACAATGCTGCAAAACTTATAAATAGTCCTATCGTACTAATATAAATTTTATCTGTAACA
The DNA here is from genome assembly GCA_963930645.1 of Salticus scenicus. NCBI lineage: Eukaryota > Metazoa > Arthropoda > Arachnida > Araneae > Salticidae > Salticus > Salticus scenicus. Next base: position 106,131,782 of record OZ005652.1, read on the forward strand.
GATCTTTATTTTTTTTCATATCCATGTTTTTTTTCTTCTTGTTCAAAGTAAAAAAATAATCTTATATATTCTCTCTTAAATTCAATTTTTCTTAAAAATATATCATACTTTATCTATCATATATTTTTTTATATATTCTTTTTTTCATCTTTATCATTTTTTCTCTTTTTTTGTGAAAAGAACACAACATTAAAGATGATATATTTTAAAAATAAACCTGTAAAGAGATATTCTTTTTATAGATTCATAAAATTTTAATTATATGAACATATTAATACGACAGGACTATTTTAGTTTACATCATTACCTTTTAAGGCTTTGAATGTTAATTATAACACATAAAAATAGTTATTATTATTATTATTATTATTATAATGCTGCAAAACTTATCCTATCGTATTAATATAAATTTTATCTGTAACAGATCTTTATTTTTTTCTCTTTTTCGAGAATTTTTCATATCCGTGCTTTTTTTCTTCTTGTTCAAAGTAAAATAAAAATCTTATGTATTCTTTTTTATATAATTTCTTTTTTTTCATCTTTGTCAATTTTATTGTGAAAGAAATTAACACACAGCAATAACTAGTATTTATTTTAAAAAACAAACCTTACATTTCTAAAAAAAAAACATCTCAATTAGACATACATAAGATAATTTAAACAGGATAAAAAATTAAAACTAATTACAATCACAATCTTTGAAATTTACAGCATGAAATATTTTAAAGTACATAGACCTGCTAAACAATCTTTATCTTGGTACATATGATTTTATCTTTTTTCACATTAAAATATTTAACACTTTTCATATTTAATTTAAAATGTTTCTGTGTGTGTATAAACAAAGTTTCAATTTTAAACTTTTTGCAATAATGTTTTAAATATTTTTCCATGACACTGTTTAACACCAATTATACATTTATTTGAGAATACACATCAAATTGTTTATTTTTATTCCTCACAGTTAGATATTTAAAATTAGCATTTCTTTTTACATGATATGAGTCCACAGGTGGTTTATACAATTATCTTCTTCTATATCTTGTAATATTCTGTAAGATCCACAATATTTGGCCTCTAGTGATTGTTTAGTTCAGACATTGGAAAACAAATGTTTTGCTTTTGAAAAACATAACTTGTTTTAATTTTTCAATTATATTTCAACTTCTTTATTCAAATGTGACAAACAATCTAAAAATTTTTCATCATATGCAACTTTTTGGTCTTTTTCTGGAGGTTAAAGATATTCTTTTAATATATCTCTTGTCATGTCTTTTTTTGAATTTGAGTTATTGTGAAATATCATTAAAGTTTGGTAATTTATTCTTTATGGATTGTCTAATAAAATTTATCACAATAGTTTCAACGAGATGTTTCATGGTGAACTGAAATCTAAGTGAAAAACAGTGTGATATATATAGTTTGAACAAAAAGGGTGGAGCTTAGTTTTTCTTTTTATTTTAAAAAATATTATAAAATAATATAAATAAATAAAAAATAAAATCATGTCACAACTTATTAAAGTATTAATGTCATGGTCAATTATTATTATCTCGACTTTTATCACTTTTAAAATTTATCCTTTTAAAGTGACCATCGAAATTTAAAATCTTAAACAATATGTTATGATAATCTAATTTTTATTCCTTTAATTGAATTTAAAATATGAAAAGCATTTGTACTTTTCGATATCCAATTTCTAATTAATTTGGGATACCATATATATTTTCAAATGCTGTCAACAGATTGCACAAGTAGACTGCCATTTTGATAGACATTTTATATGAAATAAATGTTTACAACATGACATAACAATATTTTTGTCAAGTGAATTTTAAAAAATAGAACAGTCTAAAGATTTTGGACGCATTGATAGACAATTTATATGACGACCTAAATTTACAATATTTTCGTCGATTGAATATAAACAACATTCACCATAATAAATATTCCCTTTCTTGCATTTTCAGGATCAATTAAATAAAATATAGCTAAAATTTGTTCTTTTGAAAATCCTAATAACTTTAAATCATAATGTGAAAGGCCTGTAGCAATTCAATCAATTTAATATCAAAAATCATTGAATTCAATTTCTGATAACGATTGAGATAGAATTTTTACATTATCAGAATCTATATACATTTGCATCCATTTCTGTTTTTTCTTTACAACGTTAATAATTGTTATTTGTAATAATAGTCGCTTTTATATATTCATATCTTTTTTTTAAATATAGATAAATATTAAAAGGAAAAAAAATTAAAAATAAAAATAAAATAAAATAAAATAAAATAAATAAACGACAGAAACAAACGGTCAAATAACAGTTCATTTTGAATTGCAAATTAAAAATGTACATATTATATAAATAAATATATAAATCCTTAAAAAATGAACAACATTTTGTCAAATGTTTTTTAAAATACGACTTTTTTCTTTATGATGTCAGTCTTTAATACAAATTTTTAAATATTATTTGTTGAATATCCCCAAACTGTCAATTATTTTACGATGACTTTCTCATAATAAATGCAATTATTAGAAAGACTAAAGAAAAAGATTTAGTCTTTGTGGTGACCACTGATCCAATTGATATAAAGTTTTCTCTGAATCATCTCGCACCATCTTTTTAAGTATTGTTGAATGCACATTTCGGAATTTATTAGCACTTTTAATGACCAGTATAATTAGCATAGCCATTATAACGTTTAAAATTCTTACTTCAATCTCCATAGTTATCAATCCAAAGATCTGAGATTCTAAACAACTGCTACAGTCTTTTTTATACTTCATGTGCGTTGAAAGTTGCATAACATTTTTTATCGTTTAGTGACAGTTTATTCCAATATATAAATCTTTAAAAAAAGAACAACTTGTCAAGCATATTTTTTTTTAAACACTCCTCTTTTTCTTTACAATAATGAAATTCAGTATTTAATACAATTTTTTTACGATGACATTATTAGAAAGACTAATGAAAAGGTTTAGTCTTTGTGGCGATCAATTGGTTTTCTCTAAATCATTTACTTTTTGAATTTCTCACAAGAAATGCATCATCCATCCTTTAAGTATAGTTGAATCACATTTAGGAAGTTATTAGCACTTTTAATGATGACTTTCCAGTACAATTAGCATAGCATTAAATCGTTTAGAATTCTTGCTCCATGGTTATAAATCCAGAGATCTGAGATTCTAAACAATGCCACAGCCTTTTATACTTGATGTGAGTTGAAAGTTGCGTAATAAATGACGTCATGAGATTATGAAATATATAAACTTTACAGTTATATTGGCTCTATGAACTAATGTTAATTAAACTAGATTCAAATGAAAGTAAAAAAATTAAGTTCAATTTAAAGTACAGTGGGAGGGTGATTAAATAATCAAACCCAAAATTTCACTATATAATTTAATACTAAAATTCAAATTTTACTTTTTAAAAATAGCTTGTTTAAAATTGAAATAGAATAAAACGGAATTTCAATTTTAGCATTTACTTAGATGGCGACTTACAAAATTGAAATTTTAAAATCCGAAATTTCGTTATATAATTAAATGCTAAAATTCAAATTTTATTTTTTTAAAGGGCCTTGAATTGGAATAAAATAGTAGTTGAATTTTAGCATTTTGAAATTTTAAAATTCGACAATTTGCTATCTAATTAACTGATAAAATTCAATTACTATTTTTTTCTATTTCAAGGTCAAACAAGCTATTTTTAAAAATATAAAATTTGAATTTTAAAAGCATTTTAATTAGCATTTAATTATATAAAGAAATTTGGGATTTTAAAATTTAAAAATCTAATTAAATGTTAAAAATCAAATTCCATTTTATTCTATTTCAAGAATTCAAATTACATTTTCTTCTAGTTTAGGGTTAAACAAGCTAATTTTTAAAAATAGTATTTGAACTTTAGCATTTAATTAGATAGCAACTTTTCAAAATAGAAATTTTAAAATCCGAATAGTTGCTATCTAATTAAATGCTAAAGTTACAATCCCATTTTAATTAGCATTTTAAAAGCATTTTAATTAGCATTTAATTATCATTTAATTATGTAGCAAAATTTCGGTTTTAAAAATTTCAATTTGAAAAGTCGCTATCTAATTAAATGCTAAAATTCAAATTCCACTTTATTCTATTTCAAGAATTCAAATTACATTTTATTCTATTTCAGTGTTAAACAAGCTATTTAAAAAAAAATAGTAGTTGAATTTTAGCATAAAGCCTTTTAAAAAGCATTTTAATTACCATTTAATTATATAGCGAAATTTCAATTTTAAAATTTCAATTTTGAAAAGTCGCTATCTACTTAAATGTTAAAATTCAAATTTTACTTTTTAAAAATAGCTTGTTGAAATTTGAAATAGTATAAAATGGAATTTCAATTTTTACATTTACTGAGATATCGACTTTCCAAAATTAAAATTCTAAAATCCGAAATTTCGTTATCTAATTAAATGATAAATTCAAATTTTATTTTTTAAAAAATCTTGTTTAACCTTGAAATAGAATAAAATAGTAGTTGAATTTTAGCATGTAATTAGATAGCAACTTTTCAAAATTGAAATTTTAAAATCCGAAAAGTTGCTATGTAATCTAGCTAAATACTATTTTATTCTATTTCAAAGTTAAACAAGCTATATTTATAAAATAAAATTTGAATTTTAAAAAATAAAATTTTATTTAAAAAAATTAAATTTGCCTTTTAAAAGCATTTTAATTAGCATTTAATTATCATTTAATGATATAGCGAAATTTCGGATTTTAAAATTTCAAATTTGAAATGTCGCTATCAAATTAAAGGCTAAAATTCAAATTCCATTTTATACTATTGCAAGATTTCAAATTATATTTTATTCTATTGCAAGATTTCAAATTATATTTTATTCTATTGCAAGAATTCAAATTACTTTTTATTCTAGTTTAGGGTTAAACAAGATTTATTTTAAATTGTAGTTGCAATTTAGAAATTAATTAGATAGCAACTTTTCACATTTGAAATTTTAAAATCCGAAAAGTCGCGATCTGATTAAATGCTAATATTCAAATTCCATTTTAATTAGCATTTTAAAAGCATTTTTAAAAGCATTTTAATTATATAGCGAAATTTCGGATTTTAAAATTTCAATTTTGAAAATTCGCCATCTAATTAAATGCTAAAATTAAATTTCAATTTTTTTCTATTTCAAGAATATAAATTACACTTTATATACATTACATTAAAATTCCAATTTGAAAAGTCGCTATCTAATTAAATGTTAAAATTCAAATTCCATTTTATTTATATTTCAAGAATTCGAATTACATTTTATTCTATTTCAGTGTTAAACAAATTTCAATTTGAAAAGTCGCTATCTAATTAAATGCTAAAATTCAAATTCCATTTAATTCTATTTCAAGAATTCAAATTACATTTTATTCTATTTCAAACTTAAACAAAAATTAAATTTCAATTTATTCTACTTCAAGAATTTACATTACACTTTACATACATTACATTAAAATTTCAATTTGAAAAGACGCTACCTAAATAAATGCTAAAACTCAAATTCCATTTTATTCTATTTCGAGAATTCAAATTACATTTTATTCTATTTAAGTGTTAAAAAAGCTATTTTTTTAAAAATAGTAGTTGAATTTTAGCATTTAATTAGCATTTTAAAAGCATTTTAAGAGGCCTCTTAATTAACATTTAATTATATAGCGAAATTTCGGATTTTAAAATTTCAATTTTGAAAATTCGCTATCTAATTAAATGCTAAAATTAAATTTCAATTTATTATTTTTCAAGAATTTAAATTACATTTTACATACATTACTTTAAATTTCAATTTGAAAAGTCGCTATCAAATTAAACGCTAAAATTCAAATTCCATTTTATTCTATTTCAAGAATTCAAATTACATTTTATTCTATTTCAGTGTTAAACAAGCTATTTTTTTAAAAAATAGTAGTTGCATTTGAAAATTTCAATTTTGAAAATTCCGTATGTAATTAAATGCTAAAGTTATATTTCAATTTATTCTATTTCAAGAATTTAAATTACATTTTACATACATTACATTAAAATTTCAGTTTGAAAGTCGCTATCTAATTAAATGCTAAAATTCAAATTCCATTTTATTCTATTTCAAGAATTCAAATTACTTTTTATTTTATTTTAAAAATTTAAATTACATTAAAATTTCAATTTGAAAATTCTATTTCAAGAATTAAAATTACATTTTATTCTATTTCAGTGTTAAACAAGCTATTTTTTAAAAATAGTAGTTGAATTTTAGCATTCAGCAGGTAAAGTTTAAAATTTTAATTTTGAAAATTCGATAATTAAAAGCTAAAATTAAATTTCAATTTATTCTATTTCAAAAATTTAAATTCCATTTTACATACATTACATTAAAATTTCAATTTGAAAAGTCGCTATCTAATTAAATGCTAAAATTGAAATTCCATTTTATTCTATTTAAGTAATTCAAATTACATTTTATACTATTTCAGTGTTAAACAAAAAATAAATTTCAATTTATTTTATTTTAAGAATTTAAATTACATTTTACATACAATAAATCAAAATTTCTATTTGAATTTGAAATTCCTATTTTAAGAATAAAATGGAATTTTATTCTATTTCAAGAATTCAAATTACATTTTATTCTATTTCAGTGTTAAACAAAAATTAAATTTCTATTTATTGTATTTCAAGAATTTAAATTACATTTTACATACATTACATTAAAATTTCAATTTGGAAAGTCACTATCTAATTAAATGCTAAAATTCAAATTCCATTTTATTCTATTTCAAGAATTCAAATTACATTTCATTTTATTTCAGTGCTAAATAAGCTATATTTTTTAAATAGTAGTTGAATTTTAGCATTCAGCAGTTGAATTTTAAAATTTCATTTTTGAAAATTTGCTAATTAGATTGAAAAGTCGCCATCTAATTAAATGCTAAAATTTAAATTACATTTTATTCTATTTCAGTGTTAAACAAGCTGTTTTTTAAAAAAATAGTATTTGAATTTTAACATTCAGCAGTTGAATTTTAAAATTTTAATTTTGAAAATTCCATAATTAAAAGCTGAAATTAAATTTCAATTTATTCTATTTCAAAAATTTAAATTCCATTTTACATACATTACATTAAAATTTTAATTTGAAAAGTCGCTATCTAATTAAATGCTAAAATTCAAATTCCATTTTATTCTATTTAAGTAATTCAAATTACATTTTATACTATTTCAGTGTTAAACAAAAAATAAATTTCAATTTATTTTATTTCAAGAATTTAAATTACATTTTACATACAATAAATCAAAATTTCTAATTGAATTTGAAATTCCCATTTTAAGAATAAAATGGAATTTAATTCTATTTCAAGAATTCAAATTACATTTTATTCTATTTCAGTGTTAAACAAAAATTAAATTTCTATTTATTGTATTTCAAGAATTTAAATTACATTTTACATACATTACATTAAAATTTCAATTTGGAAAGTCACTATCTAATTAAATGCTAAAATTCAAATTCCATTTTATTCTATTTCAAGAATTCAAATTACATTTCATTTTATTTCAGTGCTAAATAAGCTATTTTTTTTAAATAGTAGTTGAATTTTAGCATTCAGCAGTTGAATTTTAAAATTTCATTTTTGAAAATTTGCTAATTAGATTGAAAAGTCGCCATCTAATTAAATGCTAAAATTTAAATTACATTTTATTCTATTTCAGTGTTAAACAAGCTGTTTTCTAAAAAAATAGTATTTGAATTTTAACATTCAGCAGTTGAATTTTAAAATTTTAATTTTGAAAATTCCATAATTAAAAGCTGAAATTAAATTTCAATTTATTCTATTTCAAAAATTTAAATTATATTTTACATACATTACATTAAAATTTTAATTTGAAAAGTCGCTATCTAATTAAATGCTAAAATTCAAATTCCATTTTATTCTTTTTAAGTAATTCAAATTACATTTTATACTATTTCAGTGTTAAACAAAAAATAAATTTCAATTTATTTTATTGCAAGAATTTAAATTACATTTTACATACATTATATTAAAATTTCAATTTGAAAAGTCTATTTCAAGAATTAAAATTACATTTTATTCTATTTCAGTGTTAAACAAGCTTTTTTTTTAAAAAATAGTAGTTGAATTTTAGCATTCAGCAGTTGAATTTTAAAATTTCAATTTGAAAAGTCGCTATCTAATTAAATGCTAAAATTCGAATTCCATTCTATTCTATTTCAAGAATTTAAATTACATTTTATTCTATTTCATTGTTAAACAAAAATTAAATTTCAATTTATTCTAAATAAAGAATTTAAATTACATTGTACATACATTACATTAAAATTTCAATTTGAAATTGAAATTACTATTTCAAGAATAAAATGGAATTTTATTCTATTTCCAGAATTCAAATTACATTTTATTCTATTTCAGTGTTAAACAAAACTTAAATTTCTATTTATTCTATTTTAAGAATTTAAATTACATTTTACATACATTACATTAAAATTTCAATTTGGAAAGTCACTATCTAATTAAATGCTGAAATTCAAATTCTATTTTATTCTATTTCAAGAATTCAAATTACATTTTATTATATTTCAGTGCTAAATAAGCTATTTTTTTTAAATAGTAGTTAAATTTTAGCATTCAGCAGTAGAATTTTAAAATTTCAATTTTGAAAATTCGCTAATTAAATGGAAAATTCTCTATTTAATTAAATGCTAAAATTTAAATTACATTTTATTCTATTTCAGTGTTAAACAAAAATTAAATTTCTATTTCTTGCGTTTCAAGAATTTAAATTACATTTTACATACATTACATTAAAATTTCAATTTGGAAAGTCACTATATAATTAAATGCTAAAATTCAAATTCCATTTTACTCTATTTCAAGAATTCAAATTGCATTTTATTTTATTTCAGTGCTAAATAAGCTATTTTTTTTAAATAGTAGTTGAATTTTAGCATCAGCAGTTGAATTTTAAAATTTCAATTTTGAAAATTCGCTAAATTAATTGAAAAGTCGCTATCTAATTAAATGCTAAAATTCAAATTACATTTTGTTCTATTTCAGTGTTAAACAAGCTGCTTTTAAAAAACTAGTATTTGAATTTTAACATTCAGCAGTTGAATTTTAAAATTTTAATTTTGAAAATTCGATAATTAAAAGCTAAAATTAAATTTCAATTTTTTCTATTTCAAAAATTTAAATTACATTTTACATACATTACATTAAAATTTCAATTTGAATAGTCGTTATCTAATTAAATGCTAAAATTCAAATTCCATTTTATTTTTTTTCAGTAATTCAAATTACATTTTATACTATTTCAGTGTTAAACAAAAAATAAATTTCAATTTGTTTTATTTTAAGAATTTAAATTACATTTTACATACATTATATTAAAATTTCAATTTGAAAATTCTATTTCAAGAATTAAAATTACATTTTATTCTATTTCAGTGTTTAACAAGCCATTTTTAAAAAATAGTAGTTGAATTTTAGCATTCAGCAGTTGAATTTTAAAATTTCAATTTGAAAAGTCGCTATCTAATTAAATTCTAAAATTCTAATTCCATTTTATTCTATTTCAATATTTCAAATTACGTTTTATTCTATTTCAGTGTTAAACAAATTTCAATTTGAAAAGTCGCTATCTAATTAAATGCTAAAATTCGAATTCCATTCTGTTCTATTTCAAGAATTCAAATTACATTTTATTCTATTTCAGTGTTAAACAAAAATTTAATTTCAATTTATTCTATTTTAAGAATTTAAATTACATTTTACATACATTACATTAAAATTTCAATTTGGAAAGTCACTATCTAATTAAATGCTGAAATTCAAATTCTATTTTATTCTATTTCAAGAATTCAAATTACATTTTATTATATTTCAGTGCTAAATAAGCTATTTTTTTAAATAGTAGTTGAATTTTAGCATTCAGCAGTTGAATTTTAAAATTTCAATTTTGAAAAATCGCTAATTAAATGGAAAAGTCGCTATCTAATTAAATGCTAAAATTCAAATTACATTTTATTCAATTTCAGTGTTAAACAAGCTGTTTTTAAAATAATAGTATTTGAATTTTAACATTCAGCAGTTGAATTTTAAAATTTTAATTTTGAAAATTCGATAATTAAAAGCAAACATTAAATTTCAATTTATTCTATTTAAAAAATTTAAATTACATTTTACACACATTACATTAAAATTTCAATTTGAAAAGTCGCTATCTAATTAAATGCTAAAATTCAAATTCCATTTTATTCTATTTCAGTAATTCAAATTACATTTTATACTATTTCAGTGTTAAACACAAAATAAATTTCAATTTATTTTATTTGAAGAATTTAAATTACATTTTACATACATTATATGAAAATTTCAATTTGAAAATTCTATTTCAAGAATTAAAATTACATTTTATTCTATTTCAGTGTTAAACAAGCTATTTTTTAAAAAAATAGTAGTTGAATTTTAGCATTCAGCAGTTGAATTTTAAAATTTTAATTTGAAAAGTCGCTATCTAATTAAATGCTAAAATTCAAATTCCATTTTATTCTATTTAAGTAATTCAAATTACATTTTATACTATTTCAGTGTTAAACAAAAAATAAATTTCAATTTATTTTTTGTTCAAAAGTCACTATCAAATTAAAGGTAAAATTCAAATTCCAGTTTATTCTATTTCAAGAATTCAAATTACAGTTTTATTCTATTTCAGTGTTAAACAAGCTATTTTTTAAAAAGTAGTAGTTGAATTTTAGCATTTTAAAAGTATTTTAAAAATGCATTTTAATTAGCATTTAATAAGGATTTAATTACATAGCGAAATTTCGGATTTTAAAATTTCAAATTTGAAAAGTCGCTATCCAATTAAATGCTAAAATTAAAATTCCATTTTATTCTATTTCAAGAACTCAAATTACATTTTATTCTATTTCAGAGTTAAACAAGCTATATTTTTAAAAATAGTAGTTGAATTTTAGACTTTAATTAGCATTTTAACCCTCTGTAACTCATGACCTTTAATATTTTTGTGTTTATTTGTTTCGTAATAATTGGAAAAAAATAAAATACACGTGTTTCAGGTTTTTTTTTATTTCTCATAAATTTCGAAAAAACAAACAAAAGCACCTACAGGCAACAAACACTTTTTAGCATAAAATCCTATAAAATACGTGAAATTGGGTCAAAATCAATATTATACAATGAATTTGAAACACTTACCTCTTCACTGTTTCAATATGAAACACAAAACACACGAAAAACTATTTTTTATTATTTTTTGAATCAGAGCTGGTCCGCACTTGTCGTTAGTTACCCACTGTCGAGTAATGAACTTCAACTTACGACATACGGCGCCATCCAGTTGTGTTTCTAGATACTAGATTCTCTAACTGTGAGTGTATACGACAGGCTACAGTGCGTGATTACGTTGTAGAACCGATTCTTTGAATTTGAACCACGATCGAACGGTATGTTGCCTACAGTCTACAGTATGGTACAGAGGGTTAAAGGCATTTTAAAAAGCATTTAATTATATAGTTAAATTTCGGATTTTAAAATTTCAATTTTGAAAAGTCGCTATCCAATTCAATGCTAAAATTCACATTCCATTTTATTCTATTTCAAAAATTCAAATTACATTTTATTCTATTTCACGGTTAAACAAGCAATTTTTAAAAAATACTAGTTGGATTTTAGCATTTTTATTTGCATTTTAAAAAACATTTTCATTAGTATTTAATTAGCATTTAATTACATAGCGAAATCTAGAATTTTAAAATTTTAATTTTGAAAAGTCATTATATAATTAAATGCTAAAATTCAAATTTTTCTTTTTTAAAATAGCTTGTTTAAATTTGAAATAGAATAAAATGGAATTTCAATTTTAGCATTTTCTTAGATATTGACTTTTCAAAATTGAAATTCTAAAATCCAAAATTGCGTTATAAATTCAAATTTTATTACACAAGTTAAACAGCTATTTTTTAAAAATAGTAGTTGAACTTTAGTATTTAATTATATAGCAACATTTCAAAATAGAAATCTTAAAATTAGAAAAATTGCTATCTGATTAAATGTTAAAATTCAAATTCCATTTAAATTAGCATTTTAAATGCATTTTAAAAAGGATTTTAATTATCATTTAATTAGGATTTATTTATATAGCGAAATTTCGGGTTTTAAAATTTCAATTTTGAAAAGTCGCTATCCACATAAATGCTAAAATTCAAATTCCTTTTTATTCTATTACAAGAATTCAGATTACATTTTATTCTATTTCATGGTTAAACAAGCGATTTTAAAAAAATACTAGTTGGATTTTAGCATTAATTTGCATTTTAAAAAACATTTTAATTAGTATTTAATTATATAGCGAAATCTCGGGTTTTAAAATTTCAATTTTGAACAGTCACTATCGCATTAAATACTAAATTTCAAATTCCATTTTATCCTATTTCAAGAATTCAAATTATATTTTACTCTATTTCAGTGTTAAACAAGCTATTTTTTAAAAAATAGTAGTTGAATTTTGCATTTAATTAGCATTTTGAAAGCATTTTAAAAAGCATTTTAATTAGCATTTAACTATATAGCGAAATCTCGGATTTTAAAAGTTCAATTTTGAAAAGTCACTATCGCTTTAAATACTAAATTTCAAATTCCATTTTATTCTATTTGAGGAATTCAAATTACATTTTACTCTATTTCAGTGTTAAACAAGCTATTTTTTAAAAAATAGTAGTTGAATTTTGCATTTAATTAGCATTTTAAAAGCATTTATTTAGCATTTAACTATCATTTAATTATATAGCGAAATTTCAGATTAGAAAATTTCAAATTTTAAAAGTCGCTATCTAATTAAATGCTAAATTTCAAATTCCATTTTAATCTATTTCAAAAATTCAAATTACATTTTATTCTAGTTAAGGGTTAAACAAGTTGGTTTTTAAAAATAGTAATTGAACTTTAGCATTTAACTATATAGCAACTTTTCAAAATAGAAATTCGAAAAGTCGCTGTCTGATTAAAGGCTAAAATTCAAATTCCATTTTAATTAGCATTTTAAAAGCATTTTAAAAAGCATTTTAATTAGTATTTAATTAGCATTTAATTATATAGCGAAATCGATGATTTTAAAAGTCACTATCGAATTAAATGGTAAAATTCAAATTCCATTTTATTCTATTTCAAGAATTCAATTTACATTTTATTCTATTTCAGTGTTAAACAAGATATTTTTCCAAAAAATAATAGTTGAATTTTAGCATTTAATGAGCATTTTAAAAGCATTTTAAAAAACATTTTAAAAATCATTTAATTATACAGCGAAATTTCGTATTTTAATATTTCAATTTTGAAATTCGGTGTCTAATTAAATGTTAAATTCAAATTTTACTTTTTAAAAAAAGCTTGTTTAAATTTGAAATAGTATAAAATGGAATTTCAATTTTTGCATTTACTTAGATAGACTTTCCAAAATTGAAAATTTAAAATCCGAAATTTCGTTATATAATTAAATGTTAAAATTCGAATTTTATTTAAAAAAAAAAGCTTGTTTAACTTTGAAATAGAATAAAATAGTATTTAAATTTTAGCATTTAATTAGATAACTTTTCAAATTTTATAATCCGAAAAGTTGCTATCTAATTAATTGCCAAATACTATTTTATTCTATTTCAAGGTTAAACAAGCTGTTTTGAAAAAATAAAATTTGAATTTGAAAAAATAAAATTTGTGTTTTAAATGGATTTTAATTAGCATTTAACTATCATTTAATAATAAAGCGAAATTTCAGATTTTAAAATTTCAAATAAAAGACGTTATCTAATTAAATACTAAACTTCAAATTCTATTTCAAGAATTCAAATTACATTTTATTCTAGTTTAGGGTTAAACAAGCTATTTTGTAAAAATAGTAGTTGAACTTCAGCATTTAATTATATAGCAACGTTTCAAAATAGAAATTTTAAAATTCGAAAAGTCGCTATCGCAATTCAATGCTAAAATTCAAATTCAATTTTATTCTATTTAAAAAATTCAAATTACATTTTATTCTATTTCACGGTTAAACAAGCTATTTTTAAAAAATACTAGTTGGATTTTAGCATTTTAATTTGCATTTTAAAAAGCCTTTTCATTAGTATTTAATTAGCATTTAATTATATAGCGAAATCTAGGATTTTAAAATTTCAATTTTGAAAAGTTACTATCAAATTAAATGCTAAATTTCAAACTACATTTTATTCTACTTCAAGAATTCAAATTACATTTTATTCTGTTTCAGTGTTAAACAAGCTATTTTTTAAAAAATAATAGTTGATTTTTAGCATTTTATTAGCATTTTAAAAGCATTTTTAAAAGCATTTAATTATATAGCGAAATTTCAGATCGGTAATGAGAATCGGTATCTATTTAAATGCAAAAAATCAAATTTTACTTTTTAAAAATAGCTTGTTTAAATTTGAAATAGTATTAAATGGAATTTCAATTTTTGCATTTACTTAAATATCGAATTTCCAAAATTGAAATTCTAAAATCCGAAATTTCCTTATATAATTAAATGCTAAAATTCATAATTTATTTTAAAAAAAAGCTTGTTTAACTTTGAAATTGAATAAAATAGTAGTTGAATTTTTAGCATATATTTAGTTAGCAACTTTTCAATATTGAATTTTAAAATTCAAAAAAATGCCATCTAATTAAATGCCTAATACTATTTTATTCTATTTCAAGGTTAAACAAGCTTTTTTTAAGAAATAAAATTTGAATTTAAAAAATTAAATTTTATTTTTTAAAAAATTAAATTTGTGTTTTAAAAGCACTTTAATTAGCATTTAACTATCATTTAATTATATAGCGAAATTTCAAATCTGAAATTTTCAAATCTGAAAAGTCGCTATCTAATTAAATGCTAAATTTCAAATACCATTTTATTCTATTTCAAGAATTCAAATAACAATTTTATTCTAGTTTAGGGTTAAAATAACAATTTTTTAAAACTAGTAGTTGATGTTTAGCATTTTATTATATAGCAACTTTTAAAAATAGAAATTTTAAAATTCGAAAAGTCGCTATCTGATTAAATGCTAAAATTCAAATTCCTTTTTAATTGGCATTTTAAAAGCATTTTAAAAAGCATTTTAAAAAGCATTGAATTAGGATTTAATTATATATCGAAATTTAGGATTTTAAAATTTCAATTTTGAAAAGTCGCTATCCAATTAAATGCTAAAATTCAAACTTCATTTTACTCTATTTCAAGAATTCAAATTACATTTTATTCTATTTCACGGTTAAACAAGCTATTTTTAAAAAATACTAGTTGGATTTTAGCATTTAATTAGCATTTTAAATGCATTTTAATTTGCATTTTAATTATTATTTAATTATATAGCGAAATCTAGGATTTCAAAATTTCAATTTTGAAAAGTCACTATCAAATTAAATGCTAAAATTGAAATTCCATTTTATTCTATTTCAAGAATTCAAATTACATTTTATTCTGTTTCAGTGTTAAACAAGCTGTTTTTTAAAAATTAATAGTTGAATTTTAGCATTTAATTAGCATTTTAAAAGCATTTAATTATATAGCGAAATTTCGGATTTTAAAATTTCAATTTTGAAAAGTCGCTATCGAATAAAAAGGTTAAAATTCAAATTCTATTTTATTCTATTTCAAGAATTCAAATTACATTTTATTCTATTTCTGTGTTAAACAAGCTATTTTTTAAAAAATAGTAGTTGAATTTTATCATTTAATTAGCATTTTAAAAGCATTTTAAAAAGCATTTAATTCGTTTTTGCAAGTCGTTTTTGTTTTGAAGCGATCTATTTCTCCTTGAAGTGACTCTTCCACGGTTTTCAATTTGTTCTCTAATTATTTCTTCGCACTGTTCCGTAATTGGTTTAACACAATTTAAACAATCTTGGCTCGTCTCAACTTTTTACCTATAACCATAGTGTAAAATTTAGTTTTTAGCAATACGCTATCATCTTATATATAAATATAGAATAACGTTAAAATAAAAATAATAAAATAAAAATAAAAATTGTGATAAAAATGAATATATTTATAAAAAAGCAATTTTAAAAATGAATAAATTTATAAAAAAGCAATTTTTTAAAGTTTTTTATAATACAATTATTTAGGTTCGTCGTGACTATATATTGAAATTTTTATTATTTATTTACCAAGATTTTCTCACAGATCTGGTGAATAAATATTTGTGATGCTTCAAAAATCCAAAGTCGGTATCTAGTTAAATGCTAAAATACAAATTTTACTTTTTTTAAATGGCTTGTTTAAATTTGAAATAGTATAAAATGGAATTTCAAATTTTGCAATTAATTAGATATCGACTTTCCAAAATTGAAATTCTAAAATCCGAAATTTCGATATATAATTAAATGCTAAAATTCAAATTATTAAAAAAAAAAAAAAAAAAAAAACCTTGTTTAACATTGAAATAGAAAAAAATAGTAGTTGAATTTCAGCATTTAATTAGATAGCAACTTTTCAAATTTGAAATTTTAAAATCCGAGAAGTTGCAATCTAATTAAATGTCAAATACTATTTTATTCTATTTCAAGGTTAAACAAGCTGTTTTTAAAAAAATAAAATTTGAATATGAAAAATTAAAATTTGAAAAAATAAAATTTGCGTTTTACAAGCATTTTAATTAGCATTTAACTATCATTTAATAATATAGCGAAATTTCGGATTTTTAAATTTCAAATTTGAAAAAGCCCTATCTAATTAAATGCTAAAATTCAAATTCCATTTTATTATATTTCAAGAATTCAAATTACATTTTATTCTAGTTTAGAGTTAACCAAGCTGTTTTTAAAAAATACTAGTTGAACGTTAGCATTTAATAATATAGCAACTTTTCAAAATAGAATTTTTAAAATTCGAACAGTCGTTATCTGATTAAATGCTAAAATTCAAATTCCATTTTAATTAGCATTTTAAAAGCATTAATTTCAAAATTGAAATTTTAAAATCTGGAATTTCGTTATATAATTAATCGCTAAAACTCAAATTTCCTTTTTAAAAATAGCTTATTTAATATTGAATTGAAATAAAATTTCATTTGAATTTTAGCGTTTTATTAGATAGCGATTTATCAAAATTGAAATTTTAAAATTCGAAATTTCGCTAAGTAATTAAATGTTAAAATTCAAATTTTATTTTTAGAAAATAGTTTATTTAACATTGAATTAGAATAAAATATAATTTGAATTTTAACATTTTAGTAGATTGTGATTTATCAAAATTGAAATTTTAAAATCTAAAATTTCTCTATATAATAAAGTGCTAAAATTCAAATTTTATTTAAAAAAAATAGCTTATTTAACGTTGAATTAAAATAAAATATCATTTGAATTTTAGCGTTTAATTAGACAGCGTTTTATCAAAAACGCTGAGATTTCGCTATAAAATTAAATGCTAAAATTCAAATTTCGCTAAGTAATTAAATGTTAAAATTCAAATTTTATTTTTTGAAAATAGCTTATTTAACCTCGAATTAAAATAAAATATCATTTGAATTTTAGCGTTTAATTAGATAGCGATTTATCAAAAAATGTGAAATTTCACTATATAATGAAATACTAAAATTCAAATTTCATTTTTTAAAAATGGCTTATTTAACCTTGATAGAATATCATTTGAATTTTAACGTTAATAAAATAGCGATTTACCAAAAATGAAATATAAAAAAGTAATTTTAAAAATGAATAAATTTATAAAATAGTCTAAGTTTTTAAAATACAATTATTTAGGTTCGTCGTGACTATATAGGGAAATTTTTATTATTTATTTACTAAGATTTTCTTACAGATCTGGTAAATAAATATTTGTGATGAGTTTCAAAAATCCATCCAGACATAAAATACATTACAGACTACTTTAAAATATATAAACGTGGGTTTTACAAAATGTTTATTCAATATCGTTAAATAAAATCTTACATTATTATGATAATCATTAAAAAATAATTTTTTAACTTTTAAAAATGTAGGAATATTGAGAACAAAAAAAATATTTAAACATTCACAGATGTTTTTTTTTTTAAATTGAACATTTTCGAGTTTTGTATTTATTAAAAAACCAATAATGACATGAAATAATTATCCCCATGTGAGGATTGAACTCACAATTATACTGTTTTAAAAGTACCGCGCGCTAGCCAATTGCGCTACTGGGGACATAAAAAAAAGCATTATAATCTTATCCCGAAAATTTTTGAAATGTTTTTTAAATTTAAATTTTTATATATTTAAAATTCGAATCCTGGTATATTTATTTATAAACCATAATAAATATATTATTACAAAATTATGATTCATATTTAGACAATCTTCTTTTTAGCTCAACATTTTCGGCTACCAATCTAGCAATTTCAGTCTCTCTCAAATATTCGATTTTGTTTTGAAGTGAATCATTTTTGTCTTCTACGGTTTTCAATTTATGTTTCAATTCTCTAACTTCTTCTTCGCGCCTTTGTTCAATTTCCACTCGTAAATTCTCAAATTTGTTTTTCAATTCCCTGATTTCTTCGTGTTTCTGTTTAATTTCTATTCGTAAATCTTTATTTTTTTTCTCCAATTCTTCGCAACGTTCCATGATTGGTTTAGCACAATTTAAACAATCTTGTTGTCTCCGGCTAGGTTCCCACCAATCCTCTTCGACGACGTTATAAAATAATATTTTTTCATCAGTGTCAGTTTTCTGTTGTTCGACAAAATAGATTTTTTTTCCATTATTCAAATGCAAATAGCGATCCGAGACTTCTTTGGAAATTTGAACATTCTCAGTCACTGGTAAAACTAAATTCATTTTAATTCCAGGTAAGTTCTTAATTTGAGCTTTCCATCTCGAATCCATCATTTCCAATGGAATGTATAGCAAATCTTTAGGATCACGACGATTATAATTTTGTCCTATCAATTTCATAATACCTCCGTCCCACAAAGTTGCCAATACCAATCTATAATCCAAAGGTAAAGTTTCTGCGATACAAAAATGATTTTCTTTCCTTCTTCCTGTTTTTT
Organism: Salticus scenicus; assembly: GCA_963930645.1. Lineage (NCBI taxonomy): Eukaryota > Metazoa > Arthropoda > Arachnida > Araneae > Salticidae > Salticus > Salticus scenicus. Next base: position 106,150,886 of record OZ005652.1, read on the forward strand.
TAATTTTCACTTCCTCCTCGCAAAATTTAAAATTACATTCAGATTCACGTTGGCTTAAATAGCCCATCGTATTCACCAGATGCATTTCGGATTCGATATCTCTAAAACTCTTACACTTAAATTTAGGATAAGGTTTTTTTATGGATTTATGTGCGGCAACATTTTTCCAAACGCGTAGGAAATCATCTGAAGAACGCGAAACAAAAATCATGTGTTTATGTTGTCTAAAACAGGCCTCCGATTCATTTCCACCATTGCACCAACACGAAAAAGGTAAAGTCTTAATATTTCCGTCATCATTGTATTTTTCCATGGCGAGAACAAAACTTTTATAAGCTATGGCTCGCACCATTCCGTGGCACCAAATGTAACCTCCGTGAACATATTTTTGGAGACAGGTAGCAGCCAGATTCAAAGTATCGTCTTTGAAAGGTACAAGTAAAGTTTCATCGCTCAAATCCAAAGGACAAACAGGTTTCATGTAATCAATGTCAGATATTTTTTCGCAGTCAAAAAAGTTTTGTTTTTCACACATAGGTGTAAAATCGAAAAATTGTAATTCTTCTGTTAATGACGATGGTCTTTTTTCAATTTTTTGTTTTGCGGTTACACAATATTTAAATTTCTTATAACATTTTAACAAATGGTCCGCAGCGTCATATTTTTTCTTGAATTTCTCAACCCCAGAACACCAAACACAACATTTTTTAGCATTCATGTTGTCCGTACAATCTTTCGTACAATGTTTTTCATATTCTTTTGACAAAAGACTTATTCCACATTTAGGACATGGAAAACGAACGGTGTCTCGAGAAAGAACTTTACGGTATCGATCTATTTTGTTGCGAGCCATCACTCAATGTTAAAATACAATTTTGAGTGTGAGAAAGTGAACTATATATATATATATATATATAATTTAAATTTTCTACAAAATATATATCAAAAATATATAAAATTAAAAAATAATTTAAACTCTATATAAAAGATAAAAATATATCAAAAAAATATAAAACATAAAACATAAAATTTTCAATTTTCAATTTTAAAAAAACGTGCCGAAAAAGGTAGATGTACTTTTAGAGTGAAATTTTTATTAGTTGTTTAATAAGATTTTCTGACAGAGGATTTATTTTTTTAGCTCTGACAGATCTGGTGAATAAATATTTGCGATGATCTTTTTGTATCAGAATAAAATATATTGCAGTCTTATCTAAAATGCTATATACTATATATTTAATGAAGTTGAATTGTAAGAATAGACTTTAAATTTTTACATAATAAAAAAAGACCTTTGATCTTTTAAATGAAAAAAAGAAATAAATATTTACAATAATTGAAAAAATTTTTTGTTGATGGCTTTATGAATAGTTATTCGAAATGTTTATTTGAAGAATGGATACATTTATTAATAAAAAAAAATTCTAAAAATCTTTCGAATACAATTTTTTCTAAAATCTCGCTCCAGATTTACCAAAAAATTTATAAAAGTGATATACATAAAAGGCGAGATCTTAAAATTATAAATGACAATTGACCGGGTAGGGTTAATATAAAATCTCGATCTAAAGATTTTTTTTTTTAAATATATCATTAAAAATTACAATTATATTATTTGTTATGATTCAAAAAAGAAGGATTGAACCAAATTTTTTTCATTTATTTGTCATTTATTTTATTAAACGAGAAATGGTCAAATGATAAATATTAAAAGTAATTTTAATAAAAAATAAATAAATCTGTCAATGATTTATTTTTATCTAATTAAATATAAGACACAAAAAAATAGTCAGTTTAATTCAATAAAAGTTCAAATTGACAGTTTTACTGACATTATATAAATAGTTTTTTTTAACTATGTCGAGTATAAATTGAGATTCGAAAGAATATCCGAGATCATAACGATGGATTGCATTCAGTGCTCCACACCAGCAAATTCATCTACGTTGATGAAGTGTAAACATAACATTCATCTATCATGTGTTAGAAATTTTATCCTGTCGACAAAAAATGTATGCTGCCCATCTTGTAATGAACCAATTCAAGCTACAGATTTGTCTACAATCCTTTGGACGATTAAAGAAGATGACCCAATGCATGAATTTTTACGTCAAGAAATGTTATGAAGACTGGTGTTAGACCTTTATGATTCTGATTGGTCCAATTTATGTTAGTAATCCAATTTAAAAGAAGAGCTTTTTAAAAAAGTATTTGACAAGTTGTTAAAGACATATATAATATGTTGTAATTCAAAATAAACTGTTATTTGACTATTTTTTTGTGTCGTTTATTTAATTTAGATAAAAATTTATTTATTAGTACGAGCGTCATCACCATTTATCCACTTTGAAAATGCTAGAATATCTGCAATTTTATAATTTAATATCTTAAACAACTTTCAAATATTTAATTATATTTCTGTTTTATCATACAACTCAAAAATTAGAATAATCTCACAGGTTAGATTTTTTTATTATTAAAATTACTCCTTCCATTTCTTGTTTAATAAAATAAATGACAAATAAATCTGATTCAATCAATTGTAATTATGTTGATCTTTTTTTTTTGAATCATAACAAATAATATAATTGTAATTTTTAATGATATATTTTTTTTCTAAAAATCTTTAGAATAATCTTGAGATTTTCACACCCTTTTTATCATCAATAATTTTAAGATCTCACCTTTTATCTTCTAAAAAATTTTTGGTGGTCTTAAGAGATATTTTCTTTTTGGATGAAATTTTATATGATATTTTGACTTTTCTTTTTTATCAAATGATCATTTTAGTTATAATTTTTTAATATTTTAAATATTTTTTAAAAAAATGAAAATGAAAAATTTCAAATCTATGAAAATCAATTTGAAATATATATTTTTATTATAAAACAAATGTTTCAAATATGAAATTTCGCTATTTAATTATCCGCTAAAATTCAAATTATATTTTTTTCTATATCAGAGTCCATCAAGCTATTTTACAAAAATAGCATTTGAATTTTGACATTTAATTAAATAGCGAAATTTCAAATTTCAAATTTTGAAAAATGAAATTTTGATACTTAATTATGCGCTAAAATTCAAATTAATTTTTTTTCTCTATCAGAGTGAATTACCCTATTTTATAAAAATAGCATTTGAATTTTAACATTTAATTATCGAAATTTCCATTTTTAAAATTTTCAAAAATGAAATTTTCATACTTAATTATGCGCTAAAATTCAAATTAATTTTTTTTCTCTATCAGAGTGAATTATCCTATTTTATAAAAATAGCATTTGAATTTTAACATTTAATTATCGAAATTTCCATTTTCAAAATTTTCAAAAATTAAATTTTCATACTTAATTATGCGCTAAAATTCAAATTAATTTTTTTTCTCCATCAGAGTGAATTATCCTATTTTATAAAAATAGCATTTGAATTTTAACATTTAATTATCGAAATTTCCATTTTCAAAACTTTCAAAAATGAAATTTCGCTATTTAATTATCCGCTAAAATTCAAATTAAATTTTTTTCTTTATCATAGTGAATTATCCTATTTTATAAAAATAGCATTTGAATTTTAACATTTAATTAACGAAATTTCCATTTTCAAAATTTTCAAAAATAAAATTTTCATACTTAATTATGCGCTAAAATTCAAATTAATTTTTTTCTCTATCAGAGTGAATTATCCTATTTTATAAAAATAGCATTTGAATTTTAACATTTAATTATCGAAATTTCCATTTTCAAAATTTTCAAAAATGAAATTTTCATACTTAATTATGCGCTAAAATTCAAATTAATTTTTTTTCTCTATCAGAGTGAATTATCCTATTTTATAAAAATAGCATTTGAATTTTAACATTTAATTATAGAAATTTCCATTTTCAAAATTTTCAAAAATAAAATTTTCATACTTAATTATGCGCTAAAATTCAAATTAATTTTTTTTCTCTATCAGAGTGAATTATCATATTTTATAAAAATAGCATTTGAATTTTAACATTTAATTATCGAAATGTCCATTTTCAAAATTTTCAAAAATGAAATTTCGCTATTTAATTATCCGCTAAAATTCAAATTATATTTTTTTCTATATCAGAGTCCATCAAGCTATTTTACAAAAATAGCATTTGAATTTTGACATTTAATTAAATAGCGAAATTTCAAATTTCAAATTTTCAAAAATGAAATTTTCATACTTAATTATGCGCTAAAATTCAAATTAATTTTTTTTCTCTATCAGAGTGAATTATCCTATTTTATAAAAATAGCATTTGAATTTTAACATTTAATTATCGAAATTTTCATTTTCAAAATTTTCAAAAATAAAATTTTCATACTTAATTATGCGCTAAAATTCAAATTAATTTTTTTTCTCTATCAGAGTGAATTATCATATTTTATAAAAATAGCATTTGAATTTTAACATTTAATTATAGAAATGTCCATTTTCAAAATTTTCAAAAATGAAATTTCGCTATTTAATTATCCGCTAAAATTCAAATTAATTTTTTTTCTCTATCAGAGTGAATTATCCTATTTTATAAAAATAGCATTTAAATTTTAACATTTAATTATCGAAATTTCCATTTTCAAAATTTTCAAAAATAAAATTTTCATACTTAATTATGCGCTAAAATTCAAATTAATTTTTTTTCTCTATCAGAGTGAATTATCCTATTTTATAAAAATAGCATTTGAATTTTAACATTTAATTATCGAAATTTCCATTTTCAAAATTTTCAAAAATGAAATTTTCATACTTAATTATGCGCTAAAATTCAAATTAATTTTTTTTCTCTATCAGAGTGAATTATCCTATTTTCTAAAAATAGCATTTGAATTTTAACATTTAATTATAGAAATTTCCATTTTCAAAATTTTCAAAAATAAAATTTTCATACTTAATTATGCGCTAAAATTCAAATTAATTTTTGTTCTCTATCAGAGTGAATTATCCTATTTTATAAAAATAGCATTTGAATTTTAACATTTAATTATCGAAATTTCCATTTTCAAAATTTTCAAAAATGAAATTTCGCTATTTAATTATCCGCTAAAATTCAAATTATATTTTTTTCTATATCAGAGTCCATCAAGCTATTTTACAAAAATAGCATTTGAATTTTGACATTTAATTAAATAGCGAAATTTCAAATTTCAAATTTTCAAAAATGAAATTTTCATACTTAATTATGCGCTAAAATTCAAATTAATTTTTTTCTCTATCAGAGTGAATTATCCTATTTTATAAAAATAGCATTTGAATTTTAACATTTAATTATCGAAATTTCCATTTTCAAAATTTTCAAAAATGAAATTTTCATACTTAATTATGCGCTAAAATTCAAATTAATTTTTTTTCTCTATCAGAGTGAATTATCCTATTTTATAAAAATAGCATTTGAATATTAACATTTAATTAGCGAAATTTCCATTTTCAAAATCAAATTTTGCTATCCGCTAAAATTCAAATTATATTTTTTTACAAATTTAATGGACAGGAAATGAATGCGCTGTATTTTAAAAATTGTAACTCTTAAAACTTTAAAAGTGATAATTTAAAAAAAAATATTCATTTAAATTGAATGGGAGAATAAATCAAGAAAGTAAAGATAAATTTTATTACATTATACATTATATTAATATATACATTAATAAAATCAACACATTATATACATTAACACAAAAAATATATACAAGTAGAACAATATTTTGCAAATTAAAAAATATATTCTCATTATTGAAAATTTACTAGATCCCTAAAAAGGGACCTCTGTCGTGATAATAAGTTTCTTTTATTATATTTTTAAGATTTGCTGCTCTAAAATTAATTTGTAGTTCTTCGGCCCAAAAATTTTTTATGCTATATGTATATTGTTCATTTTTAATACAATCGTGACAGTCTTCATTTATACATTCAATACTCAGTCCTCTTTGATAATATGGCCGTATTAAATAATGGTCCTCATACGGATCATAAGAGTTTTTTAACACAATGTTGTTTTTGAAATTGTACATCTTGTTGTCCCAGTATAATAATTTTTTCTCATGATTGATTGTGAACATATCACAAGAAGGCAAGATATAATATGTTAAATTTTCAATATCTTCAATGGGAAGATATTTTTCGAGGAAATCATCCTTGAAGAATGAAATTGTGTCTTCCCATTTTAATTCTTCTTCTGATGCACTTTCAATTGATTTTCTCATCGTGCCAATAGATGGAACATTCCAATATTTATCATCGGGATAACACGGCTGATAATTTCTAAAATATCTCATGCATATCGAAATTTTTTTATTGTCGAAAAAAACATATAATGGTTGATTGTTTTGCTTTATATACCAACCTTTTCTAACAAATTCTGTAAGTTTTATAAACTTACGTTCTAATAGAGTCCATGCAGAAGGGTTTGATGTTAAATCCTCCATTTCAGGCATTTTGACAAGCGTATTTATTTTATCAGAAAACTCAAAATATTTTTTAAATATGTTGAATTTCACATCGAAAGGAAGGTTTAAAAATGGAAAACTCATAGTTACTTTTTGGATACAAGACAAAGTGAAATACTCCCTTTTATATTGGCAAAAAGCAAGAAATAAAAAAACGGATCATGTTAATCTATTATGTCACCTGTTTTTTGTACGCAAAATAATTGTTTATTTTAAACATGGCCGTCACATTTTTTATCTTTTAAAACTGTTTTGTCATGAGATATAAATTAAGCAATTTTTTTTCCTTGAAACATATAATAGTAAATAAGAGCAATTTCATTTTACCAAGAAAAAAATTTGAAAAAATAGTTCTTTAGACTAGTTAAAATATTTTTTGATTTTAATATTTTTTTTAGTCATACATTTTAACTTTAAAAATTATTTTTAATGATTATCATAATTAACATTTCATTTAAGGATATTGACAAAATATAAAAGATTAACTAAATAAACGTTTTTGTAAAAAAACAAACAATTAAAAAGAAGTTTATTTAAAAATAATATATAGTATTTGAATTTTAATATTTAGTTAACTAGCGAAATTTCAATTTTCAAATTTTGAAAAAATGAAATCCGCTAAAATTCAAATTATATTTTTTTCCATTCTATTTTTTTGTAAAATAGCATTTGACATTTTGTTAAATAACGAAATTTCAAATTTCAAGTTTTGAATCCGCTAAAATTCAAATTATATTTCTTTCTATATCGAAGCTATTTTACAAAAAAAATATTTGAATTTTAACATTTATTTAAATAACGAAATTGAAAAATAAAATTCAAATTATATTTGTTTATGTCCAAGCTATTTTACAAAAGTAACATTTAAAATGAAATTTCGTTATTTAATTCAAATTATATCACCAAACTATTTTACAAAAATAGCATGTGACGCACCACAGATAAAGTGACGTAATCGAGTTGTATATAAACCCACTCGCCATTTCATTCTTTCTCATTGCTTTTCAATATGGAGTTTCCGTTTCTTGATCTACCAGATTTAGTTCAAACGAAAATAATGAAATACTATTTGAGTCCATTATTTAAATTTAAAAAATTAATGAAGATAAATGAATTATCACCAATTTTAGAACAAAAAAGTTCCTGGATGAATCCTACAGATGAACTATTTGCTTTATTGGATTACCTTTCATCTCTATCGACTGGATTTTATTTACCAATTGTTGACCCACTCAAAAACAGTTTTTATATAAATATCGAAGATGAAAATATAAAATTCTATCATATTAGAGGACCATTTTTCGCATTGAAGTGGAGATCTATTAAAAAACCCCTAGTGAAAGAAAGTGAACTATCATCTGTTTTGGAATTTCTAAAGGAATTTTCGAAAAAATACGCATATTGTGAAAACCCACCAGAAAAATTAAAATGGTATTTGAAAAAAAAATGAAATTGGATGGTGTCATAGATCGTCTATAATAGATTTTAAACTTGTGGAGGGAAGAAAATTTGTGATTACGTTTAGTGAATTGTATTTCTTCCTCCACAAGTTTATTCCATGTGAAATAACTGAAGATTTGAAAGATTATAAATAAGTTTTCCCACACCTGAATTTCATAAGTTATCTGGACCCACACCTGTAGTCATCATAAAACATAATCATGTCAAATTGTCCACGAATTTATTTAAGGACAAAGATTTGCAATTTTATCCCATTAAATTGTATTTTTCTCACAGATCCACTGAAATAATCAGATTTGCATATTTATTTTCATATGCCATCAAATATGAATGTTTTTCATATCCTATTTACGTTATTAAAAAAAATATTTGGACAAAGATTTGTAAAAATCCTTCATTATTTATATATTTTTTATAAATAATTATATTTGTATATAATGCTCTTTTTTAATTAAAATCCTTCATTATTTATATAGTTATTATAAATGAATATATTTGTATATAATGCTCTTTTTTTATTAAAATATGTTGTATATATATATTATATATTTATTTCTTTAATAAAAATGTTCAAAATTAAATGTCTTATTATTTTTTTAAATTTTCAAACAAATCGTTTATAGAAATTTGAAATAGAATAAAATTGAATTTGAATTTTAGCGAATTTCATTTTTCAATTTGCTATTTAATTAAACTTCAAATTTTACTTTTTGTTTTAATTAAAATCTGTTGTATATATATTTTTATATATTTGTTTCTTTAATAAAACAGTTCAAATTTGAAAAATTAAATGTCTTATTATTTTTTAAATTTTCAAGTCATCGATAATTTACGACATCGTGTATAGAAAATTGAAATAGAATAAAATAGACTTTGAATTTTAGTGGATTTCATTTTTCAAAATTTAAAAAATTGAAATTTTGCTATTTATTCAAATGTTATTTTTTGAAACTTATTGATTAACTTATTGATTAACATATTGATTTACTTATTGATTAAACAACTTCTTTATTTCCAACTAATAATGAAAATTGTCCATAGATTTCAAAATAAAAATATAGATAATATATGTGCTGAAATGCTTGTGGAATTCATTTCCAAAATGACATGTTTAAAACAATACAATGGACGTTATTATTAAAAAAATCACTCTTCAATATTCTTAAAAAAGGATTTTATTTAATAGACATGGGACAGGTTTGAACAATACATACAACAAGCAAAATGTTTACAATCTAGAAAAATAATATCCTTGATTTTAACTTAAAAAGATCGTTTCCTTTTTTTGGTCTGTATAATTATTCTTTATGAGAAAGGTTTAGATAGTTATATGGTATTTTTTCTTTTGTCTTTTCTATGAAATTATATTTCTCTCGAAGATATTTCGCAGGGTCCATTAAGGCTTTTTGGCAATAACATGTATTTGGGAATTCATCAGAAAAAACGCATCTTATACAATCGGTCAAGTGCCATTCTCTACTTTCAGGATTCAGAATTACATTAATTTCTCGTTGTTTTCCCATTTCTCTGACTTTTATTTCAAACTGTGTAGCATTCCTTGTAGTTTTGTATTCTTCATACCATTTGAACACATTTTCTCTATCTGAAACACAACGCTTGTAAAAATCTCGCACATTTTCAATTTGATCAGACGCTACTAAAGAGCCGCTTAAACGTTCTTCCTTGTGTAATTTTTGGAAATTTTTTGAAAGCATTTCGTCATCTAAATATTTTTCTGGAGACATCTTAGCGCGGTAGCAAGGACAAGTATCAGGTCCCTCTTTTGCATCGTCCTGAGACCATACACAATTATTTAAGTGCAATTCATCTCTTTTGTTCAAAAGAAATTTCAAGCGACTGTTATAACGACGAGATAATACTTCAAAATGCAAAATATTAACTCGATTATTGCAAATCTTGTACTTTTTTCGCAGAGTATCTAAATAAGTAGTAGTCATGTTGAAATGATTTAGAAACGACAAGTCATATATATATCCACTTTTATTCACCAATAATTTTAAACAAAAAATAAAAAGACAGACTTATTGATTAAACAACTTCTTTATTTCCGTTACTTTGGCTGAAAAAGATCCAACTAATAGTGAAAATTGTCATTTTATATGTCAGAATTTGAAAAAAACAAAAAAAGGGAGGGCCGAGTTATATGAAAAAGATTTGTTACCAACTAAAGTTAAAATAGTCATTTTATATGTCAGAATTTGAAAAAAAAAAAAAAGTTTCAAATTAATCAACGTATTTTTTTTTAAAGGGTTTTACTTTATTTTATTTTTATTTTAATATTTTTTTATAAAAAGATATAACTATATAAAAGCGACTTTTATTACAAATAACAATTATTAACGACAAAAATGGATATAAAATTGCAAATGATTTTGATAATCTATCTCAACCATTATCAGATTTTCTAATTTTGATATTAAATTGATTGAACTTTCACATTATGTTTTAAAGTTATTATACGGTAAAAAAAATAATTATTACCAGCTGCCTTGCAGCTCGTAATAATTATTTTTTTACAGTCTCAAAAGAACAAATTATAGATATTTTATTTTTTGTTCTGTAAAAATTCAGCTATTATGTATTATGGTGACAAAAAATATTGTAACGTCATATAAATTGTCTATCAGCGTGTCCAAAATCTTTAAATTGAAGATTTCTTTAAATTCACTTGACAAGAATATTATGCTATGTTGTAATATATATCGATATCCCAAATTAATTAGATATCGAAAAGAACTGACATATTTTAAATTCAATTAAAGGAATGATGACAGATTGTTTAACATTTCGATGGATAAATTTTAAAATTGATAAATGTCGAGATAATAATTTAATAAATTGTGACATGATTTTATTTTTATTTCTTTATATTCTTTTATCTTTAAAAAGAACGCTTCACCTTCAAACTATAAAGAATGTCATGCAATGACACACCTTTTGATAAAGTGACGTAATCGAGTTGTATATAAACCCACTCGCCATTTCATTCTTTCTCATTCCTTTTCAATATGGCGTTTACATTTCTCGATTTGCCTGAGTTAGTTCAAGAGAAAATTATGAAATTGTATTTGCCACCATTTTTTAAATGCCAACAATTAAGGAAAATAAATGAATTATCATCATTATTGGAAAGAAAAAGTTCCTGGCTTCATCCTTCAGATGAACTGTTTGAATTGTTGGATTTAATTTCATCGCTTTCCTCAGGATTTTATATATCTAGCAATCCACTCAAGGATAGTTTTTACATTAACATTGAAGATGAAACAATAAAGTTTTTCCATATTTCAGGACCTGACAGATTTGGAGTATTAAAATGGTTGGATACCAAGCAACCCATCATGAAAGAAATTAAAATAAATCCTGTTATTGAATTTCTAAACGTATTTTTAAATAGATACTCATTCAGTGAAAATCCATCGGAAATATTAAAAAGTTATTTGGTGAATAACGAAATAAAATGGTGTCACCGACAATCAATCACAGAATTTAAACTTGTGGAGGGGAAAAAATTTGTCATCACGTTTAGTGAACTGTATTATGGCCTCCACAAGTTTATTCCATGCAATATCACCCAAAATTTACAAGAATCATTAAGATATTGATCCCCTGGACATTTTCATTTTCAATGGCCAGATATGGAATAATCTATTTACGAGTTTTTAAAGGATCTCAAATATTATCTTTATTTAAAAGAATGTGTCATCATAAAACATAAACAGGAATTTTTAAATGTGAGATTTGCAAATTTATTTATTTTCATATGCCATCAAGTATAAATGTTTTTCATATCCAATTCGTTTATTGAAAAAAATATTTGGTCCAAAGATTTGTAAAATACTTCATTATTTATTTGGTTTTCATAAATGATTATATTTGTGCTCTTTTTTAATTAAAATTATTATTTATATGGTTTTTATAAATGATTTTATGTGTATATAATGTTCTTTTTTAATTAAAAATCTGTTGTGATTTTATATATTTGTTTCTTTAATAAAAACTGTTCAAAATTAAATGTCTTATTATTTTTTTTAATTTTCAAACAAATCGTATATAGAAATTTGAAATAGATAGAATTTGAATTTTAGTGAATTTCATTTTTCAATTTGCTATTTAATTAAAATGCAAATGTTACTTTTTGAAATTAGTTTGGCTGAAATAGAATGTTATCGGATTTTTTTTCAAGATTTAAGCATTGAAATTTCGCTATTTAATTAAATGTTAAAATTCAAATGCTATTTTTTGAAAATAGCTTGGCTGAAATAGTCAAATTTGATGTTTTCTAATAAAAATATATATTTCAAATTGATTTTCATAGATTTAAAATTTTTCATTTGTATTTTTTAAAAAAATATTTAAAATATTAAAAAAAATTATAACTAAAATGATCATTTGATAAAAAGAAAAATCAAAATATAAAAGTTTATATAAACTTTCATCCAAACAAGAAAATATCTCTTAAGACACCAAAACTTTTTTAGAAGATAAAAGGCGAGATCTTAAAATTATTGATGATAAAAAATGGGTCTCAAGATTATTCTAAAGATTTTTAGAAAAAAATATATCATTAAAAATTACAATTATATTATTTGTTATGATTCAAAAAAAAAGATCAACATAACTTGAATCAGATTTGTTTGTCATTTATTTTATTAAACAAGAAATGGAAGGAGTAATTTTAATAATAAAAAAAACTATCCTGTGAGATTATTCTAATTTTTGAGTTGTATGATAAAACAGAAATATAGTTAAATATTTGAAAGTTGTTTAAGAAATTAAATTATAAAATTGCAAATATTCTAGCATTTTCAAAGTGGATAAATGGTGATGACGCTCGTACTAATAAATAAATTTTTATCTAAATTAAATAAACGACACAAAAAAATAGTCAAATAACAGTTTATTTTGAATTACAACATATTATATATGTCTTTAACAACTTGTCAAATACTTTTTTAAAAAGCTCTTCTTTTAAATTGGATTACTAACATAAATTGGACCAATCAGAATCATAAAGGTCTAACACCAGTCTTCATAACATTTCTTGACGTAAAAATTCATGCATTGGGTCATCTTCTTTAATCGTCCAAAGGATTGTAGACAAATCTGTAGCTTGAATTGGTTCATTACAAGATGGGCAGCATACATTTTTTGTCGACAGGATAAAATTTCTAACACATGATAGATGAATGTTATGTTTACACTTCATCAACGTAGATGAATTTGCTGGTGTGGAGCACTGAATGCAATCCATCGTTATGATCTCGGATATTCTTTCGAATCTCAATTTATACTCGACATAGTTAAAAAAAACTATTTATATAATGTCAGTAAAACTGTCAATTTGAACTTTTATTGAATTAAACTGACTATTTTTTTGTGTCTTATATTTAATTAGATAAAAATAAATCATTGACAGATTTATTTATTTTTTATTAAAATTACTTTTAATATTTATCATTTGACCATTTCTCGTTTAATAAAATAAATGACAAATAAATGAAAAAAATTTGGTTCAATCCTTCTTTTTTGAATCATAACAAATAATATAATTGTAATTTTTAATGATATATTTAAAAAAAAAATCTTTAGATCGAGATTTTATATTAACCCTACCCGGTCAATTGTCATTTATAATTTTAAGATCTCGCCTTTTATGTATATCACTTTTATAAATTTTTTGGTAAATCTGGAGCGAGATTTTAGAAAAAATTGTATTCGAAAGATTTTTAGAATTTTTTTTTATTAATAAATGTATCCATTCTTCAAATAAACATTTCGAATAACTATTCATAAAGCCATCAACAAAAAATTTTTTCAATTATTGTAAATATTTATTTCTTTTTTTCATTTAAAAGATCAAAGGTCTTTTTTTATTATGTAAAAATTTAAAGTCTATTCTTACAATTCAACTTCATTAAATATATAGTATATAGCATTTTAGATAAGACTGCAATATATTTTATTCTGATACAAAAAGATCATCGCAAATATTTATTCACCAGATCTGTCAGAGCTAAAAAAATAAATCCTCTGTCAGAAAATCTTATTAAACAACTAATAAAAATTTCACTCTAAAAGTACATCTACCTTTTTCGGCACGTTTTTTTAAAATTGAAAATTGAAAATTTTATGTTTTATGTTTTATATTTTTTTGATATATTTTTATCTTTTATATAGAGTTTAAATTATTTTTTAATTTTATATATTTTTGATATATATTTTGTAGAAAATTTAAATTATATATATATATATATATATAGTTCACTTTCTCACACTCAAAATTGTATTTTAACATTGAGTGATGGCTCGCAACAAAATAGATCGATACCGTAAAGTTCTTTCTCGAGACACCGTTCGTTTTCCATGTCCTAAATGTGGAATAAGTCTTTTGTCAAAAGAATATGAAAAACATTGTACGAAAGATTGTACGGACAACATGAATGCTAAAAAATGTTGTGTTTGGTGTTCTGGGGTTGAGAAATTCAAGAAAAAATATGACGCTGCGGACCATTTGTTAAAATGTTATAAGAAATTTAAATATTGTGTAACCGCAAAACAAAAAATTGAAAAAAGACCATCGTCATTAACAGAAGAATTACAATTTTTCGATTTTACACCTATGTGTGAAAAACAAAACTTTTTTGACTGCGAAAAAATATCTGACATTGATTACATGAAACCTGTTTGTCCTTTGGATTTGAGCGATGAAACTTTACTTGTACCTTTCAAAGACGATACTTTGAATCTGGCTGCTACCTGTCTCCAAAAATATGTTCACGGAGGTTACATTTGGTGCCACGGAATGGTGCGAGCCATAGCTTATAAAAGTTTTGTTCTCGCCATGGAAAAATACAATGATGACGGAAATATTAAGACTTTACCTTTTTCGTGTTGGTGCAATGGTGGAAATGAATCGGAGGCCTGTTTTAGACAACATAAACACATGATTTTTGTTTCGCGTTCTTCAGATGATTTCCTACGCGTTTGGAAAAATGTTGCCGCACATAAATCCATAAAAAAACCTTATCCTAAATTTAAGTGTAAGAGTTTTAGAGATATCGAATCCGAAATGCATCTGGTGAATACGATGGGCTATTTAAGCCAACGTGAATCTGAATGTAATTTTAAATTTTGCGAGGAGGAAGTGAAAATTAAAAAAACAGGAAGAAGGAAAGAAAATCATTTTTGTATCGCAGAAACTTTACCTTTGGATTATAGATTGGTATTGGCAACTTTGTGGGACGGAGGTATTATGAAATTGATAGGACAAAATTATAATCGTCGTGATCCTAAAGATTTGCTATACATTCCATTGGAAATGATGGATTCGAGATGGAAAGCTCAAATTAAGAACTTACCTGGAATTAAAATGAATTTAGTTTTACCAGTGACTGAGAATGTTCAAATTTCCAAAGAAGTCTCGGATCGCTATTTGCATTTGAATAATGGAAAAAAAATCTATTTTGTCGAACAACAGAAAACTGACACTGATGAAAAAATATTATTTTATAACGTCGTCGAAGAGGATTGGTGGGAACCTAGCCGGAGACAACAAGATTGTTTAAATTGTGCTAAACCAATCATGGAACGTTGCGAAGAATTGGAGAAAAAAAATAAAGATTTACGAATAGAAATTAAACAGAAACACGAAGAAATCAGGGAATTGAAAAACAAATTTGAGAATTTACGAGTGGAAATTGAACAAAGGCGCGAAGAAGAAGTTAGAGAATTGAAACATAAATTGAAAACCGTAGAAGACAAAAATGATTCACTTCAAAACAAAATCGAATATTTGAGAGAGACTGAAATTGCTAGATTGGTAGCCGAAAATGTTGAGCTAAAAAGAAGATTGTCTAAATATGAATCATAATTTTGTAATAATATATTTATTATGGTTTATAAATAAATATACCAGGATTCGAATTTTAAATATATAAAAATTTAAATTTAAAAAACATTTCAAAAATTTTCGGGATAAGATTATAATGCTTTTTTTTATGTCCCCAGTAGCGCAATTGGCTAGCGCGCGGTACTTTTAAAACAGTATAATTGTGAGTTCAATCCTCACATGGGGATAATTATTTCATGTCATTATTGGTTTTTTAATAAATACAAAACTCGAAAATGTTCAATTTAAAAAAAAAAACATCTGTGAATGTTTAAATATTTTTTTTGTTCTCAATATTCCTACATTTTTAAAAGTTAAAAAATTATTTTTTAATGATTATCATAATAATGTAAGATTTTATTTAACGATATTGAATAAACATTTTGTAAAACCCACGTTTATATATTTTAAAGTAGTCTGTAATGTATTTTATGTCTGGATGGATTTTTGAAACTCATCACAAATATTTATTTACCAGATCTGTAAGAAAATCTTAGTAAATAAATAATAAAAATTTCCCTATATAGTCACGACGAACCTAAATAATTGTATTTTAAAAACTTAGACTATTTTATAAATTTATTCATTTTTAAAATTACTTTTTTATATTTCATTTTTGGTAAATCGCTATTTTATTAACGTTAAAATTCAAATGATATTCTATCAAGGTTAAATAAGCCATTTTTAAAAAATGAAATTTGAATTTTAGTATTTCATTATATAGTGAAATTTCACATTTTTTGATAAATCGCTATCTAATTAAACGCTAAAATTCAAATGATATTTTATTTTAATTCGAGGTTAAATAAGCTATTTTCAAAAAATAAAATTTGAATTTTAACATTTAATTACTTAGCGAAATTTGAATTTTAGCATTTAATTTTATAGCGAAATCTCAGCGTTTTTGATAAAACGCTGTCTAATTAAACGCTAAAATTCAAATGATATTTTATTTTAATTCAACGTTAAATAAGCTATTTTTTTTAAATAAAATTTGAATTTTAGCACTTTATTATATAGAGAAATTTTAGATTTTAAAATTTCAATTTTGATAAATCACAATCTACTAAAATGTTAAAATTCAAATTATATTTTATTCTAATTCAATGTTAAATAAACTATTTTCTAAAAATAAAATTTGAATTTTAACATTTAATTACTTAGCGAAATTTCGAATTTTAAAATTTCAATTTTGATAAATCGCTATCTAATAAAACGCTAAAATTCAAATGAAATTTTATTTCAATTCAATATTAAATAAGCTATTTTTAAAAAGGAAATTTGAGTTTTAGCGATTAATTATATAACGAAATTCCAGATTTTAAAATTTCAATTTTGAAATTAATGCTTTTAAAATGCTAATTAAAATGGAATTTGAATTTTAGCATTTAATCAGATAACGACTGTTCGAATTTTAAAAATTCTATTTTGAAAAGTTGCTATATTATTAAATGCTAACGTTCAACTAGTATTTTTTAAAAACAGCTTGGTTAACTCTAAACTAGAATAAAATGTAATTTGAATTCTTGAAATATAATAAAATGGAATTTGAATTTTAGCATTTAATTAGATAGGGCTTTTTCAAATTTGAAATTTAAAAATCCGAAATTTCGCTATATTATTAAATGATAGTTAAATGCTAATTAAAATGCTTGTAAAACGCAAATTTTATTTTTTCAAATTTTAATTTTTCATATTCAAATTTTATTTTTTTAAAAACAGCTTGTTTAACCTTGAAATAGAATAAAATAGTATTTGACATTTAATTAGATTGCAACTTCTCGGATTTTAAAATTTCAAATTTGAAAAGTTGCTATCTAATTAAATGCTGAAATTCAACTACTATTTTTTTCTATTTCAATGTTAAACAAGGTTTTTTTTTTTTTTTTTTTTTTTTAATAATTTGAATTTTAGCATTTAATTATATATCGAAATTTCGGATTTTAGAATTTCAATTTTGGAAAGTCGATATCTAATTAATTGCAAAATTTGAAATTCCATTTTATACTATTTCAAATTTAAACAAGCCATTTAAAAAAAGTAAAATTTGTATTTTAGCATTTAACTAGATACCGACTTTGGATTTTTGAAGCATCACAAATATTTATTCACCAGATCTGTGAGAAAATCTTGGTAAATAAATAATAAAAATTTCAATATATAGTCACGACGAACCTAAATAATTGTATTATAAAAAACTTTAAAAAATTGCTTTTTTATAAATTTATTCATTTTTAAAATTGCTTTTTTATAAATATATTCATTTTTATCACAATTTTTATTTTTATTTTATTATTTTTATTTTAACGTTATTCTATATTTATATATAAGATGATAGCGTATTGCTAAAAACTAAATTTTACACTATGGTTATAGGTAAAAAGTTGAGACGAGCCAAGATTGTTTAAATTGTGTTAAACCAATTACGGAACAGTGCGAAGAAATAATTAGAGAACAAATTGAAAACCGTGGAAGAGTCACTTCAAGGAGAAATAGATCGCTTCAAAACAAAAACGACTTGCAAAAACGAATTAAATGCTTTTTAAAATGCTTTTAAAATGCTAATTAAATGATAAAATTCAACTACTATTTTTCAAAAAATAGCTTGTTTAACACAGAAATAGAATAAAATGTAATTTGAATTCTTGAAATAGAATAAAATAGAATTTGAATTTTAACCTTTTTATTCGATAGCGACTTTTCAAAATTGAAATTTTAAAATCCGAAATTTCGCTATATAATTAAATGCTTTTAAAATGCTAATTAAATGCTAAAATTCAACTATTAATTTTTAAAAAACAGCTTGTTTAACACTGAAACAGAATAAAATGTAATTTGAATTCTTGAAATAGAATAAAATGGAATTTCAATTTTAGCATTTAATTTGATAGTGACTTTTCAAAATTGAAATTTTGAAATCCTAGATTTCGCTATATAATTAAATAATAATTAAAATGCAAATTAAAATGCATTTAAAATGCTAATTAAATGCTAAAATCCAACTAGTATTTTTTAAAAATAGCTTGTTTAACCGTGAAATAGAATAAAATGTAATTTGAATTCTTGAAATAGAGTAAAATGAAGTTTGAATTTTAGCATTTAATTGGATAGCGACTTTTCAAAATTGAAATTTTAAAATCCTAAATTTCGATATATAATTAAATCCTAATTCAATGCTTTTTAAAATGCTTTTTAAAATGCTTTTAAAATGCCAATTAAAAAGGAATTTGAATTTTAGCATTTAATCAGATAGCGACTTTTCGAATTTTAAAATTTCTATTTTTAAAAGTTGCTATATAATAAAATGCTAAACATCAACTACTAGTTTTAAAAAATTGTTATTTTAACCCTAAACTAGAATAAAATTGTTATTTGAATTCTTGAAATAGAATAAAATGGTATTTGAAATTTAGCATTTAATTAGATAGCGACTTTTCAGATTTGAAAATTTCAGATTTGAAATTTCGCTATATAATTAAATGATAGTTAAATGCTAATTAAAGTGCTTTTAAAACACAAATTTAATTTTTTAAAAAATAAAATTTAATTTTTTAAATTCAAATTTTATTTCTTAAAAAAAGCTTGTTTAACCTTGAAATAGAATAAAATAGTATTAGGCATTTAATTAGATGGCATTTTTTTGAATTTTAAAATTCAATATTGAAAAGTTGCTAACTAAATATATGCTAAAAATTCAACTACTATTTTATTCAATTTCAAAGTTAAACAAGCTTTTTTTTAAAATAAATTATGAATTTTAGCATTTAATTATATAAGGAAATTTCGGATTTTAGAATTTCAATTTTGGAAATTCGATATTTAAGTAAATGCAAAAATTGAAATTCCATTTAATACTATTTCAAATTTAAACAAGCTATTTTTAAAAAGTAAAATTTGATTTTTTGCATTTAAATAGATACCGATTCTCATTACCGATCTGAAATTTCGCTATATAATTAAATGCTTTTAAAAATGCTTTTAAAATGCTAATAAAATGCTAAAAATCAACTATTATTTTTTAAAAAATAGCTTGTTTAACACTGAAACAGAATAAAATGTAATTTGAATTCTTGAAGTAGAATAAAATGTAGTTTGAAATTTAGCATTTAATTTGATAGTAACTTTTCAAAATTGAAATTTTAAAATCCTAGATTTCGCTATATAATTAAATGCTAATTAAATACTAATGAAAAGGCTTTTTAAAATGCAAATTAAAATGCTAAAATCCAACTAGTATTTTTTAAAAATAGCTTGTTTAACCGTGAAATAGAATAAAATGTAATTTGAATTTTTTAAATAGAATAAAATTGAATTTGAATTTTAGCATTGAATTGCGATAGCGACTTTTCGAATTTTAAAATTTCTATTTTGAAACGTTGCTATATAATTAAATGCTGAAGTTCAACTACTATTTTTACAAAATAGCTTGTTTAACCCTAAACTAGAATAAAATGTAATTTGAATTCTTGAAATAGAATTTGAAGTTTAGTATTTAATTAGATAACGTCTTTTATTTGAAATTTTAAAATCTGAAATTTCGCTTTATTATTAAATGATAGTTAAATGCTAATTAAAATCCATTTAAAACACAAATTTTATTTTTTCAAATTCAAATTTTATTTTTTCAAAACAGCTTGTTTAACCTTGAAATAGAATAAAATAGTATTTGGCAATTAATTAGATAGCAACTTTTCGGATTATAAAATTTGAAAAGTTATCTAATTAAATGCTAAAATTTAAATACTATTTTATTCTATTTCAAAGTTAAACAAGCTTTTTTTTTTAAATAAAATTCGAATTTTAACATTTAATTATATAACGAAATTTCGGATTTTAAATTTTCAATTTTGGAAAGTCTATCTAAGTAAATGCAAAAATTGAAATTCCATTTTATACTATTTCAAATTTAAACAAGCTTTTTTTAAAAAGTAAAATTTGAATTTAACATTTAATTAGACACCGAATTTCAAAATTGAAATATTAAAATACGAAATTTCGCTGTATAATTAAATGATTTTTAAAATGTTTTTTAAAATGCTTTTAAAATGCTCATTAAATGCTAAAATTCAACTATTATTTTTTGGAAAAATATCTTGTTTAACACTGAAATAGAATAAAATGTAAATTGAATTCTTGAAATAGAATAAAATGGAATTTGAATTTTACCATTTAATTCGATAGTGACTTTTAAAATCATCGATTTCGCTATATAATTAAATGCTAATTAAATACTAATTAAAATGCTTTTTAAAATGCTTTTAAAATGCTAATTAAAATGGAATTTGAATTTTAGCCTTTAATCAGACAGCGACTTTTCGAATTTCTATTTTGAAAAGTTGCTATATAGTTAAATGCTAAAGTTCAATTACTATTTTTAAAAACCAACTTGTTTAACCCTTAACTAGAATAAAATGTAATTTGAATTTTTGAAATAGATTAAAATGGAATTTGAAATTTAGCATTTAATTAGATAGCGACTTTTAAAATTTGAAATTTTCTAATCTGAAATTTCGCTATATAATTAAATGATAGTTAAATGCTAAATAAATGCTTTTAAAATGCTAATTAAATGCAAAATTCAACTACTATTTTTTAAAAAATAGCTTGTTTAACACTGAAATAGAGTAAAATGTAATTTGAATTCCTCAAATAGAATAAAATGGAATTTGAAATTTAGTATTTAAAGCGATAGTGACTTTTCAAAATTGAACTTTTAAAATCCGAGATTTCGCTATATAGTTAAATGCTAATTAAAATGCTTTTTAAAATGCTTTCAAAATGCTAATTAAATGCAAAATTCAACTACTATTTTTTAAAAAATAGCTTGTTTAACACTGAAATAGAGTAAAATATAATTTGAATTCTTGAAATAGGATAAAATGGAATTTGAAATTTAGTATTTAATGCGATAGTGACTGTTCAAAATTGAAATTTTAAAACCCGAGATTTCGCTATATAATTAAATACTAATTAAAATGTTTTTTAAAATGCAAATTAATGCTAAAATCCAACTAGTATTTTTTTAAAATCGCTTGTTTAACCATGAAATAGAATAAAATGTAATCTGAATTCTTGTAATAGAATAAAAAGGAATTTGAATTTTAGCATTTATGTGGATAGCGACTTTTCAAAATTGAAATTTTAAAACCCGAAATTTCGCTATATAAATAAATCCTAATTAAATGATAATTAAAATCCTTTTTAAAATGCATTTAAAATGCTAATTTAAATGGAATTTGAATTTTAACATTTAATCAGATAGCAATTTTTCTAATTTTAAGATTTCTATTTTGAAATGTTGCTATATAATTAAATACTAAAGTTCAACTACTATTTTTAAAAAATAGCTGTTTAACTTGTGTAATAAAATTTGAATTTATAACGCAATTTTGGATTTTAGAATTTCAATTTTGAAAAGTCAATATCTAAGAAAATGCTAAAATTGAAATTCCATTTTATTCTATTTCAAATTTAAACAAGCTATTTTAAAAAAGAAAAATTTGAATTTTAGCATTTAATTATATAATGACTTTTCAAAATTAAAATTTTAAAATTCTAGATTTCGCTATGTAATTAAATGCTAATTAAATACTAATGAAAATGTTTTTTAAAATGCAAATAAAAATGCTAAAATCCAACTAGTATTTTTTAAAAATTGCTTGTTTAACCGTGAAATAGAATAAAATGTAATTTGAATTTTTGAAATAGAATAAAATGGAATGTGAATTTTAGCATTGAATTGGATAGCGACTTTTCAAAATTGAAATTTTAAAATCCGAAATTTAACTATATAATTAAATGCTTTTTAAAATGCCTTTAACCCTCTGTACCATACTGTAGACTGTAGGCAACATACCGTTCGATCGTGGTTCAAATTCAAAGAATCGGTTCTACAACGTAATCACGCACTGTAGCCTGTCGTATACACTCACAGTTAGAGAATCTAGTATCTAGAAACACAACTGGATGGCGCCGTATGTCGTAAGTTGAAGTTCATTACTCGACAGTGGGTAACTAACGACAAGTGCGGACCAGCTCTGATTCAAAAAATAATAAAAAATAGTTTTTCGTGTGTTTTGTGTTTCATATTGAAACAGTGAAGAGGTAAGTGTTTCAAATTCATTGTATAATATTGATTTTGACCCAATTTCACGTATTTTATAGGATTTTATGCTAAAAAGTGTTTGTTGCCTGTAGGTGCTTTTGTTTGTTTTTTCGAAATTTATGAGAAATAAAAAAAAACCTGAAACACGTGTATTTTATTTTTTTCCAATTATTACGAAACAAATAAACACAAAAATATTAAAGGTCATGAGTTACAGAGGGTTAAAATGCTAATTAAAGTCTAAAATTCAACTACTATTTTTAAAAATATAGCTTGTTTAACTCTGAAATAGAATAAAATGTAATTTGAGTTCTTGAAATAGAATAAAATGGAATTTTAATTTTAGCATTTAATTGGATAGCGACTTTTCAAATTTGAAATTTTAAAATCCGAAATTTCGCTATGTAATTAAATCCTTATTAAATGCTAATTAAAATGCATTTTTAAAATACTTTTAAAATGCTAAAATTCAACTACTACTTTTTAAAAAATAGCTTGTTTAACACTGAAATAGAATAAAACTGTAATTTGAATTCTTGAAATAGAATAAACTGGAATTTGAATTTTACCTTTAATTTGATAGTGATTTTTGAACAAAAAATAAATTGAAATTTATTTTTTGTTTAACACTGAAATAGTATAAAATGTAATTTGAATTACTTAAATAGAATAAAATGGAATTTGAATTTTAGCATTTAATTAGATAGCGACTTTTCAAATTGAAATTTTAAAATTCAACTGCTGAATGCTAAAATTCAACTACTATTTTTTTAAAAAATAGCTTGTTTAACACTGAAATAGAATAAAATGTAATTTTAATTCTTGAAATAGAATTTTCAAATTGAAATTTTCATATAATGTATGTAAAATGTAATTTAAATTCTTCAAATAAAATAAATTGAAATTTATTTTGTGTTTAACACTGAAATAGTATAAAATGTAATTTGAATTACTGAAATAGAATAAAATGGAATTTGAATTTTAGCATTTAATTAGATAGCGACTTTTCAAATTGAAATTTTAATGTAATGTGTGTAAAATGTAATTTAAATTTTTTAAATAGAATAAATTGAAATTTAATGTTTGCTTTTAATTATCGAATTTTCAAAATTAAAATTTTAAAATTCAACTGCTGAATGTTAAAATTCAAATACTATTATTTTAAAAACAGCTTGTTTAACACTGAAATTGAATAAAATGTAATTTGAATTTTAGCATTTAATTAGATAGCGACTTTTCCATTTAATTAGCGATTTTTCAAAATTGAAATTTTAAAATTCAACTGCTGAATGCTAAAATTCAACTACTATTTAAAAAAATAGCTTATTTAGCACTGAAATATAATAAAATGTAATTTGAATTCTTGAAATAGAATAAAATAGAATTTGAATTTCAGCATTTAATTAGATAGTGACTTTCCAAATTGAAATTTTAATGTAATGTATGTAAAATGTAATTTAAATTCTTAAAATAGAATAAATTGAAATTAAATTTTTGTTTAACACTGAAATAGAATAAAATGTAATTTGAATTCTTGAAATAGAACAGAATGGAATTCGAATTTTAGCATTTAATTAGATAGCGACTTTTCAAATTGAAATTTGTTTAACACTGAAATAGAATAAAACGTAATTTGAAATATTGAAATAGAATAAAATGGAATTAGAATTTTAGAATTTAATTAGATAGCGACTTTTCAAATTGAAATTTTAAAATTCAACTGCTGAATGCTAAAATTCAACTACTATTTTTTAAAAATGGCTTGTTAAACACTGAAATAGAATAAAATGTAATTTTAATTCTTGAAATAGAATTTTCAAATTGAAATTTTAATATAATGTATGTAAAATGTAATTTAAATTCTTAAAATAAAACAAATTGAAATTTATTTTTTGTTTAACACTGAAATAGTATAAAATGTAATTTGAATTACTGAAAAAAAATAAAATGGAATTTGAATTTTAGCATTTAATTAGATAACGACTATTCAAATTGAAATTTTAATGTAATGTATGTAAAATGTAATTTAAATTTTTGAAATAGAAAAAATTGAAATTTAATTTTAGCTTTTAATTATCGAATTTTCAAAATTAAAATTTTAAAATTCAACTGCTGAATGTTAAAATTCAAATACTAGTTTTTTAAAAGCAGCTTGTTTAACACTGAAATAGAACAAAATGTAATTTGAATTTTAGCATTTAATTAGATAGCGACTTTTCAATTAATTTAGCGAATTTTCAAAATTGAAATTTTAAAATTCAACTGCTGATGCTAAAATTCAACTACTATTTAAAAAAAAATAGCTTATTTAGCACTGAAATAAAATAAAATGCAATTTGAATTCTTGAAATAGAGTAAAATGGAATTTGAATTTTAGCATTTAATTATATAGTGACTTTCCAAATTGAAATTTTAATGTAATGTATGTAAAATGTAATTTAAATTCTTGAAACGCAAGAAATAGAAATTTAATTTTTGTTTAACACTGAAATAGAATAAAATGTAATTTAAATTTTAGCATTTAATTAAATAGAGAATTTTCCATTTAATTAGCGAATTTTCAAAATTGAAATTTTAAAATTCTACTGCTGAATGCTAAAATTTAACTACTATTTAAAAAAATAGCTTATTTAGCACTGAAATATAATAAAATGTAATTTGAATTCTTGAAATAGAATAAAATAGAATTTGAATTTCAGCATTTAATTAGATAGTGACTTTCCAAATTGAAATTTTAATGTAATGTATGTAAAATGTAATTTAAATTCTTAAAATAGAATAAATAGAAATTTAAGTTTTGTTTAACACTGAAATAGAATAAAATGTAATTTGAATTCTGGAAATAGAATAAAATTCCATTTTATTCTTGAAATAGTAATTTCAATTTCAAATTGAAATTTTAATGTAATGTATGTACAATGTAATTTAAATTCTTTATTTAGAATAAATTGAAATTTAATTTTTGTTTAACAATGAAATAGAATAAAATGTAATTTAAATTCTTGAAATAGAATAGAATGGAATTCGAATTTTAGCATTTAATTAGATAGCGACTTTTCAAATTGAAATTTTAAAATTCAACTGCTGAATGCTAAAATTCAACTACTATTTTTTAAAAAAAAAGCTTGTTTAACACTGAAATAGAATAAAATGTAATTTTAATTCTTGAAATAGACTTTTCAAATTGAAATTTTAATATAATGTATGTAAAATGTAATTTAAATTCTTGCAATAAAATAAATTGAAATTTATTTTTTGTTTAACACTGAAATAGTATAAAATGTAATTTGAATTACTTAAAAAGAATAAAATGGAATTTGAATTTTAGCATTTAATTAGATAGCGACTTTTCAAATTAAAATTTTAATGTAATGTATGTAAAATATAATTTAAATTTTTGAAATAGAATAAATTGAAATTTAATTTCAGCTTTTAATTATGGAATTTTCAAAATTAAAATTTTAAAATTCAACTGCTGAATGTTAAAATTCAAATACTATTTTTTTAGAAAACAGCTTGTTTAACACTGAAATAGAATAAAATGTAATTTAAATTTTAGCATTTAATTAGATGGCGACTTTTCAATCTAATTAGCAAATTTTCAAAAATGAAATTTTAAAATTCAACTGCTGAATGCTAAAATTCAACTACTATTTAAAAAAAATAGCTTATTTAGCACTGAAATAAAATGAAATGTAATTTGAATTCTTGAAATAGAATAAAATGGAATTTGAATTTTAGCATTTAATTAGATAGTGACTTTCCAAATTGAAATTTTAATGTAATGTATGTAAAATGTAATTTAAATTCTTGAAATACAATAAATAGAAATTTAATTTTTGTTTAACACTGAAATAGAATAAAATGTAATTTGAATTCTTGAAATAGAATTAAATTCCATTTTATTCTTAAAATGGGAATTTCAAATTCAATTAGAAATTTTGATTTATTGTATGTAAAATGTAATTTAAATTCTTGAAATAAAATAAATTGAAATTTATTTTTTGTTTAACACTGAAATAGTATAAAATGTAATTTGAATTACTTAAATAGAATAAAATGGAATTTGAATTTTAGCATTTAATTAGATAGCGACTTTTTAAATTAAAATTTTAATGTAATGTATGTAAAATGGAATTTAAATTTTTGAAATAGAATAAATTGAAATTTAATTTCAGCTTTTAATTATGGAATTTTCAAAATTAAAATTTTAAAATTCAACTGCTGAATGTTAAAATTCAAATACTATTTTTTTAAAAAACAGCTTGTTTAACACTGAAATAGAATAAAATGTAATTTAAATTTTAGCATTTAATTAGATGGCGACTTTTCAATCTAATTAGCAAATTTTCAAAAATGAAATTTTAAAATTCAACTGCTGAATGCTAAAATTCAACTACTATTTAAAAAATATAGCTTATTTAGCACTGAAATAAAATGAAATGTAATTTGAATTCTTGAAATAGAATAAAATGGAATTTGAATTTTAGCATTTAATTAGATAGTGACTTTCCAAATTGAAATTTTAATGTAATGTATGTAAAATGTAATTTAAATTCTTGAAATACAATAAATAGAAATTTAATTTTTGTTTAACACTGAAATAGAATAAAATGTAATTTGAATTCTTGAAATAGAATAAAATTCCATTTTATTCTTAAAATAGGAATTTCAAATTCAAATAGAAATTTTGATTTATTGTATGTAAAATGTAATTTAAATTCTTAAAATAAAATAAATTGAAATTTATTTTTTGTTTAACACTGAAATAGTATAAAATGTAATTTGAATTACTTAAATAGAATAAAATGGAATTTCAATTTTAGCATTTAATTAGATAGCGACTTTTCAAATTGAAATTTTAATGTAATGTATGTAAAATGGAATTTAAATTTTTGAAATAGAATAAATTGAAATTTAATTTTAGCTTTTAATTATCGAATTTTCAAAATTAAAATTTTAAACTTTACCTGCTGAATGCTAAAATTCAACTACTATTTTTAAAAAATAGCTTGTTTAACACTGAAATAGAATAAAATGTAATTTTAATTCTTGAAATAGAATTTTCAAATTGAAATTTTAATGTAATTTAAATTTTTAAAATAAAATAAAAAGTAATTTGAATTCTTGAAATAGAATAAAATGGAATTTGAATTTTAGCATTTAATTAGATAGCGACTTTCAAACTGAAATTTTAATGTAATGTATGTAAAATGTAATTTAAATTCTTGAAATAGAATAAATTGAAATATAACTTTAGCATTTAATTACATACGGAATTTTCAAAATTGAAATTTTCAAATGCAACTACTATTTTTTAAAAAAATAGCTTGTTTAACACTGAAATAGAATAAAATGTAATTTGAATTCTTGAAATAGAATAAAATGGAATTTGAATTTTAGCGTTTAATTTCATAGCGACTTTTCAAATTGAAATTTAAAGTAATGTATGTAAAATGTAATTTAAATTCTTGAAAAATAATAAATTGAAATTTAATTTTAGCATTTAATTAGATAGCGAATTTTCAAAATTGAAATTTTAAAATCCGAAATTTCGCTATATAATTAAATGTTAATTAAGAGGCCTCTTAAAATGCTTTTAAAATGCTAATTAAATGCTAAAATTCAACTACTATTTTTAAAAAAATAGCTTTTTTAACACTTAAATAGAATAAAATGTAATTTGAATTCTCGAAATAGAATAAAATGGAATTTGAGTTTTAGCATTTATTTAGGTAGCGTCTTTTCAAATTGAAATTTTAATGTAATGTATGTAAAGTGTAATGTAAATTCTTGAAGTAGAATAAATTGAAATTTAATTTTTGTTTAAGTTTGAAATAGAATAAAATGTAATTTGAATTCTTGAAATAGAATTAAATGGAATTTGAATTTTAGCATTTAATTAGATAGCGACTTTTCAAATTGAAATTTGTTTAACACTGAAATAGAATAAAATGTAATTCGAATTCTTGAAATATAAATAAAATGGAATTTGAATTTTAACATTTAATTAGATAGCGACTTTTCAAATTGGAATTTTAATGTAATGTATATAAAGTGTAATTTATATTCTTGAAATAGAAAAAAATTGAAATTTAATTTTAGCATTTAATTAGATGGCGAATTTTCAAAATTGAAATTTTAAAATCCGAAATTTCGCTATATAATTAAAATGCTTTTAAAAATGCTTTTAAAATGCTAATTAAAATGGAATTTGAATATTAGCATTTAATCAGATCGCGACTTTTCGGATTTTAAAATTTCAAATGTGAAAAGTTGCTATCTAATTAATTTCTAAATTGCAACTACAATTTAAAATAAATCTTGTTTAACCCTAAACTAGAATAAAAAGTAATTTGAATTCTTGCAATAGAATAAAATATAATTTGAAATCTTGCAATAGAATAAAATATAATTTGAAATCTTGCAATAGTATAAAATGGAATTTGAATTTTAGCCTTTAATTTGATAGCGACATTTCAAATTTGAAATTTTAAAATCCGAAATTTCGCTATATCATTAAATGATAATTAAATGCTAATTAAAATGCTTTTAAAAGGCAAATTTAATTTTTTTAAATAAAATTTTATTTTTTAAAATTCAAATTTTATTTTATAAATATAGCTTGTTTAACTTTGAAATAGAATAAAATAGTATTTAGCTAGATTACATAGCAACTTTTCGGATTTTAAAATTTCAATTTTGAAAAGTTGCTATCTAATTACATGCTAAAATTCAACTACTATTTTATTCTATTTCAAGGTTAAACAAGATTTTTTAAAAAATAAAATTTGAATTTATCATTTAATTAGATAACGAAATTTCGGATTTTAGAATTTTAATTTTGGAAAGTCGATATCTCAGTAAATGTAAAAATTGAAATTCCATTTTATACTATTTCAAATTTCAACAAGCTATTTTTAAAAAGTAAAATTTGAATTTTAACATTTAAGTAGATAGCGACTTTTCAAAATTGAAATTTTAAAATTGAAATTTCGCTATATAATTAAATGGTAATTAAAATGCTTTTTAAAAGGCTTTATGCTAAAATTCAACTACTATTTTTTTTTAAATAGCTTGTTTAACACTGAAATAGAATAAAATGTAATTTGAATTCTTGAAATAGAATAAAGTGGAATTTGAATTTTAGCATTTAATTAGATAGCGACTTTTCAAATTGAAATTTTTAAAACCGAAATTTTGCTACATAATTAAATGATAATTAAATGCTAATTAAAATGCTTTTAAAATGCTAATTAAAATGGGATTGTAACTTTAGCATTTAATTAGATAGCAACTATTCGGATTTTAAAATTTCTATTTTGAAAAGTTGCTATCTAATTAAATGCTAAAGTTCAAATACTATTTTTAAAAATTAGCTTGTTTAACCCTAAACTAGAAGAAAATGTAATTTGAATTCTTGAAATAGAATAAAATGGAATTTGATTTTTAACATTTAATTAGATTTTTAAATTTTAAAATCCCAAATTTCTTTATATAATTAAATGCTAATTAAAATGCTTTTAAAATTCAAATTTTATATTTTTAAAAATAGCTTGTTTGACCTTGAAATAGAAAAAAATAGTAATTGAATTTTATCAGTTAATTAGATAGCAAATTGTCGAATTTTAAAATTTCAAAATGCTAAAATTCAACTACTATTTTATTCCAATTCAAGGCCCTTTAAAAAAATAAAATTTGAAT
The DNA here is from genome assembly GCA_963930645.1 of Salticus scenicus. NCBI lineage: Eukaryota > Metazoa > Arthropoda > Arachnida > Araneae > Salticidae > Salticus > Salticus scenicus. Next base: position 106,181,514 of record OZ005652.1, read on the forward strand.
TTTAGCATTTAATTATATAACGAAATTTCGGATTTTAAAATTTCAATTTTGTAAGTCGCCATCTAAGTAAATGCTAAAATTGAAATTCCGTTTTATTCTATTTCAATTTTAAACAAGCTATTTTTAAAAAGTAAAATTTGAATTTTAGTATTAAATTATATAGTGAAATTTTGGGTTTGATTATTTAATCACCCTCCCACTGTACTTTAAATTGAACTTAATTTTTTTACTTTCATTTGAATCTAGTTTAATTAACATTAGTTCATAGAGCCAATATAACTGTAAAGTTTATATATTTCATAATCTCATGACGTCATTTATTACGCAACTTTCAACTCACATCAAGTATAAAAGGCTGTGGCATTGTTTAGAATCTCAGATCTCTGGATTTATAACCATGGAGCAAGAATTCTAAACGATTTAATGCTATGCTAATTGTACTGGAAAGTCATCATTAAAAGTGCTAATAACTTCCTAAATGTGATTCAACTATACTTAAAGGATGGATGATGCATTTCTTGTGAGAAATTCAAAAAGTAAATGATTTAGAGAAAACCAATTGATCGCCACAAAGACTAAACCTTTTCATTAGTCTTTCTAATAATGTCATCGTAAAAAAATTGTATTAAATACTGAATTTCATTATTGTAAAGAAAAAGAGGAGTGTTTAAAAAAAAATATGCTTGACAAGTTGTTCTTTTTTTAAAGATTTATATATTGGAATAAACTGTCACTAAACGATAAAAAATGTTATGCAACTTTCAACGCACATGAAGTATAAAAAAGACTGTAGCAGTTGTTTAGAATCTCAGATCTTTGGATTGATAACTATGGAGATTGAAGTAAGAATTTTAAACGTTATAATGGCTATGCTAATTATACTGGTCATTAAAAGTGCTAATAAATTCCGAAATGTGCATTCAACAATACTTAAAAAGATGGTGCGAGATGATTCAGAGAAAACTTTATATCAATTGGATCAGTGGTCACCACAAAGACTAAATCTTTTTCTTTAGTCTTTCTAATAATTGCATTTATTATGAGAAAGTCATCGTAAAATAATTGACAGTTTGGGGATATTCAACAAATAATATTTAAAAATTTGTATTAAAGACTGACATCATAAAGAAAAAAGTCGTATTTTAAAAAACATTTGACAAAATGTTGTTCATTTTTTAAGGATTTATATATTTATTTATATAATATGTACATTTTTAATTTGCAATTCAAAATGAACTGTTATTTGACCGTTTGTTTCTGTCGTTTATTTATTTTATTTTATTTTATTTTATTTTTATTTTTAATTTTTTTTCCTTTTAATATTTATCTATATTTAAAAAAAAGATATGAATATATAAAAGCGACTATTATTACAAATAACAATTATTAACGTTGTAAAGAAAAAACAGAAATGGATGCAAATGTATATAGATTCTGATAATGTAAAAATTCTATCTCAATCGTTATCAGAAATTGAATTCAATGATTTTTGATATTAAATTGATTGAATTGCTACAGGCCTTTCACATTATGATTTAAAGTTATTAGGATTTTCAAAAGAACAAATTTTAGCTATATTTTATTTAATTGATCCTGAAAATGCAAGAAAGGGAATATTTATTATGGTGAATGTTGTTTATATTCAATCGACGAAAATATTGTAAATTTAGGTCGTCATATAAATTGTCTATCAATGCGTCCAAAATCTTTAGACTGTTCTATTTTTTAAAATTCACTTGACAAAAATATTGTTATGTCATGTTGTAAACATTTATTTCATATAAAATGTCTATCAAAATGGCAGTCTACTTGTGCAATCTGTTGACAGCATTTGAAAATATATATGGTATCCCAAATTAATTAGAAATTGGATATCGAAAAGTACAAATGCTTTTCATATTTTAAATTCAATTAAAGGAATAAAAATTAGATTATCATAACATATTGTTTAAGATTTTAAATTTCGATGGTCACTTTAAAAGGATAAATTTTAAAAGTGATAAAAGTCGAGATAATAATAATTGACCATGACATTAATACTTTAATAAGTTGTGACATGATTTTATTTTTTATTTATTTATATTATTTTATAATATTTTTTAAAATAAAAAGAAAAACTAAGCTCCACCCTTTTTGTTCAAACTATATATATCACACTGTTTTTCACTTAGATTTCAGTTCACCATGAAACATCTCGTTGAAACTATTGTGATAAATTTTATTAGACAATCCATAAAGAATAAATTACCAAACTTTAATGATATTTCACAATAACTCAAATTCAAAAAAAGACATGACAAGAGATATATTAAAAGAATATCTTTAACCTCCAGAAAAAGACCAAAAAGTTGCATATGATGAAAAATTTTTAGATTGTTTGTCACATTTGAATAAAGAAGTTGAAATATAATTGAAAAATTAAAACAAGTTATGTTTTTCAAAAGCAAAACATTTGTTTTCCAATGTCTGAACTAAACAATCACTAGAGGCCAAATATTGTGGATCTTACAGAATATTACAAGATATAGAAGAAGATAATTGTATAAACCACCTGTGGACTCATATCATGTAAAAAGAAATGCTAATTTTAAATATCTAACTGTGAGGAATAAAAATAAACAATTTGATGTGTATTCTCAAATAAATATATAATTGGTGTTAAACAGTGTCATGGAAAAATATTTAAAACATTATTGCAAAAAGTTTAAAATTGAAACTTTGTTTATACACACACAGAAACATTTTAAATTAAATATGAAAAGTGTTAAATATTTTAATGTGAAAAAAGATAAAATCATATGTACCAAGATAAAGATTGTTTAGCAGGTCTATGTACTTTAAAATATTTCATGCTGTAAATTTCAAAGATTGTGATTGTAATTAGTTTTAATTTTTTATCCTGTTTAAATTATCTTATGTATGTCTAATTGAGATGTTTTTTTTTTAGAAATGTAAGGTTTGTTTTTTAAAATAAATACTAGTTATTGCTGTGTGTTAATTTCTTTCACAATAAAATTGACAAAGATGAAAAAAAAGAAATTATATAAAAAAGAATACATAAGATTTTTATTTTACTTTGAACAAGAAGAAAAAAAGCACGGATATGAAAAATCCTCGAAAAAGAGAAAAAAATAAAGATCTGTTACAGATAAAATTTATATTAATACGATAGGATAAGTTTTGCAGCATTATAATAATAATAATAATAATAATAACTATTTTTATGTGTTATAATTAACATTCAAAGCCTTAAAAGGTCATGATGTAAACTAAAATAGTCCTGTCGTATTAATATGTTCATATAATTAAAATTTTATGAATCTATAAAAAGAATATCTCTTTACAGGTTTATTTTTAAAATATATCATCTTTAATGTTGTGTTCTTTTCACAAAAAAAGAGAAAAAATGATAAAGATGAAAAAAAGAATATATAAAAAAATATATGATAGATAAAGTATGATATATTTTTAAGAAAAATTGAATTTAAGAGAGAATATATAAGATTATTTTTTTACTTTGAACAAGAAGAAAAAAAACATGGATATGAAAAAAAATAAAGATCTGTTACAGATAAAATTTATATTAGTACGATAGGACTATTTATAAGTTTTGCAGCATTGTAATAATAATAATAATAATAGACATAATAACTATTTTTATTTGTTATAATTAAAATATGTAATGATGCAAACTTAAACAGTCCTTTCGTATTAATATGTTCATAAAATTACAATTTTATGAATCTATTAAAGGAATATCTTTTTGTAGGTTTATTTTTAAAATAAATAATCTTTACTGTTGTGTTCTTTTAACAAAGAAAGATAAAATTGATAAAGATGAAATATATACATATATATATATATATATATATAGAATATATATATATATATATAGATGAAATATATATATAGTTACAAATTAAACACTCCACGCAACTTATCTCCGCAACAATTTCAAGGAACGTATTTTTCAAAGTACAGTAATAAAATATAAATCTGATTTTTTTTATCTAATTATTAGAAGGCAATTTCTAGTTCTTATTTTGAAATTACTATAATTCATGAGGTTTAAACGAAAAGATTTTTAATTTATAAGAACAGCATGAACTTTTGGTAAACTAATGATGATTTTCCTCTAACGAAAGTGCACGGGATTAATTTACTTATATCGAAGAAACAATTATTTAATTATCTACCAAAAATTAATTAATATTGTTTACTAATTATATTATTCGTTACCTTTTGAAGTTTCTTTCGAACCTTTTCCTTAAGGGATATAAAAATCAGACGCTTAATAAAATCACTTTGGTTCAGAATGATTTTAATAAGCGGCGGGAACTGTATATACAGAAAGAGAGATAAACGAAACGTTCAGACAGGTTTGATTGCATCATTCACGAAAAGACAGGTGGAATTGAATGTAAACAGCTGACATTACAAACAGCTGACTTGTATTTGAGGTCACAAGCTAGCTTCGTGCGTTTTTATTTAAAAGAATTTTACTTTAAGGCAACATGGAAAAAAATCATAGAAAACCATTTTAAAATTTGGTTGTAATTTAATTGTTTCATTTGAATCATTTTTAACAAAGACCACAATTTAAAACATTTCATGGTGATAATGTTAAAATCTTTTAATTTTAAAATTATTTGTAATCATTACAAAACAGATTGAAAGGACTTAACGAAATGACTCGAAATTTTGGATAAACATAATTTAAGTTTACGAAATTATGTGTTACATTTGAGAATTTATTCAAAATAAGTTTTAAATATGACAACTCGTTCTATGAACCAGTTTTTAAGTTATATTTAAAAAACTACCTACACTCAAATCTGCATTTCAATGATTTAAATGATTTAAAGAGTTAAAATTTTAAAATTTCATAATTCTTAACTGTGGATAACTTTTGCCAAAATTTTTGGATTATTAAAAGAATTTTTAATACTATCTTATGTGTCCAGTTTCTACATATATTAAAGAAAAATCATGCATTGATTAGTAACACTTTCCAACTGTACGTAGTTGTTGTATTGAATAACTTTTAATATTTTTTGCCACTGGACAGATAGAATAATTGATTTTAAAATTACTCTTAGGCATTTTGGAAAGTGTTAAAAAGGCTTAACACAAAAGACCGTTAGATTATAATTACAGCTTTTGATCTCTCTGAATATTTTAGTGTAGCCCTGTAAATCAGAAAGTTAATCATATATTCTATACAAAGCATTATTTTAGAATATTAATAATACATTTCAATATTTTTATGATTTTCACAGTAACAATTTTTTATTAATAGCTCTTAATATAACTGGATATTTTTGTGCGACCCTCTAATGCTAATCATGCTATATTCTATGCAAAAGCATTCTTTTGTGCATATAAATAACATATTTCAATTTCCTAAATCTTCGTGTAAAGTAAAGTTATTAAAATTTGATTTATAGAAATATCTCTCATAAAATGCAATGTTTTGGAATACTTTTGAGTGTCCCTGTACATAAATCCATTTTATACAGAAACTTGAATAACATATTTCAATTTCATTAAGAACAGTAAAGATATGAAAATATGGTTTATAAAAATATCTTTCATAGAACACAATGCTTTGAAATATTTTTCGGGACAAAGAGGTCAAATTTCAATAGGGACATATCAGTTTCATGAAATTTCCGTTTTCTTGTGTTATATTTAAGTTTGCCTAAATTCATATCATTAGTTTTGAAATAAATGAAATTTATCGCTTGGTTTTCCAGGCCTGTTGAATTATTACGTATTTTTTTCTCTTGGCGTTGAAATATAAAAAATTACGCAGACATTGAAAGATCCTGAATAAATATACATGTAGTAATATTTATCTTTACTACATGTATATTTTTAAATGAGGTCTCTCTTAAAACAGCTCATTATTTTTAATTATTACTATCCAATATAAGAAAGAATAAGAATTCACTTTAAAATACTTTTTAATATTCTTTAAAATGTGTTAAGAACTTCAAATTTTTATTAATATCTCTTAATGTATATTTAAAGATTGATGTGTTTGATCTGAAGCAACAATTTAAATAAATTGATTGGACTTTGAAAAACGAAAATGACATTTTTAATAAAGAAAATGACAAAAATTTTTAAGAAGTAGAAAAAATTCAAAATTTGTGTAGAAAGGATTAATTATTAATTAATGAATAAATTATTAATTTTCAAAAATGATGAGATTTATAAAATCTAAAAATTATGAAATGTCAATTGAAAATTGTATTTCAAACTTTAAATTGTTTTAAGAAACAAGATTTGAATTTCAATACTTATATTTAGAGATCAATTTATTTTATAAATGACAATTTATATACAATTAATTAAAAAAATAAAAACTTATCAGGTTTTAATTTCAACTCTGTGTGATTTGATAAATATGATAATTTTTGATCTGATGTATGTATTTTAAAAAGTACATTGCATTTCAAATTTTAAAAATTAAAAAAATTATTTTAATAAAATGAGTTAAAGTGAAAAAAAGATTTTTTAAGGTTCTTTTTAAATATTGACTCATTCTTTGGCATTCTGAGAAAGGTTTCATGTACAGTTAATTATTTGAGTGACTGTAGTGATATTGTGTTAATATGTGTGAAATATACTAATTGGATACTTTTACACACAAATCTGTATAATGTAAAATTGATAATTTTACACACAAATCTGTATAATCTAAAATTCATAATTAAAATCATAGAATCACTCTCTAACTCTAAAAAAAAAAGACTTTTATTTATGATACAATATTTTTAATTATTTCTTCAATAGGCTAAAATTTTTAACATTATTATGAGAAATATTATACAGAACATATAAAAAATGTAAAATTTTATTACGATTCGTTTGTTTTAAAAAATTAAGCTTGTTTTGCGTTTTTTCTTAACATTTCTTCTATAATCTTTTTTGTTCTTGTTGTTTACTCAGTTTCAAAAGTCTTCAAACAAAAATTATCTCCGTCCAAGACAGATTTCACTTTTTTACCGGGTTTGCCAAACGGATCTTTATTGGAAGACAAATCGCTTTTAATACAATCTATTAAACCACAATCATCCATGAATTCTATCAATGTCTTGGATGCCGATGTGAAAAAAGGATTCAATTCGTCTCTAAATTTGTTTGCAAACTCTCCAATAAAACATCCTGTGACGATCAAACATTCCATAACCCAAGGCTGATAACAATTACGATCTCGCCATTGATGAAATGTCAAAAGATGGCCGTCTAAAAGGCTTCGAACTCTAGGAGATAGAGATGACAAATCAGAATCGACAATAGATTTTAATTTTTCCTTCAACTTGGGAATCGCATCTTCAATTTTGTCGATGGTGATACCCATATGTATTGGTGGGATCTGAAAATAGACTTTAAGCATTCTCAAAATGGAAAGAGCAAATTTATGTTCCCTCGGTCTGGATCATACATGTGATTTACATCGTCAACTAACATTTCTTCATCTGTTTCATCCGGGTTTGCAAGATGAACACAATCTCGGAGTAGATAGTGAAAAGCGTTTTTGATAGAATCAAAGTAATTCATTATCAAAGATGATATAAAAAATTTTAAATTACCAAGATTTGTTAGAATACGAGAAAAACGGCTATATATATACTAAATCTAAAATTATAAAAAGTAAAAAATTAAAAATTTAAACTAAAATTATAATAATTTAAAAAATTTAAACTAAAATTATAAAAATTTAAAAAATTTAAACTAAAATTATAAAAATTTAAAAAATTTAAACTAAAATTATAAAAATTTAAAAAATTTAAACTAAAAATATAAAAATTAAAAATTTTAAATCTAAAATTATAAAAAAAAATTTCAATTAATTTTTTTTTTTTAAATAGACTTATTATTTAATATTCCGAGAAAGGTTTCGTGTTCACTTAATTTTTTGAGTGACTGTAGAGATATTGTGTTAATACATGTGAAATATACTATTTGGATACTTTTACACACAAATCTGTATAATCTAAAATTGATAATTTTACACACACAAATCTAATTTTAATAAAAATATGATACATTTATCTACTCTTAATATGAAATATGAATATTAAAAATTATACATTTTATAATTTAGATATTAGAGTTCTGAAATGTAAAATTATTATGATATTTAAATTATGCATTTTAAAATTATGAAATGTAAAAAATTGCAATTATAACAATTCTTCTTTATGAGACTTTCTGAAATATTGGAAATGTTACATTGAAAATGAAAATATTAGATATAGATTTGTATACAGGGCGACAAAGCAAAATCGTTGTCTGAAAACAATAGTCCTGTCGTACTAAAAATAATTTGAATAAATAAATACTTAAAAAATACATTTTATTAATTCATTAATTTCTTTATTCAATTTCTACAAAATGTCATCATAAACAGTTTTTTTTAATCCACCACGTATTAATTCTAAATATTCATCAGAATAAATCGGTATATTATCTTTCTGTACAAGTACGGCACATTTACTGAATTCACCTTCCATAGGTTCAGGTAATAAATCTAAACAAAAGCTACGTGCCACAGCATCATTACCGCTTTTAGGTAATTCACAAGGTATAATACTTGCATTAAATACATGTGCTGTGACTAAAGACATATCTTCTTCTTTCTCCTTATATGTAAAGTTCCACAGAATAACAGAATTATGAAAATTTTTCAAAAACTCATATGTTGGTATATCAACAGCCACCAGTGTACAGTCTTCACAAAAATATTGTTGACATATTTTTTGAAACTCATATAAAACGTTTTTAAAACATCTCGGACTATTATCCCATTTTGTAAATAAATCAATCTTGAGAGTTTCAAAAGGTGATTCGGTGGAAGTGAAACTCATACATTTTGGAATTTTTTTATTTTCGAAAGAGATGAAAGAAAGATGAATAGTGTAATGCGGCTCCATCATCGTGGTGAAAATGGTATAACTGCTAATGATTATCTATTCTTATATATAGGGAGAGATATTTTATATTGCACAATTCACAATTTACGCAATAGATTTCATTTTATAATTTTTACTTTTTCAAAATAGATGTTACAGATGAATTTGAAGTATATATCGAATTGCATGATATTTATATATTAACATTCCATCCATAATAATACCAGTGTATGTAAATTCTAAACAATAAAAATTTTTATTACTCACAAAACTTTGTAAATTTAAAAATGCCATGACTTTGTTCTTTTCTTTAAAAGGAACAAATAAATATTTAATATTACTACAGGTATTATATATAAATAAATACACAAGGATTTTTATTATGAATTGGAATTTAAAATATATAACAATTAAAACTTTAAAAAAATTTCCGTAAAAAAATTTTAAAAGCGAAAATTTACATTTTACATTTTACATTTTATATTTTATAAATTTTAAATTTTAAAATTTATAAAATATAAAATGTGAAATATAAAAAAATGTAAATTTTAAAATTATTAGTATAAAATAATTAATGTGTTATCTTTTTTTAATACTCAATAAGAATCATTTAATTATGTCACTTACTCTTTTTAATTTATCATATGATATATTGATAAATATGTTTAAAAATTATATTCCCCTTTATGATAAACTAATGTTATTAGACTTACCCAATTTCCATGAACTGTTATCAGATTTTAATTGTTGGTCAATTCCTCGAGACAAATTTTTCGGATTTATAGAAACAATACGTATAATAAAACCGGGGTTTTATCTGGATCCTCGTAACAATTTGTGTTATATATCTATAGATGAAAAAAACGCAACTTTATTTGCACGTTATTTTGAATATTTTGAAATTGACGATTTAGAAAAATCATATCCATCTCTAAATAATATGATAAAGGAAAAATATTTTATGAACAATACAATAACAGAAAAAATCTATTGGATTGATTTTAATAATTACCTTTATAATACATTCCGAAAATTATACTTTCCGGTCAGTAACATTGAAAATGTAAAATTATGAAAAGTAAAACATGTAAAATTTAAAATTATGAAAAAGTAAAAAATGTAAAATTATGCAAAAGTAAAAAATGTAAAATTATGAAAAAGTAAAAAATGTAAAAAATTATGAAAAAGTAAAAAATGTAAAATTATGAAAAAGTAAAAAATGTAAAATTATGAAAAAGTAAAAAAATGTAAAATTATGAAAAAGTAAAAAATGTAAAATTATGAAAAAGTAAAAAATGCAAAATGTAAAATTATGAAAAAGTAAAAAATGTAAAATGTAAAATTATGAAAAAGTAAAAAATGTAAAATGTAAAATTATGAAAAAGTAAAAAATGTAAAATGTAAAATTATGAAAAAGTAAAAATGTAAAATGTAAAATTATTAAAAAGTAAAAATGTAAAATGTAAAATTATGAAAAAGTAAAAAAATTAAAATGTAAAATTATGAAAAAGTAAAAAATTAAAATGTAAAATTATGAAAAAGTAAAAAAATTAAAATGTAAAATTATGAAAAAGTAAAAAAATTAAAATGTAAAATTATGAAAAGTAAAAAAATTAAAATGTAAAATTACGAAAAAGTAAAAAAAATTAAATGTAAAATTATGAAAAAGTAAAAAAATGTTAAATGTAAAATTATAAAAAGTAAAAAAATGTTAAATGTAAAATTATAAAAAGTAAAAAAATGTTAAATGTAAAATTATAAAAAGTAAAAAAATGTTAAATGTAAAATTATAAAAAGTAAAAAAATGTTAAATGTAAAATTATAAAAAGTAAAAAAATGTTAAATGTAAAATTATAAAAAGTAAAAAAATGTTAAATGTAAAATTATGAAATGTAAAAAATGTTAAATGTAAAATTATGAAATGTAAAAAAAATGTTAAATGTAAAATTATGAAATGTAAAAAAATGTTAAATGTAAAATTATGAAATGTAAAAAAATGTTAAATGTAAAATTATGAAATGTAAAAAAAATGTTAAATGTAAAATTATGAAATGTAAAAAAAATGTTAAATGTAAAATTATGAAATGTAAAAAAAATGTTAAATGTAAAATTATGAAATGTAAAAAAAATGTTAAATGTAAAATTATGAAATGTAAAAAAAATGTTAAATGTAAAATTATGAAATGTAAAAAAATGTTAAATGTAAAATTATGAAATGTAAAAAAAATGTTAAATGTAAAAAAAAAAAAAAAAAAAAAAAAAATTTTTTTTTTTTTTTTTTTTTTTTAGTTATAATATTTTTTTATTTACGTTTTAGATTTTACTTTTCATAATTTTAGATTTTTAAAATATAAAATGTTTAATAAAATTTTGAATATGTAAAATTTTGAATATCTAAAATATGAGAAATAAATACTTTCTACATTTTGTAATTTTTACATTTTGTAATTTTACTTCTACATTTTAAAAAGTTGACATTTCATAATTTTACATTTTGTCATTTTGTAATTTTACTTCTACGTTTTAGAAAGCTGACATTTCATAATTTTACATATTGTCATTTTGTAATTTTACTTCTACATTTTGTAATTTTTACATTTTGTAATTTTTACATTTTGTAATTTTTTACATTTTGTAATTTTTTACATTTTTGTAAAAAATTTAAAATGTAAAATTATGAAGAGTAAAAAAATGTTAAACGTAAAATTATGAAGAGTAAAAAAATGTTAAACGTAAAATTATAAAAAGTAAAAAAATGTTAAATGTAAAATTATAAAAAGTAAAAAAATGTTAAATGTAAAATTATAAAAAGTAAAAAAATGTTAAATGTCAAATTATAAAAAGTAAAAAAATGTTAAATGTAAAAAAAATGTTAAATGTAAAATTATGAAACGTAAATAAAAAAATATTATAACTAAAAAAAAAAAAAAAAAAAAAAAAAAAAAAAAAAAAAAAAAAAAAATTTTTTTTTTTTTTTTTTTTTTTTTATTTTATTATTTTTTTTTTTTAGTTATAATATTTTTTTATTTACGTTTTAGATTTTACTTTTCATAATTTTAGATTTTTAAAATATAAAATGTTTAATAAAATTTTGAATATGTAAAATTTTGAATATCTAAAATATGAGAAATAAATACTTTCTACATTTTGTAATTTTTACATTTTGTAATTTTACTTCTACATTTTAAAAAGTTGACATTTCATAATTTTACATTTTGTCATTTTGTAATTTTACTTCTACGTTTTAAAAAGCTGACATTTCATAATTTTACATATTGTCATTTTGTAATTTTACTTCTACATTTTGTAATTTTTACATTTTGTAATTTTTACATTTTGTAATTTTTACATTTTGTAATTTTTTACATTTTGTAATTTTTTACATTTTTGTAAAAAATTTAAAATGTAAAATTATGAAGAGTAAAAAAATGTTAAACGTAAAATTATGAAGAGTAAAAAAATGTTAAACGTAAAATTATAAAAAGTAAAAAAATGTTAAATGTCAAATTATAAAAAGTAAAAAAATGTTAAATGTAAAATTATAAAAAGTAAAAAAATGTTAAATGTCAAATTATAAAAAGTAAAAAAATGTAAAATGTAAAATGTAAAATTATAAAAAGTAAAAAAATGTAAAATGTAAAATTATAAAAAGTAAAAAAATGTTAAATGTCAAATTATGAAATGTAAAAAAATGTTAAATGTAAAATTATGAAATGTAAAAAAAATGTTAAATGTAAAATTATGAAATGTAAAAAAAATGTTAAATGTAAAATTATGAAATGTAAAAAAATGTTAAATGTAAAATTATGAAATGTAAAAAAATGTTAAATGTAAAATTATGAAATGTAAAAAAAATGTTAAATGTAAATTAGATTTTACTTTTCATAATTTTAGATTTTTAAAATATAAAATGTTTAATAAAATTTTGAATATGTAAAATTTTGAATATCTAAAATATGAGAAATAAATACTTTCTACATTTTGTAATTTTTACATTTTGTAATTTTACTTCTACATTTTAAAAAGTTGACATTTCATAATTTTACATTTTGTCATTTTGTAATTTTACTTCTACGTTTTAAAAAGCTGACATTTCATAATTTTACATATTGTCATTTTGTAATTTTACTTCTACATTTTGTAATTTTTACATTTTGTAATTTTTACATTTTGTAATTTTTTACATTTTGTAATTTTTTACATTTTTGTAAAAAATTTAAAATGTAAAATTATGAAGAGTAAAAAAATGTTAAACGTAAAATTATGAAGAGTAAAAAAATGTTAAACGTAAAATTATAAAAAGTAAAAAAATGTTAAATTTTATAGAAACAATACGCATAATAAAACCGGGGTTTTATCTGGATTCTCGCAATGATTTGTGTTATGTATCTGTAGATGCAAAAAACGCAACTTTATCTGCACGTTATTTTGAATATTTTGACATTCACGATTTAGAAAAAATCTATCCATCTCTAAATGATTTGATAAAGGCAAAAATATTTTGTGTAAAGTACGATAAAAGAAAAAATCCCTTGGATTGACTTTAATAATTACCTTCATAATACATTCCGAAAATTATACTTCCCGGTCAGTAACATTACAGACATTCAACTTTATTCCATATTTTTATGACACTATGATTGATGTGGACCATTTCTCGAAAACCCTCCATTGGCCTGATTTCAGAGAGTGTGACAACCCATCCAAGATTTAATCTTTCCAAAAGAGTGTATCATATATAATAATGGTGCACCCCATTATTTAATAAAATGGTGGAAGAACGAGAATGCAGTAACTAAAAAGTGTATATACCAAGGATTTTGCTTTTGTAGAAAAGGAACGTATAAAGTTTTAACTATGGAAGAGTATCGGAAAGAATACAAATGTTACAATTACAGTATAATTAACAATCACTTATCTTATGATAGATTGTTTAATCAATATTGTAATTGGAAATTACTTATCAAAAAAATTTTCAAAGTGAACAATGATGCACCGTTTCACAAGCGATAAGTGAGATATTTATAAAAATATGGATTCGTGATATGGAATGATTAATGATTAATATGAATTTTGTCCATTGAAAACATATACATAAATTTTATTACAATTAGAATTACGTGAACGGCTATGATGGTATAAAATTATATCTATTTGTCCGTTATAAAATTATAAAATGTATGAAATTATGGAGAGTAAAATTATAATATTTAAAATTTTAAAACGTAAAACTATGAAAAGTAAAAATTTTTTAAAATCTAAAATTGTGAAAATCTAAAATTATGAAAAGTAAAACAAATTTTTAAATCTAAAAATATGAAAAGTAAAAAAAAATTTAAATCTAAAATTAAGAAAAGTAAAAAAAAAATTTAAATCTAAAATTATGAAAATTAAAAATTTTTTTTAAATCTAAAATTATGAAAAGTTAAAAAAAAATTAAATCTAAAATTATAAAAAGTAAAAAAAAATTTTAAATCTAAAATTTTGAAAAGTAAAAAAATTTTTTAAAACTAAAATTCTGAAAAGTAAAAAAAAAAATTCAAAAAGTAAAATATAAAATGTAAGAAAAAAAAATAAAAAAAATAATATATATATATATATATATATATATATATATATATATATAAATTTCTCCGTAGTTCTCCCTCTCGTGCTTTCTTGTTTAACAAAATTAGAGACCCCCTCTCTCAATCTTGTAAACAAAGCACGAGTAATTTTCAAGTAACGTATACCTAGTTACGTATTAACAGATATACCTAAATTACAACCACATGTGAATTATAATTTAGATATATCTAGATTATCCGTAATGGAACGTTACTTAGAAAGAATATTTCTCTCTTTATTATAGTCTGATTATTTTTAAAAGTTTAAATTAGATTTATGCAGAATTTATAATTGTTATAAACCAATTATATTTAAAAATATTTTAAATTTAAATAAAATCTAAAACTCTGAAAGGTAAAATTCAAAAATCGATATTTAAAAATTTAAATAACGAAAATTTAAAAAGCAAAAATTATGAAAAGCAAAAATTTTTGAAATATAAAATTTTGAAAAGTAAGAAATTTAAAATCTAAAATGAAAAATGTATAATTAAAAATCTAAAAAGTAAATAAAAAAATCCATAATAATAATAATAATAATAATAATAATAGTAAAAAAAATTTTTTTTAATTATTATTATTATTATTATTATTATTATAGATTTTTTTTATTTACTTTTTAGATTTTTAAATTTTTAAATTTTCTTAATTTTAGATTTTTAAAATTTAAAAATTTCTTAATTTTAGTTTTCATAATTAGATTTTATGAATTTGACATTTCATAATTTTAGATTTTATAAATTTGACATTTCTTAATTTTAGATTTTAAAAAGTTGACATTTCATAATTTTAGATTTTGTAATTTTGACATTTCATAAGTTTTACCTTTTAGACTTCGGATATCTAAATTATGAAATCCAGAATTATGAAAAGTAAAAAATTTTAAAATGTAAAATTATGAAAAAAGTAAAATTATGAAAATTAAAAAGATGTAAAATGTAAAATTATGAAAAGTAAAAAAATGTAAAATTAGTAAAAAAAGTAAAAAAATGTAAAATTCAGGGATTTTTAAATTCATTAAAGGATCATAACATGTTTTGCAAACTTGTCCAACACCATCAGTGTTTGTTTTAAAAGCTGCTTTTAAGAATTCTTGAGACGTACCTTTAGAAATTAAAGTGTCTTTTGAAACCATTTTCATTGATGATTTGAACCAAAAACGATCGCAACAAATACAATCATGAATTGGTCTATCAGCAACAGCTTTAAAGAACTTGTTAGCAATTTTTTCAAAGTTTAGATTTAAAACTGAAGTATTGAGATCAAAATCTCTTTTAAATCGTTTATTGTCATTTTCAAGAGGTTCTAATTTTTTACGCTTTCTATATTTTCTCATTGACTCAGCTTCTTTAGCTCGAAAAGTAGGATCTTTTCTTTGAGCTCGTTTAATCTCAAGGTTACTTTTAGGTAGTTTTTTCAAAGTTGTTTCATCACCATGCTTATGTTTATTAATCCAATATCGAACAGTTCTTACCGAGATTCCTAACTTTTTTGCAATTTGTCTTAGAGATATAGGAACAGGAGACAAATAAAGAGACAAAACTGATTTTTTATTATCAAGAAATTTGGATTGTTTGACAGATTGTTTCATATTAATAGATACCCTTTATTAAGAGTGGGGTATAAAAAAATGACAACTATAAAAAATGACAACGCTTTATGAGTATACTCACTGACACTAATAATGAAATCTAAAAACAGAGAAAAGTAAAATTAAAAATCTAAATTTATGAAAATTTAAAAAATATAAAAATTTTCTGAAATATTTTTAATTATTTAAATTTTTGTCAATTTTTTATCCAATAAGATTTATCGAACAGGGCGCTGTAGTATATATAATAGTATATATTTGGCTGTGTGGGTGTGGATTACTTTATAACTTCTTCTTTGTACAATTTTACTAAAATTTTGTACATATATTCTTTTTTCTTCTATAAAACTATGATTTCAAGTGAAATATGAGTAAGCTGTTGTAAAAATAATGTTATATTGTAAGTTTTTTTTAAAATATTCCTTTATTTTTTCAAAAATTTATTAAAAATTTACATTTTAATTCGATTTAATACAAGAAATAATTCCAAAGACTTAGACGGTAAACTAATATAGTACATGCCGAAAAAAGTACATTTGCCGGGAGAAACTATGTGTATTTCAAGGTCAATACATGTACCCTATCATAGTTGCATTGTAAAAAAATCTTAAAATGTAAAAGTATGAAATGTAAAATTCTGAAAAGTAAAAAAATCTAAAATAATGAAAGCTTATTTTTTTAAATCTAAATTTATGAAAAGTAAAATTTTGAAATGTAAAATTATGAAATCTAAAAGTAAATAAAAATTTTTATAATACATATTTAAAAAAAAAAAAAAAAAAAAAAAAAAAAAAAAAAAAAATTTTTTTTTTTTTTTTTTTTTTTTTTTTTTTAGTATAAATTTTTTCATTTACTTTTTAGATTTTATATTTCGAAATTTACATTTTTGATTTCATAATTTCAGATTTTAAAATTTTTTACTTTTCAAAATTTTAGATTTTCAAAATTTTACTTTTCAAAATTTTAGATTCTAAAAATTTTTCTTTCAAAATTTTAAATTTAAAAATATTTTACTTTCAAAATTTTAGATTTTAAAATTATTTACTTTTCAAAATTTTAGATTTAAAATGTTTTTTACTTTTCAAAATCTTAGATTTTCAAAAATTTTTCATTTCAAAATTTTAGATTTTCAAAATTTTTTTACTTTTCAAAACTTTAGATTTAAATTTTTTTTTACTTTCAGAACTTTTGATTTATAAAACTTTTTAATTTTTAAAATTTTAAATTTTAAATTTTTTTTGTTTTCATAATTTCAGATTTAAAAATTTTTACTTTTCAAAATTTTAAAATCTGAAGTTTTGAAAGTAAAAATTTTACATTTCACAATTTAGGATTATATATAACTGTTGATTTTATAAATTGACATTTCATAATTTTACATTTAGTAATATTACATTCCATAATTTTACATTTCATAATTTACATTACTATTTACTAGTTTTATTTTACATTTCATAAGTTTTATATTAATAAATTTTTAAATATAAAATTATGAAAAGTACAAATTTTTAAAATAAAAAATTTTTAAAAGTGAAATTTTAAAATCCATTAGTTTTTTACTTTTTAAAAATTTAAATTTAAAAAAATTTTTTACTTTTCAAAATTTTTCAAAATTTTTTTACTTTTCAAAATTTTAGATTTTAAAATTTTTTTACTTTTCAAAATTTTAGATTTTCATAATTTTTACTTTTCAAAATTGTTGATTTTCAAAATTTTAGATTTTTAAAATTTTTACTTATCAAAATTTTAGATTTTAAAATTTTCACTTTTCATAATTTTAGATTTAAAATTTTTTTACTTTACAAAATTTTAGATTTTAAAATTTTCACTTTTCATAATTTTATATTTTAAAATTTTACATTTCAAAATTTTAGATTTTATAATATTTTACTTTTCAAAATTTTAAATTTTAAAAATTTTTACTTTTTATGTTTTTGATTTTAAAATTTTTACATTTCGTAATTTAGGATTGTATAATTTTAGATTTTATAAATTGATATTTCATTATTTTAGATTTTATGGCACTAAAAAAATTGTTTCTTACATTTTAGATTTTCAATTTTACATTTCAAAATTTACATTTTTAGATTTCAAAAATTTTAGATTTAAAAATTTTTTACTTTTCAAAATTTTAGATTTAAAATTTTTTTACTTTCGAAATTTCGGATTTTAAATTTTTTTACTTTCAACATTTTAGTTTCATAATTTTTACCTTTTAGCATTTTTAATTTCACGATTTCAGAATTTTTAGTTTCATATTTTTTAAATTTCAGAATTTTAAATAATGTAAATATTTTTATATTTAGTATGACAGGACTATTTGTTTCAATCTAGATTTTGCGTCGTCGACATTTACAGTGTTTTACTTTGAAAATGTTAGAATACTTGCAAATATTTAATTATGTAATTTAATTTCTTAAACAACTTTTAAATATTTATGTATATTTTTGTTTCATCATACAACTCAAAAAATAGAATAATCTTACTGGTAAAGAATAGATTTTTTTCAATAACTGGAGACTTTCCACAGTAAATTCTACATGGTTAAAGCAGTAATAAAAAAATTAAAATCTAGCCACTTAATTTCTTGAATAAAAATAAGTTTTTCTATTATTACTAACGGAGCTATGGGTACTCTTCGAAAAATCGAACACGGTTTAATTAAAGGTACGCAAACAAAAGCCGTTCAACGAATATGGATGGAATTTGAAGAACCAGAAATTGGAAAAATTTTAAGAAAAGAATACATCAAATATATGATGCGTCCTCGATATAATTGGACACTAGTTGAGAGAATAAAGAAATATATCTATAAAACAAGAACTTCAGCTTCAAGTGCATGTAGAAACCAATTTCCAGTTGCTATCACCATTCATAAATCGCAAAGTGCCACATACAAAGAGTGTGCTGTACATATTAAAAAGAATATGAAACGAAGTTTAGTTTACGTTGGATTATCACGAGCGACAAAAGCAGATGGATTGTATATAGAATGTGAATTCGAACCACCAGAAACATCCTCTGAAAATGATTCAGTGACAAAAGAACTAAATAGATTAAGAACGAATACACTTATTCCAAAATGCCAATTTCTTCATGAAAAAGGAGATTTCACAGGTATTCAGTTCATGTACCATAATGTTGAAGGGTTATCAACTCATTACGAAGATGTATTAGCTGATCCAAGCTTCATTATGAGTGATATAATTATGTTGGGAGAAACGGGAACATTACCTACAGATTATTTTGAATTTTCAGGATTTGTAATGGCTGGTCATAGCAATGATAATCCAAGAAAACCTCGAAAAAAATGCGGTATTATAAACTTATATTCGCGAAGGATTATCGGATTTATCTAAAAAATCCTTCAATATAAACCGCAACAAAGTCCAAATTTTAGTTTGCTACATATTAAATAATATAAGATTTATATTGATTTATGCAAATCCGCAAACTAACGACGAAGAAAAAATGGATGTCATAGTAGAAGCTCTCATGCAAGACGAAGAACTTAAAACAGTTTTGATAGGTGATTTTAATGTAGATTTTAATTCAGAAAACGGAAAAGATTTTATAGAAGGATTACAAGTGATGGACCTAGATCTGCGAACTAATCCAAAACATTATACGACTAGAGGCTGCACGACAATAGATGCAATTTTCTCTAATAAAAGTATGCGAACAGGAGTGTATATCAGTGTGTATAGTTATCACATGCCTTTATATGGTAGAATAGACTAAAAGTTAAAAATAATATATCCTGTCCTGTCGTACTAAATTAAATTCTGTTTTAAGACAAAATTTTTCATTTATTTTATTTATGTAATTTACCTTATGTAACGTAAACTATGAATATATTTATTTATTTAATTTTTATTAATATATAATAGTTAAATGATGTTTTATACATTTAATTAATTTCTGTTTGTGTTATTAAGTGTAATTTAAGATTATTAGGCAAAAAACTTAAATTATATTCAATTAATGTGTTTCATGAGTCATTATATTTAAACTATTATTAGATAAAAACTTAAATTAGTTGAACATCTCATGTTAAAAACGTAAATTATATTATATTTATTTTTACATTCAGATTCTAATTTCACATTTTTGAATATTCTTACCATCTAATTTAACTAATGGTGTTAAGTCTTTTGTCAAAACCATGAATAATGGATTTAATGAAAAATTAGTTTTTACGCTAGTTATTTTTTACATAAATTAATATTACTAATTTAATAATTTAACACATAATCATCTAATGTATATTAAGTTGCCAAGTGTACTTAACATGCCTGAGTAATTCTAATTTAATAAAATACTATAAAATTCTTAAATTAGAAATAAATACCATTGCATTTAATTTACCTTTTTAACAATTTAAACAATATTAGTTTTTTTTACGTGTGAAGTTTGTTCGGAGAATTACTACGAAATAAGGTTTGTGTAAATTAGATTATTTTACTATTTAAAATAATTTAAACATTTCACAAAATGTTACATTAGAGGAAAAACTATCATAACTAATTTACATTTTTATGCAATTTAAACAACATTAGTTTTTTTACGTGTGAATTTTGTTCGGAGAATTACTACAAAATAGGGTTTGTGTAAATTAGATGTTTTTATCCTTTAAATAATTTACATATTTCCACAAAATGTTAAATTATATTAAAACTACCGTAAATAATTTTAATTTAAAAATTATTTTTTTTTGAATCTATACATTTTACATAAATTAGAATTACTAATTTAATATTTTAACATATAACATTCTAATGTGCATTAATTTGTCAAGTATGTTGAAATAGCATTATTTTTTCTAATTTAATAAAAAACTATAAAATTGTTAAATTAGACATAAATATCGTTGCATTTAATTTACATTTTTCCACTATTTAAACTACATTAGATTTTTTTAAGTGTTGGGTTTGTTTGGAGAATTACTACGAAATAGGGTTTGTGTAAATTAGATTTGTTTACTCTTTAAACTAATTTAAATATTTTCACCAAATGTTAAATTAGATGTAAAACCATCATAAATAATTTACATTTTTTATGCAGTTTCAACCACATTAGTTTTTTTACACATGAATTTTGTTCGGAGAATTACTACGAAATAGGGTTTGTGTAAATTAGATTTGTTTGTCCTTTAACTAATTTAAATATTTACACAAAATGTTAAATTATATTAAAAATACCATAAATAATTTTCATTAAATAATTAGTTTTTTTAAATCTATATTTTTACAAAAATTAGAATTACTAATTTAATATTTTAACACATAATAATCTAATGTATATTAAGATGCCATGTGTATTTAACAGGCATTAGACTTCTAATTTAATAAAAAACTATAAAATTCTTAAATTAGAAATAAATATAGTTGCATTTAATTTACATTTCCCACAATTTAAACCACATTAGATTTTTTTACATGTGGAGTTTGTTTGGAGAATTACTACAAAATAGGGTTTATTTAAATTAGATTTTTCTATCCTGTTAACTAATGTAAATGTTTTCACGAAATATTAAATTAGATGTAAAACTATCATAAATAATTTATATTTTTTACAAAAAAATTATCTTATAGATCTTTTCTAAAAAGTATATTTTAAAAATTTATAAAGTTAAATTTTATTTGAAATGAAAAAGTTTTTATATTGTTGATCAATACAGTAAGATTTCTTATCTAAATGAACTAAATAATCATTTGAATCGCAAACACAATTCCATTTTTCTAAACTGTAATGAAATGTTACTTTATTACAAACATCAAATCTTTTCTGAGAACAATCAGGACCACCAAAAAAAATCTGGTTTAGTGCATAAACATTCCCAATATGGCATGATATTAAAATGCGTTAAAACAATAATACCTCCAGTATCTTTGTTATTGGGTTGTTCGATAAATAATGTCGATTTTTTCATATTTTTCAAAGTGAATTTATTTATATTAACAACAAACATTAATCAATGATATATTGACCATTTTGAGGATGACCTTTTGCCATCTTTTGGTAAGTTGAAATATTCCAAGTTCAAAGAAGCCTTGGTTTTTAGAAGAGAAGGTTTTAAAAAACGACATTATTTATCAAACAACCCAATACATTTAATATTTGTATTTCTTCGTAACTAACAAATGTTATTTTTACATTCATATTTATCTTCTATACACAAAAAGTCACATGAATCTTTACATTTTACTTTCTTTGTTGAACAACCTTGTTTTATCATTTGATCCAATTTCAATTTTAATTTTTTTGATTTTACACTTTCCGGAAAAATAACAATAAAAATCCCAATGTAATAAGAATAATAATATAAATAAAAAATGGAATTTGAATTTTAGCATTTAATTATATAGCGAATTTTCAAAATTGAAATTTTAAAATTCGAAATTTCGCTATATAATTAAATGCAAAATTTCAACTAGTATTTATTAAAAATAACTTGTTTAACCTTCAAAATAGAATAAAATGGAATTTGAAATATTGAAATAGAATAAAATGGAATTTGAATTTTAACATTTTATTAGATAGAGACTTTTCAAAACTGATATTTTAAAATCCGAAATTTCGCTATATAATGAAATGCTAAAATTCAAATTTTACTTTTTAAAAAAATGCTTGTTTAACCCTGAAATAGAATAAAATGGAATTTGAATTTTAGCATTTAATTAAAAAGCGACTATTCAAATTTGAAAAAATCCAAAATTTCACTATAGAATTAAATGCTAAAATTCAAATTCTAATTTTAAAAAATAGCTTGTTTAACTTGGAAATAGAATAAAATGCAATTTGAATTTTAGCATTTAATTAGATAGCGATTTTTCAAAATTGAAATTTTAAAATCCGAAATTTCGCTATATAATTAAATATTAAAATTTAAATTCTATTTTTTTAAAATAGTTTGTTGAACTTTGAAATAGAATAAAATGGAATTTGAATTTTAGCATTTTCCAATTTCTGGTTCTTCAAATTCCATCCATATTCGTTGAACGGCTTTTGTTTGCGTACCTTTAATTAAACCGTGTTCGATTTTTCGAAGAGTACCCATAGCTCCGTTAGTAATAATAGAAAAACTTATTTTTATTCAAGAAATTAAGTGGCTAGATTTTAATTTTTTTATTACTGCTTTAACCATGTAGAATTTACTGTGGAAAGTCTCCAGTTATTGAAAAAAATCTATTCTTTACCAGTAAGATTATTCTATTTTTTGAGTTGTATGATGAAACAAAAATATACATAAATATTTAAAAGTTGTTTAAGAAATTAAATTACATAATTAAATATTTGCAAGTATTCTAACATTTTCAAAGTAAAACACTGTAAATGTCGACGACGCAAAATCTAGATTGAAACAAATAGTCCTGTCATACTAAATATAAAAATATTTACATTATTTAAAATTCTGAAATTTAAAAAATATGAAACTAAAAATTCTGAAATCGTGAAATTAAAAATGCTAAAAGGTAAAAATTATGAAACTAAAATGTTGAAAGTAAAAAAATTTAAAATCCGAAATTTCGAAAGTAAAAAAATTTTAAATCTAAAATTTTGAAAAGTAAAAAATTTTTAAATCTAAAATTTTTGAAATCTAAAAATGTAAATTTTGAAATGTAAAATTGAAAATCTAAAATGTAAGAAACAATTTTTTTAGTGCCATAAAATCTAAAATAATGAAATATCAATTTATAAAATCTAAAATTATACAATCCTAAATTACGAAATGTAAAAATTTTAAAATCAAAAACATAAAAAGTAAAAATTTTTAAAATTTAAAATTTTGAAAAGTAAAATATTATAAAATCTAAAATTTTGAAATGTAAAATTTTAAAATATAAAATTATGAAAAGTGAAAATTTTAAAATCTAAAATTTTGTAAAGTAAAAAAATTTTAAATCTAAAATTATGAAAAGTGAAAATTTTAAAATCTAAAATTTTGATAAGTAAAAATTTTAAAAATCTAAAATTTTGAAAATCAACAATTTTGAAAAGTAAAAATTATGAAAATCTAAAATTTTGAAAAGTAAAAAAATTTTAAAATCTAAAATTTTGAAAAGTAAAAAAATTTTGAAAAATTTTGAAAAGTAAAAAATTTTTTTAAATTTAAATTTTTAAAAAGTAAAAAACTAATGGATTTTAAAATTTCACTTTTAAAAATTTTTTATTTTAAAAATTTGTACTTTTCATAATTTTATATTTAAAAATTTATTAATATAAAACTTATGAAATGTAATATAAAACTAGTAAATAGTAATGTAAATTATGAAATGTAAAATTATGGAATGTAATATTACTAAATGTAAAATTATGAAATGTCAATTTATAAAATCAACAGTTATATATAATCCTAAATTGTGAAATGTAAAATTTTTACTTTCAAAACTTCAGATTTTAAAATTTTGAAAAGTAAAAATTTTTAAATCTGAAATTATGAAAACAAAAAAAAATTTAAAATTTAAAATTTTAAAAATTAAAAAGTTTTATAAATCAAAAGTTCTGAAAGTAAAAAAAAATTTAAATCTAAAGTTTTGAAAAGTAAAAAAATTTTGAAAATCTAAAATTTTGAAATGAAAAATTTTTGAAAATCTAAGATTTTGAAAAGTAAAAAACATTTTAAATCTAAAATTTTGAAAAGTAAATAATTTTAAAATCTAAAATTTTGAAAGTAAAATATTTTTAAATTTAAAATTTTGAAAGAAAAATTTTTAGAATCTAAAATTTTGAAAAGTAAAATTTTGAAAATCTAAAATTTTGAAAAGTAAAAAATTTTAAAATCTGAAATTATGAAATCAAAAATGTAAATTTCGAAATATAAAATCTAAAAAGTAAATGAAAAAATTTATACTAAAAAAAAAAAAAAAAAAAAAATTTTTTTTTTTTTTTTTTTTTTTTTTTTTTTTTTTAAATATGTATTATAAAAATTTTTATTTACTTTTAGATTTCATAATTTTACATTTCAAAATTTTACTTTTCATAAATTTAGATTTAAAAAAATAAGCTTTCATTATTTTAGATTTTTTTACTTTTCAGAATTTTACATTTCATACTTTTACATTTTAAGATTTTTTTACAATGTAACTATGATAGGGTACATGTATTGACCTTGAAATACACATAGTTTCTCCCGGCAAATGTACTTTTTTCGGCATGTACTATATTAGTTTACCGTCTAAGTCTTTGGAATTATTTCTTGTATTAAATCGAATTAAAATGTAAATTTTTAATAAATTTTTGAAAAAATAAAGGAATATTTAAAAAAAAACTTACAATATAACATTATTTTTACAACAGCTTACTCATATTTCACTTGAAATCATAGTTTTATAGAAGAAAAAAGAATATATGTACAAAATTTTAGTAAAATTGTACAAAGAAGAAGTTATAAAGTAATCCACACCCACACAGCCAAATATATACTATTATATATACTACAGCGCCCTGTTCGATAAATCTTATTGGATAAAAAATTGACAAAAATTTAAATAATTAAAAATATTTCAGAAAATTTTTATATTTTTTAAATTTTCATAAATTTAGATTTTTAATTTTACTTTTCTCTGTTTTTAGATTTCATTATTAGTGTCAGTGAGTATACTCATAAAGCGTTGTCATTTTTTATAGTTGTCATTTTTTTATACCCCACTCTTAATAAAGGGTATCTATTAATATGAAACAATCTGTCAAACAATCCAAATTTCTTGATAATAAAAAATCAGTTTTGTCTCTTTATTTGTCTCCTGTTCCTATATCTCTAAGACAAATTGCAAAAAAGTTAGGAATCTCGGTAAGAACTGTTCGATATTGGATTAATAAACATAAGCATGGTGATGAAACAACTTTGAAAAAACTACCTAAAAGTAACCTTGAGATTAAACGAGCTCAAAGAAAAGATCCTACTTTTCGAGCTAAAGAAGCTGAGTCAATGAGAAAATATAGAAAGCGTAAAAAATTAGAACCTCTTGAAAATGACAATAAACGATTTAAAAGAGATTTTGATCTCAATACTTCAGTTTTAAATCTAAACTTTGAAAAAATTGCTAACAAGTTCTTTAAAGCTGTTGCTGATAGACCAATTCATGATTGTATTTGTTGCGATCGTTTTTGGTTCAAATCATCAATGAAAATGGTTTCAAAAGACACTTTAATTTCTAAAGGTACGTCTCAAGAATTCTTAAAAGCAGCTTTTAAAACAAACACTGATGGTGTTGGACAAGTTTGCAAAACATGTTATGATCCTTTAATGAATTTAAAAATCCCTGAATTTTACATTTTTTTACTTTTTTTACTAATTTTACATTTTTTTACTTTTCATAATTTTACATTTTACATCTTTTTAATTTTCATAATTTTACTTTTTTCATAATTTTACATTTTAAAATTTTTTACTTTTCATAATTCTGGATTTCATAATTTAGATATCCGAAGTCTAAAAGGTAAAACTTATGAAATGTCAAAATTACAAAATCTAAAATTATGAAATGTCAACTTTTTAAAATCTAAAATTAAGAAATGTCAAATTTATAAAATCTAAAATTATGAAATGTCAAATTCATAAAATCTAATTATGAAAACTAAAATTAAGAAATTTTTAAATTTTAAAAATCTAAAATTAAGAAAATTTAAAAATTTAAAAATCTAAAAAGTAAATAAAAAAAATCTATAATAATAATAATAATAATAATAATAATTAAAAAAAATTTTTTTACTATTATTATTATTATTATTATTATTATTATGGATTTTTTTATTTACTTTTTAGATTTTTAATTATACATTTTTCATTTTAGATTTTAAATTTCTTACTTTTCAAAATTTTATATTTCAAAAATTTTTGCTTTTCATAATTTTTGCTTTTTAAATTTTCGTTATTTAAATTTTTAAATATCGATTTTTGAATTTTACCTTTCAGAGTTTTAGATTTTATTTAAATTTAAAATATTTTTAAATATAATTTGTTTATAACAATTATAAATTCTGCATAAATCTAATTTAAACTTTTAAAAATAATCAGACTATAATAAAGAGAGAAATATTCTTTCTAAGTAACGTTCCATTACGGATAATCTAGATATATCTAAATTATAATTCACATGTGGTTGTAATTTAGGTATATCTGTTAATACCTAACTAGGTATACGTTACTTGAAAATTACTCGTGCTTTGTTTACAAGATTGAGAGAGGGGGTCTCTAATTTTGTTAAACAAGAAAGCACGAGAGGGAGAACTACGGAGAAATTTATATATATATATATATATATATATATATATTATTTTTTTTATTTTTTTTTCTTACATTTTATATTTTACTTTTTGAATTTTTTTTTTACTTTTCAGAATTTTAGTTTTAAAAAATTTTTTTACTTTTCAAAATTTTAGATTTAAAATTTTTTTTTACTTTTTATAATTTTACATTTAATTTTTTTTTAACTTTTCATAATTTTAGATTTAAAAAAAATTTTTAATTTTCATAATTTTAGATTTAAATTTTTTTTTTACTTTTCTTAATTTTAGATTTAAATTTTTTTTTTACTTTTCATATTTTTAGATTTAAAAATTTGTTTTACTTTTCATAATTTTAGATTTTCACAATTTTAGATTTTAAAAAATTTTTACTTTTCATAGTTTTACGTTTTAAAATTTTAAATATTATAATTTTACTCTCCATAATTTCATACATTTTATAATTTTATAACGGACAAATAGATATAATTTTATACCATCATAGCCGTTCACGTAATTCTAATTGTAATAAAATTTATGTATATGTTTTCAATGGACAAAATTCATATTAATCATTAATCATTCCATATCACGAATCCATATTTTTATAAATATCTCACTTATCGCTTGTGAAACGGTGCATCATTGTTCACTTTGAAAATTTTTTTGATAAGTAATTTCCAATTACAATATTGATTAAACAATCTATCATAAGATAAGTGATTGTTAATTATACTGTAATTGTAACATTTGTATTCTTTCCGATACTCTTCCATAGTTAAAACTTTATACGTTCCTTTTCTACAAAAGCAAAATCCTTGGTATATACACTTTTTAGTTACTGCATTCTCGTTCTTCCACCATTTTATTAAATAATGGGGTGCACCATTATTATATATGATACACTCTTTTGGAAAGATTAAATCTTGGATGGGTTGTCACACTCTCTGAAATCAGGCCAATGGAGGGTTTTCGAGAAATGGTCCACATCAATCATAGTGTCATAAAAATATGGAATAAAGTTGAATGTCTGTAATGTTACTGACCGGGAAGTATAATTTTCGGAATGTATTATGAAGGTAATTATTAAAGTCAATCCAAGGGATTTTTTCTTTTATCGTACTTTACACAAAATATTTTTGCCTTTATCAAATCATTTAGAGATGGATAGATTTTTTCTAAATCGTGAATGTCAAAATATTCAAAATAACGTGCAGATAAAGTTGCGTTTTTTGCATCTACAGATACATAACACAAATCATTGCGAGAATCCAGATAAAACCCCGGTTTTATTATGCGTATTGTTTCTATAAAATTTAACATTTTTTTACTTTTTATAATTTTACGTTTAACATTTTTTTACTCTTCATAATTTTACGTTTAACATTTTTTTACTCTTCATAATTTTACATTTTAAATTTTTTACAAAAATGTAAAAAATTACAAAATGTAAAAAATTACAAAATGTAAAAATTACAAAATGTAAAAATTACAAAATGTAGAAGTAAAATTACAAAATGACAATATGTAAAATTATGAAATGTCAGCTTTTTAAAACGTAGAAGTAAAATTACAAAATGACAAAATGTAAAATTATGAAATGTCAACTTTTTAAAATGTAGAAGTAAAATTACAAAATGTAAAAATTACAAAATGTAGAAAGTATTTATTTCTCATATTTTAGATATTCAAAATTTTACATATTCAAAATTTTATTAAACATTTTATATTTTAAAAATCTAAAATTATGAAAAGTAAAATCTAATTTACATTTAACATTTTTTTTACATTTCATAATTTTACATTTAACATTTTTTTTACATTTCATAATTTTACATTTAACATTTTTTTACATTTCATAATTTTACATTTAACATTTTTTTTACATTTCATAATTTTACATTTAACATTTTTTTTACATTTCATAATTTTACATTTAACATTTTTTTACATTTCATAATTTGACATTTAACATTTTTTTACTTTTTATAATTATACATTTTACATTTTTTTACTTTTTATAATTTTACATTTTACATTTTACATTTTTTTACTTTTTATAATTTTACATTTAACATTTTTTTACTTTTTATAATTTTACATTTAACATTTTTTTACTTTTTATAATTTTACATTTAACATTTTTTTACTTTTTATAATTTTACGTTTAACATTTTTTACTCTTCATAATTTTACGTTTAACATTTTTTTACTCTTCATAATTTTACATTTTAAATTTTTTACAAAATGTAAAAAATTACAAAATGTAAAAATTACAAAATGTAAAAATTACAAAATGTAAAAATTACAAAATGTAAAAATTACAAAATGTAGAAGTAAAATTACAAAATGACAATATGTAAAATTATGAAATGTCAGCTTTTTAAAACGTAGAAGTAAAATTACAAAATGACAAAATGTAAAATTATGAAATGTCAACTTTTTAAAATGTAGAAGTAAAATTACAAAATGTAAAAATTACAAAATGTAGAAAGTATTTATTTCTCATATTTCAGATATTCAAAATTTTACATATTCAAAATTTTATTAAACATTTTATATTTTAAAATCTAAAATTATGAAAAGTAAAATCTAAAACGTAAATAAAAAAATATTATAAATTAAAAAAAAAAAAAAAAAAAAAAAAAAAAAAAAAAAATTTTTTTTTTTTTTTTTTTTTTTTTTTTTTTTTTTAGTTATAATATTTTTTTATTTACGTTTCATAATTTTACATTTAACATTTTTTTACATTTAACATTTTTTTTACATTTCACATTTTTTTTACATTTCATAATTTTACATTTCACATTTTTTTTACATTTCATAATTTTACATTTAACATTTTTTTTACATTTCATAATTTTACATTTAACATTTTTTTTACATTTCATAATTTTACATTTAACATTTTTTTTACATTTCATAATTTTACATTTAACATTTTTTTTACATTCCATAATTTTACATTTAACATTTTTTTACATTTCATAATTTGACATTTAACATTTTTTTACTTTTTATAATTTTACATTTTACATTTTTTTACTTTTTATAATTTTACATTTAACATTTTTTTACTTTTTATAATTTTACATTTAACATTTTTTTACTTTTTATAATTTGACATTTAACATTTTTTTACTTTTTATAATTTGACATTTAACATTTTTTTACTTTTTATAATTTTACATTTAACATTTTTTTACTTTTTATAATTTGACATTTAACATTTTTTTACTTTTTATAATTTTACGTTTAACATTTTTTTACTCTTCATAATTTTACGTTTAACATTTTTTTACTCTTCATAATTTTACATTTTAAATTTTTTACAAAAATGTAAAAAATTACAAAATGTAAAAAATTACAAAATGTAAAAATTACAAAATGTAAAAATTACAAAATGTAAAAATTACAAAATGTAAAAATTACAAAATGTAGAAGTAAAATTACAAAATGACAATATGTAAAATTATGAAATGTCAGCTTTTTAAAACGTAGAAGTAAAATTACAAAATGACAAAATGTAAAATTATGAAATGTCAACTTTTTAAAATGTAGAAGTAAAATTACAAAATGTAAAAATTACAAAATGTAGAAAGTATTTATTTCTCATATTTTAGATATTCAAAATTTTACATATTCAAAATTTTATTAAACATTTTATATTTTAAAAATCTAAAATTATGAAAAGTAAAATCTAAAACGTAAATAAAAAAATATTATAACTAAAAAAAAAAAAAAAAAAAAAAAAAAAAAAAAAAAATTTTTTTTTTTTTTTTTTTTTTTTTTTTTTTAGTTATAATATTTTTTTATTTACGTTTCATAATTTTACATTTAACATTTTTTTTACATTTAACATTTTTTTACTTTTTATAATTTGACATTTAACATTTTTTTACTTTTTATAATTTTACATTTAACATTTTTTTACTTTTTACAATTTTACATTTAACATTTTTTTACTTTTTATAATTTTACGTTTAACATTTTTTTACTCTTCATAATTTTACGTTTAACATTTTTTTACTCTTCATAATTTTACATTTTAAATTTTTTACAAAAATGTAAAAAATTACAAAATGTAAAAAATTACAAAATGTAAAAATTACAAAATGTAAAAATTACAAAATGTAGAAGTAAAATTACAAAATGACAATATGTAAAATTATGAAATGTCAGCTTTTTAAAACGTAGAAGTAAAATTACAAAATGACAAAATGTAAAATTATGAAATGTCAACTTTTTAAAATGTAGAAGTAAAATTACAAAATGTAAAAATTACAAAATGTAGAAAGTATTTATTTCTCATATTTTAGATATTCAAAATTTTACATATTCAAAATTTTATTAAACATTTTATATTTTAAAAATCTAAAATTATGAAAAGTAAAATCTAAAACGTAAATAAAAAAATATTATAACTAAAAAAAAAAAAAAAAAAAAAAAAATTTTTTTTTTTTTTTTTTTTTTTTTACATTTAACATTTTTTTTACATTTCATAATTTTACATTTAACATTTTTTTACATTTCATAATTTTACATTTAACATTTTTTTTACATTTCATAATTTTACATTTAACATTTTTTTTACATTTCATAATTTTACATTTAACATTTTTTTTACATTTCATAATTTTACATTTAACATTTTTTTTACATTTCATAATTTTACATTTAACATTTTTTTACTTTTTATAATTTTACATTTAACATTTTTTTACTTTTTATAATTTTACGTTTAACATTTTTTACTCTTCATAATTTTACGTTTAACATTTTTTTACTCTTCATAATTTTACATTTTAAATTTTTTACAAAATGTAAAAAATTACAAAATGTAAAAATTACAAAATGTAAAAATTACAAAATGTAAAAATTACAAAATGTAAAGGTAAAATTACAAAATGACAATATGTAAAATTATGAAATATCAGCTTTTTAAAACGTAGAAGTAAAATTACAAAATGACAAAATGTAAAATTATGAAATGTCAACTTTTTAAAATGTAGAAGTAAAATTACAAAATGTAAAAATTACAAAATGTAGAAAGTATTTATTTCTCATATTTCAGATATTCAAAATTTTACATATTCAAAATTTTATTAAACATTTTATATTTTAAAATCTAAAATTATGAAAAGTAAAATCTAAAACGTAAATAAAAAAATATTATAAATAAAAAAAAAAAAAAAAAAAAATTTTTTTTTTTTTTTTTTTTTTAGTTATAATATTTTTTTATTTACGTTTCATAATTTTACATTTAACATTTTTTTACATTTAACATTTTTTTTACATTTCACATTTTTTTTACATTTCATAATTTTACATTTCACATTTTTTTTACATTTCATAATTTTACATTTAACATTTTTTTTACATTTCATAATTTTACATTTAACATTTTTTTTACATTTCATAATTTTACATTTAACATTTTTTTTACATTTCATAATTTTACATTTAACATTTTTTTACATTTCATAATTTGACATTTAACATTTTTTTACTTTTTATAATTTTACATTTTACATTTTTTTACTTTTTATAATTTTACATTTTACATTTTTTTACTTTTTATAATTTTACATTTAACATTTTTTTACTTTTTATAATTTTACATTTAACATTTTTTTACTTTTTATAATTTGACATTTAACATTTTTTTACTTTTTATAATTTTACATTTAACATTTTTTTACTTTTTATAATTTGACATTTAACATTTTTTTACTTTTTATAATTTTACGTTTAACATTTTTTTACTCTTCATAATTTTACGTTTAACATTTTTTTACTCTTCATAATTTTACATTTTAAATTTTTTACAAAAATGTAAAAAATTACAAAATGTAAAAAATTACAAAATGTAAAAATTACAAAATGTAAAAATTACAAAATGTAAAAATTACAAAATGTAGAAGTAAAATTACAAAATGACAATATGTAAAATTATGAAATGTCAGCTTTTTAAAACGTAGAAGTAAAATTACAAAATGACAAAATGTAAAATTATGAAATGTCAACTTTTTAAAATGTAGAAGTAAAATTACAAAATGTAAAAATTACAAAATGTAGAAAGTATTTATTTCTCATATTTTAGATATTCAAAATTTTACATATTCAAAATTTTATTAAACATTTTATATTTTAAAAATCTAAAATTATGAAAAGTAAAATCTAAAACGTAAATAAAAAAATATTATAACTAAAAAAAAAAAAAAAAAAATAAAATAAAAAAAAAAAAAATTTTTTTTTTTTTTTTTTTTTTTTTTTAGTTATAATATTTTTTTATTTACGTTTCATAATTTTACATTTAACATTTTTTTTACATTTAACATTTTTTTACTTTTTATAATTTGACATTTAACATTTTTTTACTTTTTATAATTTTACATTTAACATTTTTTTACTTTTTATAATTTTACATTTAACATTTTTTTACTTTTTATAATTTTACGTTTAACATTTTTTTACTCTTCATAATTTTACGTTTAACATTTTTTTACTCTTCATAATTTTACATTTTAAATTTTTTACAAAAATGTAAAAAATTACAAAATGTAAAAAATTACAAAATGTAAAAATTACAAAATGTAAAAATTACAAAATGTAGAAGTAAAATTACAAAATGACAATATGTAAAATTATGAAATGTCAGCTTTCTAAAACGTAGAAATAAAATTACAAAATGACAAAATGTAAAATTATGAAATGTCAACTTTTTAAAATGTAGAAGTAAAATTACAAAATGTAAAAATTACAAAATGTAGAAAGTATTTATTTCTCATATTTTAGATATTCAAAATTTTACATATTCAAAATTTTATTAAACATTTTATATTTTAAAAATCTAAAATTATGAAAAGTAAAATCTAAAACGTAAATAAAAAAATATTATAACTAAAAAAAAAAAAAAAAAAAAAAAAATTTTTTTTTTTTTTTTTTTTTTTTTTTTTTTTTTACATTTAACATTTTTTTTACATTTCATAATTTTACATTTAACATTTTTTTACATTTCATAATTTTACATTTAACATTTTTTTTACATTTCATAATTTTACATTTAACATTTTTTTTACATTTCATAATTTTACATTTAACATTTTTTTTACATTTCATAATTTTACATTTAACATTTTTTTTACATTTCATAATTTTACATTTAACATTTTTTTTACATTTCATAATTTTACATTTAACATTTTTTTACATTTCATAATTTTACATTTAACATTTTTTTACATTTCATAATTTTACATTTAACATTTTTTTTACATTTCATAATTTTACATTTAACATTTTTTACATTTCATAATTTTACATTTAACATTTTTTTACTTTTTATAATTTTACATTTAACATTTTTTTACTTTTTATAATTTTACATTTAACATTTTTTTACTTTTTATAATTTTACATTTAACATTTTTTTACTTTTTATAATTTTACATTTAACATTTTTTTACTTTTTATAATTTTACATTTAACATTTTTTTACTTTTTATAATTTTACATTTAACATTTTTTTACTTTTTATAATTTTACATTTAACATTTTTTTACTTTTTCATAATTTTACATTTAATTTTTTTTACTTTTTCGTAATTTTACATTTTAATTTTTTTACTTTTCATAATTTTACATTTTAATTTTTTTACTTTTTCATAATTTTACATTTTAATTTTTTTACTTTTTCATAATTTTACATTTTAATTTTTTACTTTTTCATAATTTTACATTTTAATTTTTTTACTTTTTCATAATTTTACATTTTACATTTTTACTTTTTAATAATTTTACATTTTACATTTTTACTTTTTCATAATTTTACATTTTACATTTTTTACTTTTTCATAATTTTACATTTTACATTTTTTACTTTTTCATAATTTTACATTTTACATTTTTTACTTTTTCATAATTTTACATTTTGCATTTTTTACTTTTTCATAATTTTACATTTTTTACTTTTTCATAATTTTACATTTTTTTACTTTTTCATAATTTTACATTTTTTACTTTTTCATAATTTTACATTTTTTACTTTTTCATAATTTTTTACATTTTTTACTTTTTCATAATTTTACATTTTTTACTTTTGCATAATTTTACATTTTTTACTTTTTCATAATTTTAAATTTTACATGTTTTACTTTTCATAATTTTACATTTTCAATGTTACTGACCGGAAAGTATAATTTTCGGAATGTATTATAAAGGTAATTATTAAAATCAATCCAATAGATTTTTTCTGTTATTGTATTGTTCATAAAATATTTTTCCTTTATCATATTATTTAGAGATGGATATGATTTTTCTAAATCGTCAATTTCAAAATATTCAAAATAACGTGCAAATAAAGTTGCGTTTTTTTCATCTATAGATATATAACACAAATTGTTACGAGGATCCAGATAAAACCCCGGTTTTATTATACGTATTGTTTCTATAAATCCGAAAAATTTGTCTCGAGGAATTGACCAACAATTAAAATCTGATAACAGTTCATGGAAATTGGGTAAGTCTAATAACATTAGTTTATCATAAAGGGGAATATAATTTTTAAACATATTTATCAATATATCATATGATAAATTAAAAAGAGTAAGTGACATAATTAAATGATTCTTATTGAGTATTAAAAAAAGATAACACATTAATTATTTTATACTAATAATTTTAAAATTTACATTTTTTTATATTTCACATTTTATATTTTATAAATTTTAAAATTTAAAATTTATAAAATATAAAATGTAAAATGTAAAATGTAAATTTTCGCTTTTAAAATTTTTTTACGGAAATTTTTTTAAAGTTTTAATTGTTATATATTTTAAATTCCAATTCATAATAAAAATCCTTGTGTATTTATTTATATATAATACCTGTAGTAATATTAAATATTTATTTGTTCCTTTTAAAGAAAAGAACAAAGTCATGGCATTTTTAAATTTACAAAGTTTTGTGAGTAATAAAAATTTTTATTGTTTAGAATTTACATACACTGGTATTATTATGGATGGAATGTTAATATATAAATATCATGCAATTCGATATATACTTCAAATTCATCTGTAACATCTATTTTGAAAAAGTAAAAATTATAAAATGAAATCTATTGCGTAAATTGTGAATTGTGCAATATAAAATATCTCTCCCTATATATAAGAATAGATAATCATTAGCAGTTATACCATTTTCACCACGATGATGGAGCCGCATTACACTATTCATCTTTCTTTCATCTCTTTCGAAAATAAAAAAATTCCAAAATGTATGAGTTTCACTTCCACCGAATCACCTTTTGAAACTCTCAAGATTGATTTATTTACAAAATGGGATAATAGTCCGAGATGTTTTAAAAACGTTTTATATGAGTTTCAAAAAATATGTCAACAATATTTTTGTGAAGACTGTACACTGGTGGCTGTTGATATACCAACATATGAGTTTTTGAAAAATTTTCATAATTCTGTTATTCTGTGGAACTTTACATATAAGGAGAAAGAAGAAGATATGTCTTTAGTCACAGCACATGTATTTAATGCAAGTATTATACCTTGTGAATTACCTAAAAGCGGTAATGATGCTGTGGCACGTAGCTTTTGTTTAGATTTATTACCTGAACCTATGGAAGGTGAATTCAGTAAATGTGCCGTACTTGTACAGAAAGATAATATACCGATTTATTCTGATGAATATTTAGAATTAATACGTGGTGGATTAAAAAAAACTGTTTATGATGACATTTTGTAGAAATTGAATAAAGAAATTAATGAATTAATAAAATGTATTTTTTAAGTATTTATTTATTCAAATTATTTTTAGTACGACAGGACTATTGTTTTCAGACAACGATTTTGCTTTGTCGCCCTGTATACAAATCTATATCTAATATTTTCATTTTCAATGTAACATTTCCAATATTTCAGAAAGTCTCATAAAGAAGAATTGTTATAATTGCAATTTTTTACATTTCATAATTTTAAAATGCATAATTTAAATATCATAATAATTTTACATTTCAGAACTCTAATATCTAAATTATAAAATGTATAATTTTTAATATTCATATTTCATATTAAGAGTAGATAAATGTATCATATTTTTATTAAAATTAGATTTGTGTGTGTAAAATTATCAATTTTAGATTATACAGATTTGTGTGTAAAAGTATCCAAATAGTATATTTCACATGTATTAACACAATATCTCTACAGTCACTCAAAAAATTAAGTGAACACGAAACCTTTCTCGGAATATTAAATAATAAGTCTATTTAAAAAAAAAAATTAATTGAAATTTTTTTTTATAATTTTAGATTTAAAATTTTTAATTTTTATATTTTTAGTTTAAATTTTTTAAATTTTTATAATTTTAGTTTAAATTTTTTAAATTTTTATAATTTTAGTTTAAATTTTTTAAATTTTTATAATTTTAGTTTAAATTTTTAATTTTTTACTTTTTATAATTTTAGATTTAGTATATATATAGCCGTTTTTCTCGTATTCTAACAAATCTTGGTAATTTAAAATTTTTTATATCATCTTTGATAATGAATTACTTTGATTCTATCAAAAACGCTTTTCACTATCTACTCCGAGATTGTGTTCATCTTGCAAACCCGGATGAAACAGATGAAGAAATGTTAGTTGACGATGTAAATCACATGTATGATCCAGACCGAGGGAACATAAATTTGCTCTTTCCATTTTGAGAATGCTTAAAGTCTATTTTCAGATCCCACCAATACATACGGGTATCACCATCGACAAAATTGAAGATGCGATTCCCAAGTTGAAGGAAAAATTAAAATCTATTGTCGATTCTGATTTGTCATCTCTATCTCCTAGAGTTCGAAGCCTTTTAGACGGCCATCTTTTGACATTTCATCAATGGCGAGATCGTAATTGTTATCAGCCTTGGGTTATGGAATGTTTGATCGTCACAGGATGTTTTATTGGAGAGTTTGCAAACAAATTTAGAGACGAATTGAATCCTTTTTTCACATCGGCATCCAAGACATTGATAGAATTCATGGATGATTGTGGTTTAATAGATTGTATTAAAAGCGATTTGTCTTCCAATAAAGATCCGTTTGGCAAACCCGGTAAAAAAGTGAAATCTGTCTTGGACGGAGATAATTTTTGTTTGAAGACTTTTGAAACTGAGTAAACAACAAGAACAAAAAAGATTATAGAAGAAATGTTAAGAAAAAACGCAAAACAAGCTTAATTTTTTAAAACAAACGAATCGTAATAAAATTTTACATTTTTTATATGCTCTGTATAATATTTCTCATAATAATGTTAAAAATTTTAGCCTATTGAAGAAATAATTAAAAATATTGTATCATAAATAAAAGTCTTTTTTTTTTAGAGTTAGAGAGTGATTCTATGATTTTAATTATGAATTTTAGATTATACAGATTTGTGTGTAAAATTATCAATTTTACATTATACAGATTTGTGTGTAAAAGTATCCAATTAGTATATTTCACACATATTAACACAATATCACTACAGTCACTCAAATAATTAACTGTACATGAAACCTTTCTCAGAATGCCAAAGAATGAGTCAATATTTAAAAAGAACCTTAAAAAATCTTTTTTTCACTTTAACTCATTTTATTAAAATAATTTTTTTAATTTTTAAAATTTGAAATGCAATGTACTTTTTAAAATACATACATCAGATCAAAAATTATCATATTTATCAAATCACACAGAGTTGAAATTAAAACCTGATAAGTTTTTATTTTTTTAATTAATTGTATATAAATTGTCATTTATAAAATAAATTGATCTCTAAATATAAGTATTGAAATTCAAATCTTGTTTCTTAAAACAATTTAAAGTTTGAAATACAATTTTCAATTGACATTTCATAATTTTTAGATTTTATAAATCTCATCATTTTTGAAAATTAATAATTTATTCATTAATTAATAATTAATCCTTTCTACACAAATTTTGAATTTTTTCTACTTCTTAAAAATTTTTGTCATTTTCTTTATTAAAAATGTCATTTTCGTTTTTCAAAGTCCAATCAATTTATTTAAATTGTTGCTTCAGATCAAACACATCAATCTTTAAATATACATTAAGAGATATTAATAAAAATTTGAAGTTCTTAACACATTTTAAAGAATATTAAAAAGTATTTTAAAGTGAATTCTTATTCTTTCTTATATTGGATAGTAATAATTAAAAATAATGAGCTGTTTTAAGAGAGACCTCATTTAAAAATATACATGTAGTAAAGATAAATATTACTACATGTATATTTATTCAGGATCTTTCAATGTCTGCGTAATTTTTTATATTTCAACGCCAAGAGAAAAAAATACGTAATAATTCAACAGGCCTGGAAAACCAAGCGATAAATTTCATTTATTTCAAAACTAATGATATGAATTTAGGCAAACTTAAATATAACACAAGAAAACGGAAATTTCATGAAACTGATATGTCCCTATTGAAATTTGACCTCTTTGTCCCGAAAAATATTTCAAAGCATTGTGTTCTATGAAAGATATTTTTATAAACCATATTTTCATATCTTTACTGTTCTTAATGAAATTGAAATATGTTATTCAAGTTTCTGTATAAAATGGATTTATGTACAGGGACACTCAAAAGTATTCCAAAACATTGCATTTTATGAGAGATATTTCTATAAATCAAATTTTAATAACTTTACTTTACACGAAGATTTAGGAAATTGAAATATGTTATTTATATGCACAAAAGAATGCTTTTGCATAGAATATAGCATGATTAGCATTAGAGGGTCGCACAAAAATATCCAGTTATATTAAGAGCTATTAATAAAAAATTGTTACTGTGAAAATCATAAAAATATTGAAATGTATTATTAATATTCTAAAATAATGCTTTGTATAGAATATATGATTAACTTTCTGATTTACAGGGCTACACTAAAATATTCAGAGAGATCAAAAGCTGTAATTATAATCTAACGGTCTTTTGTGTTAAGCCTTTTTAACACTTTCCAAAATGCCTAAGAGTAATTTTAAAATCAATTATTCTATCTGTCCAGTGGCAAAAAATATTAAAAGTTATTCAATACAACAACTACGTACAGTTGGAAAGTGTTACTAATCAATGCATGATTTTTCTTTAATATATGTAGAAACTGGACACATAAGATAGTATTAAAAATTCTTTTAATAATCCAAAAATTTTGGCAAAAGTTATCCACAGTTAAGAATTATGAAATTTTAAAATTTTAACTCTTTAAATCATTTAAATCATTGAAATGCAGATTTGAGTGTAGGTAGTTTTTTAAATATAACTTAAAAACTGGTTCATAGAACGAGTTGTCATATTTAAAACTTATTTTGAATAAATTCTCAAATGTAACACATAATTTCGTAAACTTAAATTATGTTTATCCAAAATTTCGAGTCATTTCGTTAAGTCCTTTCAATCTGTTTTGTAATGATTACAAATAATTTTAAAATTAAAAGATTTTAACATTATCACCATGAAATGTTTTAAATTGTGGTCTTTGTTAAAAATGATTCAAATGAAACAATTAAATTACAACCAAATTTTAAAATGGTTTTCTATGATTTTTTTCCATGTTGCCTTAAAGTAAAATTCTTTTAAATAAAAACGCACGAAGCTAGCTTGTGACCTCAAATACAAGTCAGCTGTTTGTAATGTCAGCTGTTTACATTCAATTCCACCTGTCTTTTCGTGAATGATGCAATCAAACCTGTCTGAACGTTTCGTTTATCTCTCTTTCTGTATATACAGTTCCCGCCGCTTATTAAAATCATTCTGAACCAAAGTGATTTTATTAAGCGTCTGATTTTTATATCCCTTAAGGAAAAGGTTCGAAAGAAACTTCAAAAGGTAACGAATAATATAATTAGTAAACAATATTAATTAATTTTTGGTAGATAATTAAATAATTGTTTCTTCGATATAAGTAAATTAATCCCGTGCACTTTCGTTAGAGGAAAATCATCATTAGTTTACCAAAAGTTCATGCTGTTCTTATAAATTAAAAATCTTTTCGTTTAAACCTCATGAATTATAGTAATTTCAAAATAAGAACTAGAAATTGCCTTCTAATAATTAGATAAAAAAAATCAGATTTATATTTTATTACTGTGCTTTGAAAAATACGTTCCTTGAAATTGTTGCGGACATAAGTTGCGTGGAGTGTTTAATTTGTAACTATATATATATTTCATCTATATATATATATATATTTTCTATATATATATATATATATATATGTATATATTTCATCTTTATCAATTTTATCTTTCTTTGTTAAAAGAACACAACAGTAAAGATTATTTATTTTAAAAATAAACCTACAAAAAGATATTCCTTTAATAGATTCATAAAATTGTAATTTTATGAACATATTAATACGAAAGGACTGTTTAAGTTTGCATCATTACATATTTTAATTATAACAAATAAAAATAGTTATTATGTCTATTATTATTATTATTATTACAATGCTGCAAAACTTATAAATAGTCCTATCGTACTAATATAAATTTTATCTGTAACAGATCTTTATTTTTTTTCATATCCATGTTTTTTTTCTTCTTGTTCAAAGTAAAAAAATAATCTTATATATTCTCTCTTAAATTCAATTTTTCTTAAAAATATATCATACTTTATCTATCATATATTTTTTTATATATTCTTTTTTTCATCTTTATCATTTTTTCTCTTTTTTTGTGAAAAGAACACAACATTAAAGATGATATATTTTAAAAATAAACCTGTAAAGAGATATTCTTTTTATAGATTCATAAAATTTTAATTATATGAACATATTAATACGACAGGACTATTTTAGTTTACATCATTACCTTTTAAGGCTTTGAATGTTAATTATAACACATAAAAATAGTTATTATTATTATTATTATTATTATAATGCTGCAAAACTTATCCTATCGTATTAATATAAATTTTATCTGTAACAGATCTTTATTTTTTTCTCTTTTTCGAGAATTTTTCATATCCGTGCTTTTTTTCTTCTTGTTCAAAGTAAAATAAAAATCTTATGTATTCTTTTTTATATAATTTCTTTTTTTTCATCTTTGTCAATTTTATTGTGAAAGAAATTAACACACAGCAATAACTAGTATTTATTTTAAAAAACAAACCTTACATTTCTAAAAAAAAAACATCTCAATTAGACATACATAAGATAATTTAAACAGGATAAAAAATTAAAACTAATTACAATCACAATCTTTGAAATTTACAGCATGAAATATTTTAAAGTACATAGACCTGCTAAACAATCTTTATCTTGGTACATATGATTTTATCTTTTTTCACATTAAAATATTTAACACTTTTCATATTTAATTTAAAATGTTTCTGTGTGTGTATAAACAAAGTTTCAATTTTAAACTTTTTGCAATAATGTTTTAAATATTTTTCCATGACACTGTTTAACACCAATTATACATTTATTTGAGAATACACATCAAATTGTTTATTTTTATTCCTCACAGTTAGATATTTAAAATTAGCATTTCTTTTTACATGATATGAGTCCACAGGTGGTTTATACAATTATCTTCTTCTATATCTTGTAATATTCTGTAAGATCCACAATATTTGGCCTCTAGTGATTGTTTAGTTCAGACATTGGAAAACAAATGTTTTGCTTTTGAAAAACATAACTTGTTTTAATTTTTCAATTATATTTCAACTTCTTTATTCAAATGTGACAAACAATCTAAAAATTTTTCATCATATGCAACTTTTTGGTCTTTTTCTGGAGGTTAAAGATATTCTTTTAATATATCTCTTGTCATGTCTTTTTTTGAATTTGAGTTATTGTGAAATATCATTAAAGTTTGGTAATTTATTCTTTATGGATTGTCTAATAAAATTTATCACAATAGTTTCAACGAGATGTTTCATGGTGAACTGAAATCTAAGTGAAAAACAGTGTGATATATATAGTTTGAACAAAAAGGGTGGAGCTTAGTTTTTCTTTTTATTTTAAAAAATATTATAAAATAATATAAATAAATAAAAAATAAAATCATGTCACAACTTATTAAAGTATTAATGTCATGGTCAATTATTATTATCTCGACTTTTATCACTTTTAAAATTTATCCTTTTAAAGTGACCATCGAAATTTAAAATCTTAAACAATATGTTATGATAATCTAATTTTTATTCCTTTAATTGAATTTAAAATATGAAAAGCATTTGTACTTTTCGATATCCAATTTCTAATTAATTTGGGATACCATATATATTTTCAAATGCTGTCAACAGATTGCACAAGTAGACTGCCATTTTGATAGACATTTTATATGAAATAAATGTTTACAACATGACATAACAATATTTTTGTCAAGTGAATTTTAAAAAATAGAACAGTCTAAAGATTTTGGACGCATTGATAGACAATTTATATGACGACCTAAATTTACAATATTTTCGTCGATTGAATATAAACAACATTCACCATAATAAATATTCCCTTTCTTGCATTTTCAGGATCAATTAAATAAAATATAGCTAAAATTTGTTCTTTTGAAAATCCTAATAACTTTAAATCATAATGTGAAAGGCCTGTAGCAATTCAATCAATTTAATATCAAAAATCATTGAATTCAATTTCTGATAACGATTGAGATAGAATTTTTACATTATCAGAATCTATATACATTTGCATCCATTTCTGTTTTTTCTTTACAACGTTAATAATTGTTATTTGTAATAATAGTCGCTTTTATATATTCATATCTTTTTTTTAAATATAGATAAATATTAAAAGGAAAAAAAATTAAAAATAAAAATAAAATAAAATAAAATAAAATAAATAAACGACAGAAACAAACGGTCAAATAACAGTTCATTTTGAATTGCAAATTAAAAATGTACATATTATATAAATAAATATATAAATCCTTAAAAAATGAACAACATTTTGTCAAATGTTTTTTAAAATACGACTTTTTTCTTTATGATGTCAGTCTTTAATACAAATTTTTAAATATTATTTGTTGAATATCCCCAAACTGTCAATTATTTTACGATGACTTTCTCATAATAAATGCAATTATTAGAAAGACTAAAGAAAAAGATTTAGTCTTTGTGGTGACCACTGATCCAATTGATATAAAGTTTTCTCTGAATCATCTCGCACCATCTTTTTAAGTATTGTTGAATGCACATTTCGGAATTTATTAGCACTTTTAATGACCAGTATAATTAGCATAGCCATTATAACGTTTAAAATTCTTACTTCAATCTCCATAGTTATCAATCCAAAGATCTGAGATTCTAAACAACTGCTACAGTCTTTTTTATACTTCATGTGCGTTGAAAGTTGCATAACATTTTTTATCGTTTAGTGACAGTTTATTCCAATATATAAATCTTTAAAAAAAGAA
The DNA here is from genome assembly GCA_963930645.1 of Salticus scenicus. NCBI lineage: Eukaryota > Metazoa > Arthropoda > Arachnida > Araneae > Salticidae > Salticus > Salticus scenicus. The sequence goes on from OZ005652.1 coordinate 106,226,296, forward strand.
CAACTTGTCAAGCATATTTTTTTTTAAACACTCCTCTTTTTCTTTACAATAATGAAATTCAGTATTTAATACAATTTTTTTACGATGACATTATTAGAAAGACTAATGAAAAGGTTTAGTCTTTGTGGCGATCAATTGGTTTTCTCTAAATCATTTACTTTTTGAATTTCTCACAAGAAATGCATCATCCATCCTTTAAGTATAGTTGAATCACATTTAGGAAGTTATTAGCACTTTTAATGATGACTTTCCAGTACAATTAGCATAGCATTAAATCGTTTAGAATTCTTGCTCCATGGTTATAAATCCAGAGATCTGAGATTCTAAACAATGCCACAGCCTTTTATACTTGATGTGAGTTGAAAGTTGCGTAATAAATGACGTCATGAGATTATGAAATATATAAACTTTACAGTTATATTGGCTCTATGAACTAATGTTAATTAAACTAGATTCAAATGAAAGTAAAAAAATTAAGTTCAATTTAAAGTACAGTGGGAGGGTGATTAAATAATCAAACCCAAAATTTCACTATATAATTTAATACTAAAATTCAAATTTTACTTTTTAAAAATAGCTTGTTTAAAATTGAAATAGAATAAAACGGAATTTCAATTTTAGCATTTACTTAGATGGCGACTTACAAAATTGAAATTTTAAAATCCGAAATTTCGTTATATAATTAAATGCTAAAATTCAAATTTTATTTTTTTAAAGGGCCTTGAATTGGAATAAAATAGTAGTTGAATTTTAGCATTTTGAAATTTTAAAATTCGACAATTTGCTATCTAATTAACTGATAAAATTCAATTACTATTTTTTTCTATTTCAAGGTCAAACAAGCTATTTTTAAAAATATAAAATTTGAATTTTAAAAGCATTTTAATTAGCATTTAATTATATAAAGAAATTTGGGATTTTAAAATTTAAAAATCTAATTAAATGTTAAAAATCAAATTCCATTTTATTCTATTTCAAGAATTCAAATTACATTTTCTTCTAGTTTAGGGTTAAACAAGCTAATTTTTAAAAATAGTATTTGAACTTTAGCATTTAATTAGATAGCAACTTTTCAAAATAGAAATTTTAAAATCCGAATAGTTGCTATCTAATTAAATGCTAAAGTTACAATCCCATTTTAATTAGCATTTTAAAAGCATTTTAATTAGCATTTAATTATCATTTAATTATGTAGCAAAATTTCGGTTTTAAAAATTTCAATTTGAAAAGTCGCTATCTAATTAAATGCTAAAATTCAAATTCCACTTTATTCTATTTCAAGAATTCAAATTACATTTTATTCTATTTCAGTGTTAAACAAGCTATTTAAAAAAAAATAGTAGTTGAATTTTAGCATAAAGCCTTTTAAAAAGCATTTTAATTACCATTTAATTATATAGCGAAATTTCAATTTTAAAATTTCAATTTTGAAAAGTCGCTATCTACTTAAATGTTAAAATTCAAATTTTACTTTTTAAAAATAGCTTGTTGAAATTTGAAATAGTATAAAATGGAATTTCAATTTTTACATTTACTGAGATATCGACTTTCCAAAATTAAAATTCTAAAATCCGAAATTTCGTTATCTAATTAAATGATAAATTCAAATTTTATTTTTTAAAAAATCTTGTTTAACCTTGAAATAGAATAAAATAGTAGTTGAATTTTAGCATGTAATTAGATAGCAACTTTTCAAAATTGAAATTTTAAAATCCGAAAAGTTGCTATGTAATCTAGCTAAATACTATTTTATTCTATTTCAAAGTTAAACAAGCTATATTTATAAAATAAAATTTGAATTTTAAAAAATAAAATTTTATTTAAAAAAATTAAATTTGCCTTTTAAAAGCATTTTAATTAGCATTTAATTATCATTTAATGATATAGCGAAATTTCGGATTTTAAAATTTCAAATTTGAAATGTCGCTATCAAATTAAAGGCTAAAATTCAAATTCCATTTTATACTATTGCAAGATTTCAAATTATATTTTATTCTATTGCAAGATTTCAAATTATATTTTATTCTATTGCAAGAATTCAAATTACTTTTTATTCTAGTTTAGGGTTAAACAAGATTTATTTTAAATTGTAGTTGCAATTTAGAAATTAATTAGATAGCAACTTTTCACATTTGAAATTTTAAAATCCGAAAAGTCGCGATCTGATTAAATGCTAATATTCAAATTCCATTTTAATTAGCATTTTAAAAGCATTTTTAAAAGCATTTTAATTATATAGCGAAATTTCGGATTTTAAAATTTCAATTTTGAAAATTCGCCATCTAATTAAATGCTAAAATTAAATTTCAATTTTTTTCTATTTCAAGAATATAAATTACACTTTATATACATTACATTAAAATTCCAATTTGAAAAGTCGCTATCTAATTAAATGTTAAAATTCAAATTCCATTTTATTTATATTTCAAGAATTCGAATTACATTTTATTCTATTTCAGTGTTAAACAAATTTCAATTTGAAAAGTCGCTATCTAATTAAATGCTAAAATTCAAATTCCATTTAATTCTATTTCAAGAATTCAAATTACATTTTATTCTATTTCAAACTTAAACAAAAATTAAATTTCAATTTATTCTACTTCAAGAATTTACATTACACTTTACATACATTACATTAAAATTTCAATTTGAAAAGACGCTACCTAAATAAATGCTAAAACTCAAATTCCATTTTATTCTATTTCGAGAATTCAAATTACATTTTATTCTATTTAAGTGTTAAAAAAGCTATTTTTTTAAAAATAGTAGTTGAATTTTAGCATTTAATTAGCATTTTAAAAGCATTTTAAGAGGCCTCTTAATTAACATTTAATTATATAGCGAAATTTCGGATTTTAAAATTTCAATTTTGAAAATTCGCTATCTAATTAAATGCTAAAATTAAATTTCAATTTATTATTTTTCAAGAATTTAAATTACATTTTACATACATTACTTTAAATTTCAATTTGAAAAGTCGCTATCAAATTAAACGCTAAAATTCAAATTCCATTTTATTCTATTTCAAGAATTCAAATTACATTTTATTCTATTTCAGTGTTAAACAAGCTATTTTTTTAAAAAATAGTAGTTGCATTTGAAAATTTCAATTTTGAAAATTCCGTATGTAATTAAATGCTAAAGTTATATTTCAATTTATTCTATTTCAAGAATTTAAATTACATTTTACATACATTACATTAAAATTTCAGTTTGAAAGTCGCTATCTAATTAAATGCTAAAATTCAAATTCCATTTTATTCTATTTCAAGAATTCAAATTACTTTTTATTTTATTTTAAAAATTTAAATTACATTAAAATTTCAATTTGAAAATTCTATTTCAAGAATTAAAATTACATTTTATTCTATTTCAGTGTTAAACAAGCTATTTTTTAAAAATAGTAGTTGAATTTTAGCATTCAGCAGGTAAAGTTTAAAATTTTAATTTTGAAAATTCGATAATTAAAAGCTAAAATTAAATTTCAATTTATTCTATTTCAAAAATTTAAATTCCATTTTACATACATTACATTAAAATTTCAATTTGAAAAGTCGCTATCTAATTAAATGCTAAAATTGAAATTCCATTTTATTCTATTTAAGTAATTCAAATTACATTTTATACTATTTCAGTGTTAAACAAAAAATAAATTTCAATTTATTTTATTTTAAGAATTTAAATTACATTTTACATACAATAAATCAAAATTTCTATTTGAATTTGAAATTCCTATTTTAAGAATAAAATGGAATTTTATTCTATTTCAAGAATTCAAATTACATTTTATTCTATTTCAGTGTTAAACAAAAATTAAATTTCTATTTATTGTATTTCAAGAATTTAAATTACATTTTACATACATTACATTAAAATTTCAATTTGGAAAGTCACTATCTAATTAAATGCTAAAATTCAAATTCCATTTTATTCTATTTCAAGAATTCAAATTACATTTCATTTTATTTCAGTGCTAAATAAGCTATATTTTTTAAATAGTAGTTGAATTTTAGCATTCAGCAGTTGAATTTTAAAATTTCATTTTTGAAAATTTGCTAATTAGATTGAAAAGTCGCCATCTAATTAAATGCTAAAATTTAAATTACATTTTATTCTATTTCAGTGTTAAACAAGCTGTTTTTTAAAAAAATAGTATTTGAATTTTAACATTCAGCAGTTGAATTTTAAAATTTTAATTTTGAAAATTCCATAATTAAAAGCTGAAATTAAATTTCAATTTATTCTATTTCAAAAATTTAAATTCCATTTTACATACATTACATTAAAATTTTAATTTGAAAAGTCGCTATCTAATTAAATGCTAAAATTCAAATTCCATTTTATTCTATTTAAGTAATTCAAATTACATTTTATACTATTTCAGTGTTAAACAAAAAATAAATTTCAATTTATTTTATTTCAAGAATTTAAATTACATTTTACATACAATAAATCAAAATTTCTAATTGAATTTGAAATTCCCATTTTAAGAATAAAATGGAATTTAATTCTATTTCAAGAATTCAAATTACATTTTATTCTATTTCAGTGTTAAACAAAAATTAAATTTCTATTTATTGTATTTCAAGAATTTAAATTACATTTTACATACATTACATTAAAATTTCAATTTGGAAAGTCACTATCTAATTAAATGCTAAAATTCAAATTCCATTTTATTCTATTTCAAGAATTCAAATTACATTTCATTTTATTTCAGTGCTAAATAAGCTATTTTTTTTAAATAGTAGTTGAATTTTAGCATTCAGCAGTTGAATTTTAAAATTTCATTTTTGAAAATTTGCTAATTAGATTGAAAAGTCGCCATCTAATTAAATGCTAAAATTTAAATTACATTTTATTCTATTTCAGTGTTAAACAAGCTGTTTTCTAAAAAAATAGTATTTGAATTTTAACATTCAGCAGTTGAATTTTAAAATTTTAATTTTGAAAATTCCATAATTAAAAGCTGAAATTAAATTTCAATTTATTCTATTTCAAAAATTTAAATTATATTTTACATACATTACATTAAAATTTTAATTTGAAAAGTCGCTATCTAATTAAATGCTAAAATTCAAATTCCATTTTATTCTTTTTAAGTAATTCAAATTACATTTTATACTATTTCAGTGTTAAACAAAAAATAAATTTCAATTTATTTTATTGCAAGAATTTAAATTACATTTTACATACATTATATTAAAATTTCAATTTGAAAAGTCTATTTCAAGAATTAAAATTACATTTTATTCTATTTCAGTGTTAAACAAGCTTTTTTTTTAAAAAATAGTAGTTGAATTTTAGCATTCAGCAGTTGAATTTTAAAATTTCAATTTGAAAAGTCGCTATCTAATTAAATGCTAAAATTCGAATTCCATTCTATTCTATTTCAAGAATTTAAATTACATTTTATTCTATTTCATTGTTAAACAAAAATTAAATTTCAATTTATTCTAAATAAAGAATTTAAATTACATTGTACATACATTACATTAAAATTTCAATTTGAAATTGAAATTACTATTTCAAGAATATAATGGAATTTTATTCTATTTCCAGAATTCAAATTACATTTTATTCTATTTCAGTGTTAAACAAAACTTAAATTTCTATTTATTCTATTTTAAGAATTTAAATTACATTTTACATACATTACATTAAAATTTCAATTTGGAAAGTCACTATCTAATTAAATGCTGAAATTCAAATTCTATTTTATTCTATTTCAAGAATTCAAATTACATTTTATTATATTTCAGTGCTAAATAAGCTATTTTTTTTAAATAGTAGTTAAATTTTAGCATTCAGCAGTAGAATTTTAAAATTTCAATTTTGAAAATTCGCTAATTAAATGGAAAATTCTCTATTTAATTAAATGCTAAAATTTAAATTACATTTTATTCTATTTCAGTGTTAAACAAAAATTAAATTTCTATTTCTTGCGTTTCAAGAATTTAAATTACATTTTACATACATTACATTAAAATTTCAATTTGGAAAGTCACTATATAATTAAATGCTAAAATTCAAATTCCATTTTACTCTATTTCAAGAATTCAAATTGCATTTTATTTTATTTCAGTGCTAAATAAGCTATTTTTTTTTAAATAGTAGTTGAATTTTAGCATCAGCAGTTGAATTTTAAAATTTCAATTTTGAAAATTCGCTAAATTAATTGAAAAGTCGCTATCTAATTAAATGCTAAAATTCAAATTACATTTTGTTCTATTTCAGTGTTAAACAAGCTGCTTTTAAAAAACTAGTATTTGAATTTTAACATTCAGCAGTTGAATTTTAAAATTTTAATTTTGAAAATTCGATAATTAAAAGCTAAAATTAAATTTCAATTTTTTCTATTTCAAAAATTTAAATTACATTTTACATACATTACATTAAAATTTCAATTTGAATAGTCGTTATCTAATTAAATGCTAAAATTCAAATTCCATTTTATTTTTTTTCAGTAATTCAAATTACATTTTATACTATTTCAGTGTTAAACAAAAAATAAATTTCAATTTGTTTTATTTTAAGAATTTAAATTACATTTTACATACATTATATTAAAATTTCAATTTGAAAATTCTATTTCAAGAATTAAAATTACATTTTATTCTATTTCAGTGTTTAACAAGCCATTTTTAAAAAATAGTAGTTGAATTTTAGCATTCAGCAGTTGAATTTTAAAATTTCAATTTGAAAAGTCGCTATCTAATTAAATTCTAAAATTCTAATTCCATTTTATTCTATTTCAATATTTCAAATTACGTTTTATTCTATTTCAGTGTTAAACAAATTTCAATTTGAAAAGTCGCTATCTAATTAAATGCTAAAATTCGAATTCCATTCTGTTCTATTTCAAGAATTCAAATTACATTTTATTCTATTTCAGTGTTAAACAAAAATTTAATTTCAATTTATTCTATTTTAAGAATTTAAATTACATTTTACATACATTACATTAAAATTTCAATTTGGAAAGTCACTATCTAATTAAATGCTGAAATTCAAATTCTATTTTATTCTATTTCAAGAATTCAAATTACATTTTATTATATTTCAGTGCTAAATAAGCTATTTTTTTAAATAGTAGTTGAATTTTAGCATTCAGCAGTTGAATTTTAAAATTTCAATTTTGAAAAATCGCTAATTAAATGGAAAAGTCGCTATCTAATTAAATGCTAAAATTCAAATTACATTTTATTCAATTTCAGTGTTAAACAAGCTGTTTTTAAAATAATAGTATTTGAATTTTAACATTCAGCAGTTGAATTTTAAAATTTTAATTTTGAAAATTCGATAATTAAAAGCAAACATTAAATTTCAATTTATTCTATTTAAAAAATTTAAATTACATTTTACACACATTACATTAAAATTTCAATTTGAAAAGTCGCTATCTAATTAAATGCTAAAATTCAAATTCCATTTTATTCTATTTCAGTAATTCAAATTACATTTTATACTATTTCAGTGTTAAACACAAAATAAATTTCAATTTATTTTATTTGAAGAATTTAAATTACATTTTACATACATTATATGAAAATTTCAATTTGAAAATTCTATTTCAAGAATTAAAATTACATTTTATTCTATTTCAGTGTTAAACAAGCTATTTTTTAAAAAAATAGTAGTTGAATTTTAGCATTCAGCAGTTGAATTTTAAAATTTCAATTTGAAAAGTCGCTATCTAATTAAATGCTAAAATTCAAATTCCATTTTATTCTATTTAAGTAATTCAAATTACATTTTATACTATTTCAGTGTTAAACAAAAAATAAATTTCAATTTATTTTTTGTTCAAAAGTCACTATCAAATTAAAGGTAAAATTCAAATTCCAGTTTATTCTATTTCAAGAATTCAAATTACAGTTTTATTCTATTTCAGTGTTAAACAAGCTATTTTTTAAAAAGTAGTAGTTGAATTTTAGCATTTTAAAAGTATTTTAAAAATGCATTTTAATTAGCATTTAATAAGGATTTAATTACATAGCGAAATTTCGGATTTTAAAATTTCAAATTTGAAAAGTCGCTATCCAATTAAATGCTAAAATTAAAATTCCATTTTATTCTATTTCAAGAACTCAAATTACATTTTATTCTATTTCAGAGTTAAACAAGCTATATTTTTAAAAATAGTAGTTGAATTTTAGACTTTAATTAGCATTTTAACCCTCTGTAACTCATGACCTTTAATATTTTTGTGTTTATTTGTTTCGTAATAATTGGAAAAAAATAAAATACACGTGTTTCAGGTTTTTTTTTATTTCTCATAAATTTCGAAAAAACAAACAAAAGCACCTACAGGCAACAAACACTTTTTAGCATAAAATCCTATAAAATACGTGAAATTGGGTCAAAATCAATATTATACAATGAATTTGAAACACTTACCTCTTCACTGTTTCAATATGAAACACAAAACACACGAAAAACTATTTTTTATTATTTTTTGAATCAGAGCTGGTCCGCACTTGTCGTTAGTTACCCACTGTCGAGTAATGAACTTCAACTTACGACATACGGCGCCATCCAGTTGTGTTTCTAGATACTAGATTCTCTAACTGTGAGTGTATACGACAGGCTACAGTGCGTGATTACGTTGTAGAACCGATTCTTTGAATTTGAACCACGATCGAACGGTATGTTGCCTACAGTCTACAGTATGGTACAGAGGGTTAAAGGCATTTTAAAAAGCATTTAATTATATAGTTAAATTTCGGATTTTAAAATTTCAATTTTGAAAAGTCGCTATCCAATTCAATGCTAAAATTCACATTCCATTTTATTCTATTTCAAAAATTCAAATTACATTTTATTCTATTTCACGGTTAAACAAGCAATTTTTAAAAAATACTAGTTGGATTTTAGCATTTTTATTTGCATTTTAAAAAACATTTTCATTAGTATTTAATTAGCATTTAATTACATAGCGAAATCTAGAATTTTAAAATTTTAATTTTGAAAAGTCATTATATAATTAAATGCTAAAATTCAAATTTTTCTTTTTTAAAATAGCTTGTTTAAATTTGAAATAGAATAAAATGGAATTTCAATTTTAGCATTTTCTTAGATATTGACTTTTCAAAATTGAAATTCTAAAATCCAAAATTGCGTTATAAATTCAAATTTTATTACACAAGTTAAACAGCTATTTTTTAAAAATAGTAGTTGAACTTTAGTATTTAATTATATAGCAACATTTCAAAATAGAAATCTTAAAATTAGAAAAATTGCTATCTGATTAAATGTTAAAATTCAAATTCCATTTAAATTAGCATTTTAAATGCATTTTAAAAAGGATTTTAATTATCATTTAATTAGGATTTATTTATATAGCGAAATTTCGGGTTTTAAAATTTCAATTTTGAAAAGTCGCTATCCACATAAATGCTAAAATTCAAATTCCTTTTTATTCTATTACAAGAATTCAGATTACATTTTATTCTATTTCATGGTTAAACAAGCGATTTTAAAAAAATACTAGTTGGATTTTAGCATTAATTTGCATTTTAAAAAACATTTTAATTAGTATTTAATTATATAGCGAAATCTCGGGTTTTAAAATTTCAATTTTGAACAGTCACTATCGCATTAAATACTAAATTTCAAATTCCATTTTATCCTATTTCAAGAATTCAAATTATATTTTACTCTATTTCAGTGTTAAACAAGCTATTTTTTAAAAAATAGTAGTTGAATTTTGCATTTAATTAGCATTTTGAAAGCATTTTAAAAAGCATTTTAATTAGCATTTAACTATATAGCGAAATCTCGGATTTTAAAAGTTCAATTTTGAAAAGTCACTATCGCTTTAAATACTAAATTTCAAATTCCATTTTATTCTATTTGAGGAATTCAAATTACATTTTACTCTATTTCAGTGTTAAACAAGCTATTTTTTAAAAAATAGTAGTTGAATTTTGCATTTAATTAGCATTTTAAAAGCATTTATTTAGCATTTAACTATCATTTAATTATATAGCGAAATTTCAGATTAGAAAATTTCAAATTTTAAAAGTCGCTATCTAATTAAATGCTAAATTTCAAATTCCATTTTAATCTATTTCAAAAATTCAAATTACATTTTATTCTAGTTAAGGGTTAAACAAGTTGGTTTTTAAAAATAGTAATTGAACTTTAGCATTTAACTATATAGCAACTTTTCAAAATAGAAATTCGAAAAGTCGCTGTCTGATTAAAGGCTAAAATTCAAATTCCATTTTAATTAGCATTTTAAAAGCATTTTAAAAAGCATTTTAATTAGTATTTAATTAGCATTTAATTATATAGCGAAATCGATGATTTTAAAAGTCACTATCGAATTAAATGGTAAAATTCAAATTCCATTTTATTCTATTTCAAGAATTCAATTTACATTTTATTCTATTTCAGTGTTAAACAAGATATTTTTCCAAAAAATAATAGTTGAATTTTAGCATTTAATGAGCATTTTAAAAGCATTTTAAAAAACATTTTAAAAATCATTTAATTATACAGCGAAATTTCGTATTTTAATATTTCAATTTTGAAATTCGGTGTCTAATTAAATGTTAAATTCAAATTTTACTTTTTAAAAAAAGCTTGTTTAAATTTGAAATAGTATAAAATGGAATTTCAATTTTTGCATTTACTTAGATAGACTTTCCAAAATTGAAAATTTAAAATCCGAAATTTCGTTATATAATTAAATGTTAAAATTCGAATTTTATTTAAAAAAAAAAGCTTGTTTAACTTTGAAATAGAATAAAATAGTATTTAAATTTTAGCATTTAATTAGATAACTTTTCAAATTTTATAATCCGAAAAGTTGCTATCTAATTAATTGCCAAATACTATTTTATTCTATTTCAAGGTTAAACAAGCTGTTTTGAAAAAATAAAATTTGAATTTGAAAAAATAAAATTTGTGTTTTAAATGGATTTTAATTAGCATTTAACTATCATTTAATAATAAAGCGAAATTTCAGATTTTAAAATTTCAAATAAAAGACGTTATCTAATTAAATACTAAACTTCAAATTCTATTTCAAGAATTCAAATTACATTTTATTCTAGTTTAGGGTTAAACAAGCTATTTTGTAAAAATAGTAGTTGAACTTCAGCATTTAATTATATAGCAACGTTTCAAAATAGAAATTTTAAAATTCGAAAAGTCGCTATCGCAATTCAATGCTAAAATTCAAATTCAATTTTATTCTATTTAAAAAATTCAAATTACATTTTATTCTATTTCACGGTTAAACAAGCTATTTTTAAAAAATACTAGTTGGATTTTAGCATTTTAATTTGCATTTTAAAAAGCCTTTTCATTAGTATTTAATTAGCATTTAATTATATAGCGAAATCTAGGATTTTAAAATTTCAATTTTGAAAAGTTACTATCAAATTAAATGCTAAATTTCAAACTACATTTTATTCTACTTCAAGAATTCAAATTACATTTTATTCTGTTTCAGTGTTAAACAAGCTATTTTTTAAAAAATAATAGTTGATTTTTAGCATTTTATTAGCATTTTAAAAGCATTTTTAAAAGCATTTAATTATATAGCGAAATTTCAGATCGGTAATGAGAATCGGTATCTATTTAAATGCAAAAAATCAAATTTTACTTTTTAAAAATAGCTTGTTTAAATTTGAAATAGTATTAAATGGAATTTCAATTTTTGCATTTACTTAAATATCGAATTTCCAAAATTGAAATTCTAAAATCCGAAATTTCCTTATATAATTAAATGCTAAAATTCATAATTTATTTTAAAAAAAAGCTTGTTTAACTTTGAAATTGAATAAAATAGTAGTTGAATTTTTAGCATATATTTAGTTAGCAACTTTTCAATATTGAATTTTAAAATTCAAAAAAATGCCATCTAATTAAATGCCTAATACTATTTTATTCTATTTCAAGGTTAAACAAGCTTTTTTTAAGAAATAAAATTTGAATTTAAAAAATTAAATTTTATTTTTTAAAAAATTAAATTTGTGTTTTAAAAGCACTTTAATTAGCATTTAACTATCATTTAATTATATAGCGAAATTTCAAATCTGAAATTTTCAAATCTGAAAAGTCGCTATCTAATTAAATGCTAAATTTCAAATACCATTTTATTCTATTTCAAGAATTCAAATAACAATTTTATTCTAGTTTAGGGTTAAAATAACAATTTTTTAAAACTAGTAGTTGATGTTTAGCATTTTATTATATAGCAACTTTTAAAAATAGAAATTTTAAAATTCGAAAAGTCGCTATCTGATTAAATGCTAAAATTCAAATTCCTTTTTAATTGGCATTTTAAAAGCATTTTAAAAAGCATTTTAAAAAGCATTGAATTAGGATTTAATTATATATCGAAATTTAGGATTTTAAAATTTCAATTTTGAAAAGTCGCTATCCAATTAAATGCTAAAATTCAAACTTCATTTTACTCTATTTCAAGAATTCAAATTACATTTTATTCTATTTCACGGTTAAACAAGCTATTTTTAAAAAATACTAGTTGGATTTTAGCATTTAATTAGCATTTTAAATGCATTTTAATTTGCATTTTAATTATTATTTAATTATATAGCGAAATCTAGGATTTCAAAATTTCAATTTTGAAAAGTCACTATCAAATTAAATGCTAAAATTGAAATTCCATTTTATTCTATTTCAAGAATTCAAATTACATTTTATTCTGTTTCAGTGTTAAACAAGCTGTTTTTTAAAAATTAATAGTTGAATTTTAGCATTTAATTAGCATTTTAAAAGCATTTAATTATATAGCGAAATTTCGGATTTTAAAATTTCAATTTTGAAAAGTCGCTATCGAATAAAAAGGTTAAAATTCAAATTCTATTTTATTCTATTTCAAGAATTCAAATTACATTTTATTCTATTTCTGTGTTAAACAAGCTATTTTTTAAAAAATAGTAGTTGAATTTTATCATTTAATTAGCATTTTAAAAGCATTTTAAAAAGCATTTAATTCGTTTTTGCAAGTCGTTTTTGTTTTGAAGCGATCTATTTCTCCTTGAAGTGACTCTTCCACGGTTTTCAATTTGTTCTCTAATTATTTCTTCGCACTGTTCCGTAATTGGTTTAACACAATTTAAACAATCTTGGCTCGTCTCAACTTTTTACCTATAACCATAGTGTAAAATTTAGTTTTTAGCAATACGCTATCATCTTATATATAAATATAGAATAACGTTAAAATAAAAATAATAAAATAAAAATAAAAATTGTGATAAAAATGAATATATTTATAAAAAAGCAATTTTAAAAATGAATAAATTTATAAAAAAGCAATTTTTTAAAGTTTTTTATAATACAATTATTTAGGTTCGTCGTGACTATATATTGAAATTTTTATTATTTATTTACCAAGATTTTCTCACAGATCTGGTGAATAAATATTTGTGATGCTTCAAAAATCCAAAGTCGGTATCTAGTTAAATGCTAAAATACAAATTTTACTTTTTTTAAATGGCTTGTTTAAATTTGAAATAGTATAAAATGGAATTTCAAATTTTGCAATTAATTAGATATCGACTTTCCAAAATTGAAATTCTAAAATCCGAAATTTCGATATATAATTAAATGCTAAAATTCAAATTATTAAAAAAAAAAAAAAAAAAAAAACCTTGTTTAACATTGAAATAGAAAAAAATAGTAGTTGAATTTCAGCATTTAATTAGATAGCAACTTTTCAAATTTGAAATTTTAAAATCCGAGAAGTTGCAATCTAATTAAATGTCAAATACTATTTTATTCTATTTCAAGGTTAAACAAGCTGTTTTTAAAAAAATAAAATTTGAATATGAAAAATTAAAATTTGAAAAAATAAAATTTGCGTTTTACAAGCATTTTAATTAGCATTTAACTATCATTTAATAATATAGCGAAATTTCGGATTTTTAAATTTCAAATTTGAAAAAGCCCTATCTAATTAAATGCTAAAATTCAAATTCCATTTTATTATATTTCAAGAATTCAAATTACATTTTATTCTAGTTTAGAGTTAACCAAGCTGTTTTTAAAAAATACTAGTTGAACGTTAGCATTTAATAATATAGCAACTTTTCAAAATAGAATTTTTAAAATTCGAACAGTCGTTATCTGATTAAATGCTAAAATTCAAATTCCATTTTAATTAGCATTTTAAAAGCATTAATTTCAAAATTGAAATTTTAAAATCTGGAATTTCGTTATATAATTAATCGCTAAAACTCAAATTTCCTTTTTAAAAATAGCTTATTTAATATTGAATTGAAATAAAATTTCATTTGAATTTTAGCGTTTTATTAGATAGCGATTTATCAAAATTGAAATTTTAAAATTCGAAATTTCGCTAAGTAATTAAATGTTAAAATTCAAATTTTATTTTTAGAAAATAGTTTATTTAACATTGAATTAGAATAAAATATAATTTGAATTTTAACATTTTAGTAGATTGTGATTTATCAAAATTGAAATTTTAAAATCTAAAATTTCTCTATATAATAAAGTGCTAAAATTCAAATTTTATTTAAAAAAAATAGCTTATTTAACGTTGAATTAAAATAAAATATCATTTGAATTTTAGCGTTTAATTAGACAGCGTTTTATCAAAAACGCTGAGATTTCGCTATAAAATTAAATGCTAAAATTCAAATTTCGCTAAGTAATTAAATGTTAAAATTCAAATTTTATTTTTTGAAAATAGCTTATTTAACCTCGAATTAAAATAAAATATCATTTGAATTTTAGCGTTTAATTAGATAGCGATTTATCAAAAAATGTGAAATTTCACTATATAATGAAATACTAAAATTCAAATTTCATTTTTTAAAAATGGCTTATTTAACCTTGATAGAATATCATTTGAATTTTAACGTTAATAAAATAGCGATTTACCAAAAATGAAATATAAAAAAGTAATTTTAAAAATGAATAAATTTATAAAATAGTCTAAGTTTTTAAAATACAATTATTTAGGTTCGTCGTGACTATATAGGGAAATTTTTATTATTTATTTACTAAGATTTTCTTACAGATCTGGTAAATAAATATTTGTGATGAGTTTCAAAAATCCATCCAGACATAAAATACATTACAGACTACTTTAAAATATATAAACGTGGGTTTTACAAAATGTTTATTCAATATCGTTAAATAAAATCTTACATTATTATGATAATCATTAAAAAATAATTTTTTAACTTTTAAAAATGTAGGAATATTGAGAACAAAAAAAATATTTAAACATTCACAGATGTTTTTTTTTTTAAATTGAACATTTTCGAGTTTTGTATTTATTAAAAAACCAATAATGACATGAAATAATTATCCCCATGTGAGGATTGAACTCACAATTATACTGTTTTAAAAGTACCGCGCGCTAGCCAATTGCGCTACTGGGGACATAAAAAAAAGCATTATAATCTTATCCCGAAAATTTTTGAAATGTTTTTTAAATTTAAATTTTTATATATTTAAAATTCGAATCCTGGTATATTTATTTATAAACCATAATAAATATATTATTACAAAATTATGATTCATATTTAGACAATCTTCTTTTTAGCTCAACATTTTCGGCTACCAATCTAGCAATTTCAGTCTCTCTCAAATATTCGATTTTGTTTTGAAGTGAATCATTTTTGTCTTCTACGGTTTTCAATTTATGTTTCAATTCTCTAACTTCTTCTTCGCGCCTTTGTTCAATTTCCACTCGTAAATTCTCAAATTTGTTTTTCAATTCCCTGATTTCTTCGTGTTTCTGTTTAATTTCTATTCGTAAATCTTTATTTTTTTTCTCCAATTCTTCGCAACGTTCCATGATTGGTTTAGCACAATTTAAACAATCTTGTTGTCTCCGGCTAGGTTCCCACCAATCCTCTTCGACGACGTTATAAAATAATATTTTTTCATCAGTGTCAGTTTTCTGTTGTTCGACAAAATAGATTTTTTTTCCATTATTCAAATGCAAATAGCGATCCGAGACTTCTTTGGAAATTTGAACATTCTCAGTCACTGGTAAAACTAAATTCATTTTAATTCCAGGTAAGTTCTTAATTTGAGCTTTCCATCTCGAATCCATCATTTCCAATGGAATGTATAGCAAATCTTTAGGATCACGACGATTATAATTTTGTCCTATCAATTTCATAATACCTCCGTCCCACAAAGTTGCCAATACCAATCTATAATCCAAAGGTAAAGTTTCTGCGATACAAAAATGATTTTCTTTCCTTCTTCCTGTTTTTTTAATTTTCACTTCCTCCTCGCAAAATTTAAAATTACATTCAGATTCACGTTGGCTTAAATAGCCCATCGTATTCACCAGATGCATTTCGGATTCGATATCTCTAAAACTCTTACACTTAAATTTAGGATAAGGTTTTTTTATGGATTTATGTGCGGCAACATTTTTCCAAACGCGTAGGAAATCATCTGAAGAACGCGAAACAAAAATCATGTGTTTATGTTGTCTAAAACAGGCCTCCGATTCATTTCCACCATTGCACCAACACGAAAAAGGTAAAGTCTTAATATTTCCGTCATCATTGTATTTTTCCATGGCGAGAACAAAACTTTTATAAGCTATGGCTCGCACCATTCCGTGGCACCAAATGTAACCTCCGTGAACATATTTTTGGAGACAGGTAGCAGCCAGATTCAAAGTATCGTCTTTGAAAGGTACAAGTAAAGTTTCATCGCTCAAATCCAAAGGACAAACAGGTTTCATGTAATCAATGTCAGATATTTTTTCGCAGTCAAAAAAGTTTTGTTTTTCACACATAGGTGTAAAATCGAAAAATTGTAATTCTTCTGTTAATGACGATGGTCTTTTTTCAATTTTTTGTTTTGCGGTTACACAATATTTAAATTTCTTATAACATTTTAACAAATGGTCCGCAGCGTCATATTTTTTCTTGAATTTCTCAACCCCAGAACACCAAACACAACATTTTTTAGCATTCATGTTGTCCGTACAATCTTTCGTACAATGTTTTTCATATTCTTTTGACAAAAGACTTATTCCACATTTAGGACATGGAAAACGAACGGTGTCTCGAGAAAGAACTTTACGGTATCGATCTATTTTGTTGCGAGCCATCACTCAATGTTAAAATACAATTTTGAGTGTGAGAAAGTGAACTATATATATATATATATATATAATTTAAATTTTCTACAAAATATATATCAAAAATATATAAAATTAAAAAATAATTTAAACTCTATATAAAAGATAAAAATATATCAAAAAAATATAAAACATAAAACATAAAATTTTCAATTTTCAATTTTAAAAAAACGTGCCGAAAAAGGTAGATGTACTTTTAGAGTGAAATTTTTATTAGTTGTTTAATAAGATTTTCTGACAGAGGATTTATTTTTTTAGCTCTGACAGATCTGGTGAATAAATATTTGCGATGATCTTTTTGTATCAGAATAAAATATATTGCAGTCTTATCTAAAATGCTATATACTATATATTTAATGAAGTTGAATTGTAAGAATAGACTTTAAATTTTTACATAATAAAAAAAGACCTTTGATCTTTTAAATGAAAAAAAGAAATAAATATTTACAATAATTGAAAAAATTTTTTGTTGATGGCTTTATGAATAGTTATTCGAAATGTTTATTTGAAGAATGGATACATTTATTAATAAAAAAAAATTCTAAAAATCTTTCGAATACAATTTTTTCTAAAATCTCGCTCCAGATTTACCAAAAAATTTATAAAAGTGATATACATAAAAGGCGAGATCTTAAAATTATAAATGACAATTGACCGGGTAGGGTTAATATAAAATCTCGATCTAAAGATTTTTTTTTTAAATATATCATTAAAAATTACAATTATATTATTTGTTATGATTCAAAAAAGAAGGATTGAACCAAATTTTTTTCATTTATTTGTCATTTATTTTATTAAACGAGAAATGGTCAAATGATAAATATTAAAAGTAATTTTAATAAAAAATAAATAAATCTGTCAATGATTTATTTTTATCTAATTAAATATAAGACACAAAAAAATAGTCAGTTTAATTCAATAAAAGTTCAAATTGACAGTTTTACTGACATTATATAAATAGTTTTTTTTAACTATGTCGAGTATAAATTGAGATTCGAAAGAATATCCGAGATCATAACGATGGATTGCATTCAGTGCTCCACACCAGCAAATTCATCTACGTTGATGAAGTGTAAACATAACATTCATCTATCATGTGTTAGAAATTTTATCCTGTCGACAAAAAATGTATGCTGCCCATCTTGTAATGAACCAATTCAAGCTACAGATTTGTCTACAATCCTTTGGACGATTAAAGAAGATGACCCAATGCATGAATTTTTACGTCAAGAAATGTTATGAAGACTGGTGTTAGACCTTTATGATTCTGATTGGTCCAATTTATGTTAGTAATCCAATTTAAAAGAAGAGCTTTTTAAAAAAGTATTTGACAAGTTGTTAAAGACATATATAATATGTTGTAATTCAAAATAAACTGTTATTTGACTATTTTTTTGTGTCGTTTATTTAATTTAGATAAAAATTTATTTATTAGTACGAGCGTCATCACCATTTATCCACTTTGAAAATGCTAGAATATCTGCAATTTTATAATTTAATATCTTAAACAACTTTCAAATATTTAATTATATTTCTGTTTTATCATACAACTCAAAAATTAGAATAATCTCACAGGATAGATTTTTTTATTATTAAAATTACTCCTTCCATTTCTTGTTTAATAAAATAAATGACAAATAAATCTGATTCAATCAATTGTAATTATGTTGATCTTTTTTTTTTGAATCATAACAAATAATATAATTGTAATTTTTAATGATATATTTTTTTTCTAAAAATCTTTAGAATAATCTTGAGATTTTCACACCCTTTTTATCATCAATAATTTTAAGGTCTCACCTTTTATCTTCTAAAAAATTTTTGGTGGTCTTAAGAGATATTTTCTTTTTGGATGAAATTTTATATGATATTTTGACTTTTCTTTTTTATCAAATGATCATTTTAGTTATAATTTTTTAATATTTTAAATATTTTTTAAAAAAATGAAAATGAAAAATTTCAAATCTATGAAAATCAATTTGAAATATATATTTTTATTAGAAAACAAATGTTTCAAATATGAAATTTCGCTATTTAATTATCCGCTAAAATTCAAATTATATTTTTTTCTATATCAGAGTCCATCAAGCTATTTTACAAAAATAGCATTTGAATTTTGACATTTAATTAAATAGCGAAATTTCAAATTTCAAATTTTGAAAAATGAAATTTTGATACTTAATTATGCGCTAAAATTCAAATTAATTTTTTTTCTCTATCAGAGTGAATTACCCTATTTTATAAAAATAGCATTTGAATTTTAACATTTAATTATCGAAATTTCCATTTTTAAAATTTTCAAAAATGAAATTTTCATACTTAATTATGCGCTAAAATTCAAATTAATTTTTTTTCTCTATCAGAGTGAATTATCCTATTTTATAAAAATAGCATTTGAATTTTAACATTTAATTATCGAAATTTCCATTTTCAAAATTTTCAAAAATTAAATTTTCATACTTAATTATGCGCTAAAATTCAAATTAATTTTTTTTCTCCATCAGAGTGAATTATCCTATTTTATAAAAATAGCATTTGAATTTTAACATTTAATTATCGAAATTTCCATTTTCAAAACTTTCAAAAATGAAATTTCGCTATTTAATTATCCGCTAAAATTCAAATTAAATTTTTTTCTTTATCATAGTGAATTATCCTATTTTATAAAAATAGCATTTGAATTTTAACATTTAATTAACGAAATTTCCATTTTCAAAATTTTCAAAAATAAAATTTTCATACTTAATTATGCGCTAAAATTCAAATTAATTTTTTTCTCTATCAGAGTGAATTATCCTATTTTATAAAAATAGCATTTGAATTTTAACATTTAATTATCGAAATTTCCATTTTCAAAATTTTCAAAAATGAAATTTTCATACTTAATTATGCGCTAAAATTCAAATTAATTTTTTTTCTCTATCAGAGTGAATTATCCTATTTTATAAAAATAGCATTTGAATTTTAACATTTAATTATAGAAATGTCCATTTTCAAAATTTTCAAAAATGAAATTTCGCTATTTAATTATCCGCTAAAATTCAAATTATATTTTTTTCTATATCAGAGTCCATCAAGCTATTTTACAAAAATAGCATTTGAATTTTGACATTTAATTAAATAGCGAAATTTCAAATTTCAAATTTTCAAAAATGAAATTTTCATACTTAATTATGCGCTAAAATTCAAATTAATTTTTTTTCTCTATCAGAGTGAATTATCCTATTTTATAAAAATAGCATTTGAATTTTAACATTTAATTATCGAAATTTTCATTTTCAAAATTTTCAAAAATAAAATTTTCATACTTAATTATGCGCTAAAATTCAAATTAATTTTTTTTCTCTATCAGAGTGAATTATCATATTTTATAAAAATAGCATTTGAATTTTAACATTTAATTATAGAAATGTCCATTTTCAAAATTTTCAAAAATGAAATTTCGCTATTTAATTATCCGCTAAAATTCAAATTAATTTTTTTTCTCTATCAGAGTGAATTATCCTATTTTATAAAAATAGCATTTAAATTTTAACATTTAATTATCGAAATTTCCATTTTCAAAATTTTCAAAAATAAAATTTTCATACTTAATTATGCGCTAAAATTCAAATTAATTTTTTTTCTCTATCAGAGTGAATTATCCTATTTTATAAAAATAGCATTTGAATTTTAACATTTAATTATCGAAATTTCCATTTTCAAAATTTTCAAAAATGAAATTTTCATACTTAATTATGCGCTAAAATTCAAATTAATTTTTTTTCTCTATCAGAGTGAATTATCCTATTTTCTAAAAATAGCATTTGAATTTTAACATTTAATTATAGAAATTTCCATTTTCAAAATTTTCAAAAATAAAATTTTCATACTTAATTATGCGCTAAAATTCAAATTAATTTTTTTTCTCTATCAGAGTGAATTATCCTATTTTATAAAAATAGCATTTGAATTTTAACATTTAATTATCGAAATTTCCATTTTCAAAATTTTCAAAAATGAAATTTCGCTATTTAATTATCCGCTAAAATTCAAATTATATTTTTTTCTATATCAGAGTCCATCAAGCTATTTTACAAAAATAGCATTTGAATTTTGACATTTAATTAAATAGCGAAATTTCAAATTTCAAATTTTCAAAAATGAAATTTTCATACTTAATTATGCGCTAAAATTCAAATTAATTTTTTTCTCTATCAGAGTGAATTATCCTATTTTATAAAAATAGCATTTGAATTTTAACATTTAATTATCGAAATTTCCATTTTCAAAATTTTCAAAAATGAAATTTTCATACTTAATTATGCGCTAAAATTCAAATTAATTTTTTTTCTCTATCAGAGTGAATTATCCTATTTTATAAAAATAGCATTTGAATATTAACATTTAATTAGCGAAATTTCCATTTTCAAAATCAAATTTTGCTATCCGCTAAAATTCAAATTATATTTTTTTACAAATTTAATGGACAGGAAATGAATGCGCTGTATTTTAAAAATTGTAACTCTTAAAACTTTAAAAGTGATAATTTAAAAAAAAATATTCATTTAAATTGAATGGGAGAATAAATCAAGAAAGTAAAGATAAATTTTATTACATTATACATTATATTAATATATACATTAATAAAATCAACACATTATATACATTAACACAAAAAATATATACAAGTAGAACAATATTTTGCAAATTAAAAAATATATTCTCATTATTGAAAATTTACTAGATCCCTAAAAAGGGACCTCTGTCGTGATAATAAGTTTCTTTTATTATATTTTTAAGATTTGCTGCTCTAAAATTAATTTGTAGTTCTTCGGCCCAAAAATTTTTTATGCTATATGTATATTGTTCATTTTTAATACAATCGTGACAGTCTTCATTTATACATTCAATACTCAGTCCTCTTTGATAATATGGCCGTATTAAATAATGGTCCTCATACGGATCATAAGAGTTTTTTAACACAATGTTGTTTTTGAAATTGTACATCTTGTTGTCCCAGTATAATAATTTTTTCTCATGATTGATTGTGAACATATCACAAGAAGGCAAGATATAATATGTTAAATTTTCAATATCTTCAATGGGAAGATATTTTTCGAGGAAATCATCCTTGAAGAATGAAATTGTGTCTTCCCATTTTAATTCTTCTTCTGATGCACTTTCAATTGATTTTCTCATCGTGCCAATAGATGGAACATTCCAATATTTATCATCGGGATAACACGGCTGATAATTTCTAAAATATCTCATGCATATCGAAATTTTTTTATTGTCGAAAAAAACATATAATGGTTGATTGTTTTGCTTTATATACCAACCTTTTCTAACAAATTCTGTAAGTTTTATAAACTTACGTTCTAATAGAGTCCATGCAGAAGGGTTTGATGTTAAATCCTCCATTTCAGGCATTTTGACAAGCGTATTTATTTTATCAGAAAACTCAAAATATTTTTTAAATATGTTGAATTTCACATCGAAAGGAAGGTTTAAAAATGGAAAACTCATAGTTACTTTTTGGATACAAGACAAAGTGAAATACTCCCTTTTATATTGGCAAAAAGCAAGAAATAAAAAAACGGATCATGTTAATCTATTATGTCACCTGTTTTTTGTACGCAAAATAATTGTTCATTTTAAACATGGCCGTCACATTTTTTATCTTTTAAAACTGTTTTGTCATGAGATATAAATTAAGCAATTTTTTTTCCTTGAAACATATAATAGTAAATAAGAGCAATTTCATTTTACCAAGAAAAAAATTTGAAAAAATAGTTCTTTAGACTAGTTAAAATATTTTTTGATTTTAATATTTTTTTTAGTCATACATTTTAACTTTAAAAATTATTTTTAATGATTATCATAATTAACATTTCATTTAAGGATATTGACAAAATATAAAAGATTAACTAAATAAACGTTTTTGTAAAAAAACAAACAATTAAAAAGAAGTTTATTTAAAAATAATATATAGTATTTGAATTTTAATATTTAGTTAACTAGCGAAATTTCAATTTTCAAATTTTGAAAAAATGAAATCCGCTAAAATTCAAATTATATTTTTTTCCATTCTATTTTTTTGTAAAATAGCATTTGACATTTTGTTAAATAACGAAATTTCAAATTTCAAGTTTTGAATCCGCTAAAATTCAAATTATATTTCTTTCTATATCGAAGCTATTTTACAAAAAAAATATTTGAATTTTAACATTTATTTAAATAACGAAATTGAAAAATAAAATTCAAATTATATTTGTTTATGTCCAAGCTATTTTACAAAAGTAACATTTAAAATGAAATTTCGTTATTTAATTCAAATTATATCACCAAACTATTTTACAAAAATAGCATGTGACGCACCACAGATAAAGTGACGTAATCGAGTTGTATATAAACCCACTCGCCATTTCATTCTTTCTCATTGCTTTTCAATATGGAGTTTCCGTTTCTTGATCTACCAGATTTAGTTCAAACGAAAATAATGAAATACTATTTGAGTCCATTATTTAAATTTAAAAAATTAATGAAGATAAATGAATTATCACCAATTTTAGAACAAAAAAGTTCCTGGATGAATCCTACAGATGAACTATTTGCTTTATTGGATTACCTTTCATCTCTATCGACTGGATTTTATTTACCAATTGTTGACCCACTCAAAAACAGTTTTTATATAAATATCGAAGATGAAAATATAAAATTCTATCATATTAGAGGACCATTTTTCGCATTGAAGTGGAGATCTATTAAAAAACCCCTAGTGAAAGAAAGTGAACTATCATCTGTTTTGGAATTTCTAAAGGAATTTTCGAAAAAATACGCATATTGTGAAAACCCACCAGAAAAATTAAAATGGTATTTGAAAAAAAAATGAAATTGGATGGTGTCATAGATCGTCTATAATAGATTTTAAACTTGTGGAGGGAAGAAAATTTGTGATTACGTTTAGTGAATTGTATTTCTTCCTCCACAAGTTTATTCCATGTGAAATAACTGAAGATTTGAAAGATTATAAATAAGTTTTCCCACACCTGAATTTCATAAGTTATCTGGACCCACACCTGTAGTCATCATAAAACATAATCATGTCAAATTGTCCACGAATTTATTTAAGGACAAAGATTTGCAATTTTATCCCATTAAATTGTATTTTTCTCACAGATCCACTGAAATAATCAGATTTGCATATTTATTTTCATATGCCATCAAATATGAATGTTTTTCATATCCTATTTACGTTATTAAAAAAAATATTTGGACAAAGATTTGTAAAAATCCTTCATTATTTATATATTTTTTATAAATAATTATATTTGTATATAATGCTCTTTTTTAATTAAAATCCTTCATTATTTATATAGTTATTATAAATGAATATATTTGTATATAATGCTCTTTTTTTATTAAAATATGTTGTATATATATATTATATATTTATTTCTTTAATAAAAATGTTCAAAATTAAATGTCTTATTATTTTTTTAAATTTTCAAACAAATCGTTTATAGAAATTTGAAATAGAATAAAATTGAATTTGAATTTTAGCGAATTTCATTTTTCAATTTGCTATTTAATTAAACTTCAAATTTTACTTTTTGTTTTAATTAAAATCTGTTGTATATATATTTTTATATATTTGTTTCTTTAATAAAACAGTTCAAATTTGAAAAATTAAATGTCTTATTATTTTTTAAATTTTCAAGTCATCGATAATTTACGACATCGTGTATAGAAAATTGAAATAGAATAAAATAGACTTTGAATTTTAGTGGATTTCATTTTTCAAAATTTAAAAAATTGAAATTTTGCTATTTATTCAAATGTTATTTTTTGAAACTTATTGATTAACTTATTGATTAACATATTGATTTACTTATTGATTAAACAACTTCTTTATTTCCAACTAATAATGAAAATTGTCCATAGATTTCAAAATAAAAATATAGATAATATATGTGCTGAAATGCTTGTGGAATTCATTTCCAAAATGACATGTTTAAAACAATACAATGGACGTTATTATTAAAAAATCACTCTTCAATATTCTTAAAAAAGGATTTTATTTAATAGACATGGGACAGGTTTGAACAATACATACAACAAGCAAAATGTTTACAATCTAGAAAAATAATATCCTTGATTTTAACTTAAAAAGATCGTTTCCTTTTTTTGGTCTGTATAATTATTCTTTATGAGAAAGGTTTAGATAGTTATATGGTATTTTTTCTTTTGTCTTTTCTATGAAATTATATTTCTCTCGAAGATATTTCGCAGGGTCCATTAAGGCTTTTTGGCAATAACATGTATTTGGGAATTCATCAGAAAAAACGCATCTTATACAATCGGTCAAGTGCCATTCTCTACTTTCAGGATTCAGAATTACATTAATTTCTCGTTGTTTTCCCATTTCTCTGACTTTTATTTCAAACTGTGTAGCATTCCTTGTAGTTTTGTATTCTTCATACCATTTGAACACATTTTCTCTATCTGAAACACAACGCTTGTAAAAATCTCGCACATTTTCAATTTGATCAGACGCTACTAAAGAGCCGCTTAAACGTTCTTCCTTGTGTAATTTTTGGAAATTTTTTGAAAGCATTTCGTCATCTAAATATTTTTCTGGAGACATCTTAGCGCGGTAGCAAGGACAAGTATCAGGTCCCTCTTTTGCATCGTCCTGAGACCATACACAATTATTTAAGTGCAATTCATCTCTTTTGTTCAAAAGAAATTTCAAGCGACTGTTATAACGACGAGATAATACTTCAAAATGCAAAATATTAACTCGATTATTGCAAATCTTGTACTTTTTTCGCAGAGTATCTAAATAAGTAGTAGTCATGTTGAAATGATTTAGAAACGACAAGTCATATATATATCCACTTTTATTCACCAATAATTTTAAACAAAAAATAAAAAGACAGACTTATTGATTAAACAACTTCTTTATTTCCGTTACTTTGGCTGAAAAAGATCCAACTAATAGTGAAAATTGTCATTTTATATGTCAGAATTTGAAAAAAACAAAAAAAGGGAGGGCCGAGTTATATGAAAAAGATTTGTTACCAACTAAAGTTAAAATAGTCATTTTATATGTCAGAATTTGAAAAAAAAAAAAAAGTTTCAAATTAATCAACGTATTTTTTTTTAAAGGGTTTTACTTTATTTTATTTTTATTTTAATATTTTTTTATAAAAAGATATAACTATATAAAAGCGACTTTTATTACAAATAACAATTATTAACGACAAAAATGGATATAAAATTGCAAATGATTTTGATAATCTATCTCAACCATTATCAGATTTTCTAATTTTGATATTAAATTGATTGAACTTTCACATTATGTTTTAAAGTTATTATACGGTAAAAAAAATAATTATTACCAGCTGCCTTGCAGCTCGTAATAATTATTTTTTTACAGTCTCAAAAGAACAAATTATAGATATTTTATTTTTTGTTCTGTAAAAATTCAGCTATTATGTATTATGGTGACAAAAAATATTGTAACGTCATATAAATTGTCTATCAGCGTGTCCAAAATCTTTAAATTGAAGATTTCTTTAAATTCACTTGACAAGAATATTATGCTATGTTGTAATATATATCGATATCCCAAATTAATTAGATATCGAAAAGAACTGACATATTTTAAATTCAATTAAAGGAATGATGACAGATTGTTTAACATTTCGATGGATAAATTTTAAAATTGATAAATGTCGAGATAATAATTTAATAAATTGTGACATGATTTTATTTTTATTTCTTTATATTCTTTTATCTTTAAAAAGAACGCTTCACCTTCAAACTATAAAGAATGTCATGCAATGACACACCTTTTGATAAAGTGACGTAATCGAGTTGTATATAAACCCACTCGCCATTTCATTCTTTCTCATTCCTTTTCAATATGGCGTTTACATTTCTCGATTTGCCTGAGTTAGTTCAAGAGAAAATTATGAAATTGTATTTGCCACCATTTTTTAAATGCCAACAATTAAGGAAAATAAATGAATTATCATCATTATTGGAAAGAAAAAGTTCCTGGCTTCATCCTTCAGATGAACTGTTTGAATTGTTGGATTTAATTTCATCGCTTTCCTCAGGATTTTATATATCTAGCAATCCACTCAAGGATAGTTTTTACATTAACATTGAAGATGAAACAATAAAGTTTTTCCATATTTCAGGACCTGACAGATTTGGAGTATTAAAATGGTTGGATACCAAGCAACCCATCATGAAAGAAATTAAAATAAATCCTGTTATTGAATTTCTAAACGTATTTTTAAATAGATACTCATTCAGTGAAAATCCATCGGAAATATTAAAAAGTTATTTGGTGAATAACGAAATAAAATGGTGTCACCGACAATCAATCACAGAATTTAAACTTGTGGAGGGGAAAAAATTTGTCATCACGTTTAGTGAACTGTATTATGGCCTCCACAAGTTTATTCCATGCAATATCACCCAAAATTTACAAGAATCATTAAGATATTGATCCCCTGGACATTTTCATTTTCAATGGCCAGATATGGAATAATCTATTTACGAGTTTTTAAAGGATCTCAAATATTATCTTTATTTAAAAGAATGTGTCATCATAAAACATAAACAGGAATTTTTAAATGTGAGATTTGCAAATTTATTTATTTTCATATGCCATCAAGTATAAATGTTTTTCATATCCAATTCGTTTATTGAAAAAAATATTTGGTCCAAAGATTTGTAAAATACTTCATTATTTATTTGGTTTTCATAAATGATTATATTTGTGCTCTTTTTTAATTAAAATTATTATTTATATGGTTTTTATAAATGATTTTATGTGTATATAATGTTCTTTTTTAATTAAAAATCTGTTGTGATTTTATATATTTGTTTCTTTAATAAAAACTGTTCAAAATTAAATGTCTTATTATTTTTTTTAATTTTCAAACAAATCGTATATAGAAATTTGAAATAGATAGAATTTGAATTTTAGTGAATTTCATTTTTCAATTTGCTATTTAATTAAAATGCAAATGTTACTTTTTGAAATTAGTTTGGCTGAAATAGAATGTTATCGGATTTTTTTTCAAGATTTAAGCATTGAAATTTCGCTATTTAATTAAATGTTAAAATTCAAATGCTATTTTTTGAAAATAGCTTGGCTGAAATAGTCAAATTTGATGTTTTCTAATAAAAATATATATTTCAAATTGATTTTCATAGATTTAAAATTTTTCATTTGTATTTTTTAAAAAAATATTTAAAATATTAAAAAAAATTATAACTAAAATGATCATTTGATAAAAAGAAAAATCAAAATATAAAAGTTTATATAAACTTTCATCCAAACAAGAAAATATCTCTTAAGACACCAAAACTTTTTTAGAAGATAAAAGGCGAGATCTTAAAATTATTGATGATAAAAAATGGGTCTCAAGATTATTCTAAAGATTTTTAGAAAAAAATATATCATTAAAAATTACAATTATATTATTTGTTATGATTCAAAAAAAAAGATCAACATAACTTGAATCAGATTTGTTTGTCATTTATTTTATTAAACAAGAAATGGAAGGAGTAATTTTAATAATAAAAAAAACTATCCTGTGAGATTATTCTAATTTTTGAGTTGTATGATAAAACAGAAATATAGTTAAATATTTGAAAGTTGTTTAAGAAATTAAATTATAAAATTGCAAATATTCTAGCATTTTCAAAGTGGATAAATGGTGATGACGCTCGTACTAATAAATAAATTTTTATCTAAATTAAATAAACGACACAAAAAAATAGTCAAATAACAGTTTATTTTGAATTACAACATATTATATATGTCTTTAACAACTTGTCAAATACTTTTTTAAAAAGCTCTTCTTTTAAATTGGATTACTAACATAAATTGGACCAATCAGAATCATAAAGGTCTAACACCAGTCTTCATAACATTTCTTGACGTAAAAATTCATGCATTGGGTCATCTTCTTTAATCGTCCAAAGGATTGTAGACAAATCTGTAGCTTGAATTGGTTCATTACAAGATGGGCAGCATACATTTTTTGTCGACAGGATAAAATTTCTAACACATGATAGATGAATGTTATGTTTACACTTCATCAACGTAGATGAATTTGCTGGTGTGGAGCACTGAATGCAATCCATCGTTATGATCTCGGATATTCTTTCGAATCTCAATTTATACTCGACATAGTTAAAAAAAACTATTTATATAATGTCAGTAAAACTGTCAATTTGAACTTTTATTGAATTAAACTGACTATTTTTTTGTGTCTTATATTTAATTAGATAAAAATAAATCATTGACAGATTTATTTATTTTTTATTAAAATTACTTTTAATATTTATCATTTGACCATTTCTCGTTTAATAAAATAAATGACAAATAAATGAAAAAAATTTGGTTCAATCCTTCTTTTTTGAATCATAACAAATAATATAATTGTAATTTTTAATGATATATTTAAAAAAAAAATCTTTAGATCGAGATTTTATATTAACCCTACCCGGTCAATTGTCATTTATAATTTTAAGATCTCGCCTTTTATGTATATCACTTTTATAAATTTTTTGGTAAATCTGGAGCGAGATTTTAGAAAAAATTGTATTCGAAAGATTTTTAGAATTTTTTTTTATTAATAAATGTATCCATTCTTCAAATAAACATTTCGAATAACTATTCATAAAGCCATCAACAAAAAATTTTTTCAATTATTGTAAATATTTATTTCTTTTTTTCATTTAAAAGATCAAAGGTCTTTTTTTATTATGTAAAAATTTAAAGTCTATTCTTACAATTCAACTTCATTAAATATATAGTATATAGCATTTTAGATAAGACTGCAATATATTTTATTCTGATACAAAAAGATCATCGCAAATATTTATTCACCAGATCTGTCAGAGCTAAAAAAATAAATCCTCTGTCAGAAAATCTTATTAAACAACTAATAAAAATTTCACTCTAAAAGTACATCTACCTTTTTCGGCACGTTTTTTTAAAATTGAAAATTGAAAATTTTATGTTTTATGTTTTATATTTTTTTGATATATTTTTATCTTTTATATAGAGTTTAAATTATTTTTTAATTTTATATATTTTTGATATATATTTTGTAGAAAATTTAAATTATATATATATATATATATATAGTTCACTTTCTCACACTCAAAATTGTATTTTAACATTGAGTGATGGCTCGCAACAAAATAGATCGATACCGTAAAGTTCTTTCTCGAGACACCGTTCGTTTTCCATGTCCTAAATGTGGAATAAGTCTTTTGTCAAAAGAATATGAAAAACATTGTACGAAAGATTGTACGGACAACATGAATGCTAAAAAATGTTGTGTTTGGTGTTCTGGGGTTGAGAAATTCAAGAAAAAATATGACGCTGCGGACCATTTGTTAAAATGTTATAAGAAATTTAAATATTGTGTAACCGCAAAACAAAAAATTGAAAAAAGACCATCGTCATTAACAGAAGAATTACAATTTTTCGATTTTACACCTATGTGTGAAAAACAAAACTTTTTTGACTGCGAAAAAATATCTGACATTGATTACATGAAACCTGTTTGTCCTTTGGATTTGAGCGATGAAACTTTACTTGTACCTTTCAAAGACGATACTTTGAATCTGGCTGCTACCTGTCTCCAAAAATATGTTCACGGAGGTTACATTTGGTGCCACGGAATGGTGCGAGCCATAGCTTATAAAAGTTTTGTTCTCGCCATGGAAAAATACAATGATGACGGAAATATTAAGACTTTACCTTTTTCGTGTTGGTGCAATGGTGGAAATGAATCGGAGGCCTGTTTTAGACAACATAAACACATGATTTTTGTTTCGCGTTCTTCAGATGATTTCCTACGCGTTTGGAAAAATGTTGCCGCACATAAATCCATAAAAAAACCTTATCCTAAATTTAAGTGTAAGAGTTTTAGAGATATCGAATCCGAAATGCATCTGGTGAATACGATGGGCTATTTAAGCCAACGTGAATCTGAATGTAATTTTAAATTTTGCGAGGAGGAAGTGAAAATTAAAAAAACAGGAAGAAGGAAAGAAAATCATTTTTGTATCGCAGAAACTTTACCTTTGGATTATAGATTGGTATTGGCAACTTTGTGGGACGGAGGTATTATGAAATTGATAGGACAAAATTATAATCGTCGTGATCCTAAAGATTTGCTATACATTCCATTGGAAATGATGGATTCGAGATGGAAAGCTCAAATTAAGAACTTACCTGGAATTAAAATGAATTTAGTTTTACCAGTGACTGAGAATGTTCAAATTTCCAAAGAAGTCTCGGATCGCTATTTGCATTTGAATAATGGAAAAAAAATCTATTTTGTCGAACAACAGAAAACTGACACTGATGAAAAAATATTATTTTATAACGTCGTCGAAGAGGATTGGTGGGAACCTAGCCGGAGACAACAAGATTGTTTAAATTGTGCTAAACCAATCATGGAACGTTGCGAAGAATTGGAGAAAAAAAATAAAGATTTACGAATAGAAATTAAACAGAAACACGAAGAAATCAGGGAATTGAAAAACAAATTTGAGAATTTACGAGTGGAAATTGAACAAAGGCGCGAAGAAGAAGTTAGAGAATTGAAACATAAATTGAAAACCGTAGAAGACAAAAATGATTCACTTCAAAACAAAATCGAATATTTGAGAGAGACTGAAATTGCTAGATTGGTAGCCGAAAATGTTGAGCTAAAAAGAAGATTGTCTAAATATGAATCATAATTTTGTAATAATATATTTATTATGGTTTATAAATAAATATACCAGGATTCGAATTTTAAATATATAAAAATTTAAATTTAAAAAACATTTCAAAAATTTTCGGGATAAGATTATAATGCTTTTTTTTATGTCCCCAGTAGCGCAATTGGCTAGCGCGCGGTACTTTTAAAACAGTATAATTGTGAGTTCAATCCTCACATGGGGATAATTATTTCATGTCATTATTGGTTTTTTAATAAATACAAAACTCGAAAATGTTCAATTTAAAAAAAAAAACATCTGTGAATGTTTAAATATTTTTTTTGTTCTCAATATTCCTACATTTTTAAAAGTTAAAAAATTATTTTTTAATGATTATCATAATAATGTAAGATTTTATTTAACGATATTGAATAAACATTTTGTAAAACCCACGTTTATATATTTTAAAGTAGTCTGTAATGTATTTTATGTCTGGATGGATTTTTGAAACTCATCACAAATATTTATTTACCAGATCTGTAAGAAAATCTTAGTAAATAAATAATAAAAATTTCCCTATATAGTCACGACGAACCTAAATAATTGTATTTTAAAAACTTAAACTATTTTATAAATTTATTCATTTTTAAAATTACTTTTTTATATTTCATTTTTGGTAAATCGCTATTTTATTAACGTTAAAATTCAAATGATATTCTATCAAGGTTAAATAAGCCATTTTTAAAAAATGAAATTTGAATTTTAGTATTTCATTATATAGTGAAATTTCACATTTTTTGATAAATCGCTATCTAATTAAACGCTAAAATTCAAATGATATTTTATTTTAATTCGAGGTTAAATAAGCTATTTTCAAAAAATAAAATTTGAATTTTAACATTTAATTACTTAGCGAAATTTGAATTTTAGCATTTAATTTTATAGCGAAATCTCAGCGTTTTTGATAAAACGCTGTCTAATTAAACGCTAAAATTCAAATGATATTTTATTTTAATTCAACGTTAAATAAGCTATTTTTTTTAAATAAAATTTGAATTTTAGCACTTTATTATATAGAGAAATTTTAGATTTTAAAATTTCAATTTTGATAAATCACAATCTACTAAAATGTTAAAATTCAAATTATATTTTATTCTAATTCAATGTTAAATAAACTATTTTCTAAAAATAAAATTTGAATTTTAGTATTAAATTATATAGTGAAATTTTGGGTTTGATTATTTAATCACCCTCCCACTGTACTTTAAATTGAACTTAATTTTTTTACTTTCATTTGAATCTAGTTTAATTAACATTAGTTCATAGAGCCAATATAACTGTAAAGTTTATATATTTCATAATCTCATGACGTCATTTATTACGCAACTTTCAACTCACATCAAGTATAAAAGGCTGTGGCATTGTTTAGAATCTCAGATCTCTGGATTTATAACCATGGAGCAAGAATTCTAAACGATTTAATGCTATGCTAATTGTACTGGAAAGTAATTTTAACATTTAATTACTTAGCGAAATTTCGAATTTTAAAATTTCAATTTTGATAAATCGCTATCTAATAAAACGCTAAAATTCAAATGAAATTTTATTTCAATTCAATATTAAATAAGCTATTTTTAAAAAGGAAATTTGAGTTTTAGCGATTAATTATATAACGAAATTCCAGATTTTAAAATTTCAATTTTGAAATTAATGCTTTTAAAATGCTAATTAAAATGGAATTTGAATTTTAGCATTTAATCAGATAACGACTGTTCGAATTTTAAAAATTCTATTTTGAAAAGTTGCTATATTATTAAATGCTAACGTTCAACTAGTATTTTTTAAAAACAGCTTGGTTAACTCTAAACTAGAATAAAATGTAATTTGAATTCTTGAAATATAATAAAATGGAATTTGAATTTTAGCATTTAATTAGATAGGGCTTTTTCAAATTTGAAATTTAAAAATCCGAAATTTCGCTATATTATTAAATGATAGTTAAATGCTAATTAAAATGCTTGTAAAACGCAAATTTTATTTTTTCAAATTTTAATTTTTCATATTCAAATTTTATTTTTTTAAAAACAGCTTGTTTAACCTTGAAATAGAATAAAATAGTATTTGACATTTAATTAGATTGCAACTTCTCGGATTTTAAAATTTCAAATTTGAAAAGTTGCTATCTAATTAAATGCTGAAATTCAACTACTATTTTTTTCTATTTCAATGTTAAACAAGGTTTTTTTTTTTTTTTTTTTTTAATAATTTGAATTTTAGCATTTAATTATATATCGAAATTTCGGATTTTAGAATTTCAATTTTGGAAAGTCGATATCTAATTAATTGCAAAATTTGAAATTCCATTTTATACTATTTCAAATTTAAACAAGCCATTTAAAAAAAGTAAAATTTGTATTTTAGCATTTAACTAGATACCGACTTTGGATTTTTGAAGCATCACAAATATTTATTCACCAGATCTGTGAGAAAATCTTGGTAAATAAATAATAAAAATTTCAATATATAGTCACGACGAACCTAAATAATTGTATTATAAAAAACTTTAAAAAATTGCTTTTTTATAAATTTATTCATTTTTAAAATTGCTTTTTTATAAATATATTCATTTTTATCACAATTTTTATTTTTATTTTATTATTTTTATTTTAACGTTATTCTATATTTATATATAAGATGATAGCGTATTGCTAAAAACTAAATTTTACACTATGGTTATAGGTAAAAAGTTGAGACGAGCCAAGATTGTTTAAATTGTGTTAAACCAATTACGGAACAGTGCGAAGAAATAATTAGAGAACAAATTGAAAACCGTGGAAGAGTCACTTCAAGGAGAAATAGATCGCTTCAAAACAAAAACGACTTGCAAAAACGAATTAAATGCTTTTTAAAATGCTTTTAAAATGCTAATTAAATGATAAAATTCAACTACTATTTTTCAAAAAATAGCTTGTTTAACACAGAAATAGAATAAAATGTAATTTGAATTCTTGAAATAGAATAAAATAGAATTTGAATTTTAACCTTTTTATTCGATAGCGACTTTTCAAAATTGAAATTTTAAAATCCGAAATTTCGCTATATAATTAAATGCTTTTAAAATGCTAATTAAATGCTAAAATTCAACTATTAATTTTTAAAAAACAGCTTGTTTAACACTGAAACAGAATAAAATGTAATTTGAATTCTTGAAATAGAATAAAATGGAATTTCAATTTTAGCATTTAATTTGATAGTGACTTTTCAAAATTGAAATTTTGAAATCCTAGATTTCGCTATATAATTAAATAATAATTAAAATGCAAATTAAAATGCATTTAAAATGCTAATTAAATGCTAAAATCCAACTAGTATTTTTTAAAAATAGCTTGTTTAACCGTGAAATAGAATAAAATGTAATTTGAATTCTTGAAATAGAGTAAAATGAAGTTTGAATTTTAGCATTTAATTGGATAGCGACTTTTCAAAATTGAAATTTTAAAATCCTAAATTTCGATATATAATTAAATCCTAATTCAATGCTTTTTAAAATGCTTTTTAAAATGCTTTTAAAATGCCAATTAAAAAGGAATTTGAATTTTAGCATTTAATCAGATAGCGACTTTTCGAATTTTAAAATTTCTATTTTTAAAAGTTGCTATATAATAAAATGCTAAACATCAACTACTAGTTTTAAAAAATTGTTATTTTAACCCTAAACTAGAATAAAATTGTTATTTGAATTCTTGAAATAGAATAAAATGGTATTTGAAATTTAGCATTTAATTAGATAGCGACTTTTCAGATTTGAAAATTTCAGATTTGAAATTTCGCTATATAATTAAATGATAGTTAAATGCTAATTAAAGTGCTTTTAAAACACAAATTTAATTTTTTAAAAAATAAAATTTAATTTTTTAAATTCAAATTTTATTTCTTAAAAAAAGCTTGTTTAACCTTGAAATAGAATAAAATAGTATTAGGCATTTAATTAGATGGCATTTTTTTGAATTTTAAAATTCAATATTGAAAAGTTGCTAACTAAATATATGCTAAAAATTCAACTACTATTTTATTCAATTTCAAAGTTAAACAAGCTTTTTTTTAAAATAAATTATGAATTTTAGCATTTAATTATATAAGGAAATTTCGGATTTTAGAATTTCAATTTTGGAAATTCGATATTCAAGTAAATGCAAAAATTGAAATTCCATTTAATACTATTTCAAATTTAAACAAGCTATTTTTAAAAAGTAAAATTTGATTTTTTGCATTTAAATAGATACCGATTCTCATTACCGATCTGAAATTTCGCTATATAATTAAATGCTTTTAAAAATGCTTTTAAAATGCTAATAAAATGCTAAAAATCAACTATTATTTTTTAAAAAATAGCTTGTTTAACACTGAAACAGAATAAAATGTAATTTGAATTCTTGAAGTAGAATAAAATGTAGTTTGAAATTTAGCATTTAATTTGATAGTAACTTTTCAAAATTGAAATTTTAAAATCCTAGATTTCGCTATATAATTAAATGCTAATTAAATACTAATGAAAAGGCTTTTTAAAATGCAAATTAAAATGCTAAAATCCAACTAGTATTTTTTAAAAATAGCTTGTTTAACCGTGAAATAGAATAAAATGTAATTTGAATTTTTTAAATAGAATAAAATTGAATTTGAATTTTAGCATTGAATTGCGATAGCGACTTTTCGAATTTTAAAATTTCTATTTTGAAACGTTGCTATATAATTAAATGCTGAAGTTCAACTACTATTTTTACAAAATAGCTTGTTTAACCCTAAACTAGAATAAAATGTAATTTGAATTCTTGAAATAGAATTTGAAGTTTAGTATTTAATTAGATAACGTCTTTTATTTGAAATTTTAAAATCTGAAATTTCGCTTTATTATTAAATGATAGTTAAATGCTAATTAAAATCCATTTAAAACACAAATTTTATTTTTTCAAATTCAAATTTTATTTTTTCAAAACAGCTTGTTTAACCTTGAAATAGAATAAAATAGTATTTGGCAATTAATTAGATAGCAACTTTTCGGATTATAAAATTTGAAAAGTTATCTAATTAAATGCTAAAATTTAAATACTATTTTATTCTATTTCAAAGTTAAACAAGCTTTTTTTTTTAAATAAAATTCGAATTTTAACATTTAATTATATAACGAAATTTCGGATTTTAAATTTTCAATTTTGGAAAGTCTATCTAAGTAAATGCAAAAATTGAAATTCCATTTTATACTATTTCAAATTTAAACAAGCTTTTTTTAAAAAGTAAAATTTGAATTTAACATTTAATTAGACACCGAATTTCAAAATTGAAATATTAAAATACGAAATTTCGCTGTATAATTAAATGATTTTTAAAATGTTTTTTAAAATGCTTTTAAAATGCTCATTAAATGCTAAAATTCAACTATTATTTTTTGGAAAAATATCTTGTTTAACACTGAAATAGAATAAAATGTAAATTGAATTCTTGAAATAGAATAAAATGGAATTTGAATTTTACCATTTAATTCGATAGTGACTTTTAAAATCATCGATTTCGCTATATAATTAAATGCTAATTAAATACTAATTAAAATGCTTTTTAAAATGCTTTTAAAATGCTAATTAAAATGGAATTTGAATTTTAGCCTTTAATCAGACAGCGACTTTTCGAATTTCTATTTTGAAAAGTTGCTATATAGTTAAATGCTAAAGTTCAATTACTATTTTTAAAAACCAACTTGTTTAACCCTTAACTAGAATAAAATGTAATTTGAATTTTTGAAATAGATTAAAATGGAATTTGAAATTTAGCATTTAATTAGATAGCGACTTTTAAAATTTGAAATTTTCTAATCTGAAATTTCGCTATATAATTAAATGATAGTTAAATGCTAAATAAATGCTTTTAAAATGCTAATTAAATGCAAAATTCAACTACTATTTTTTAAAAAATAGCTTGTTTAACACTGAAATAGAGTAAAATGTAATTTGAATTCCTCAAATAGAATAAAATGGAATTTGAAATTTAGTATTTAAAGCGATAGTGACTTTTCAAAATTGAACTTTTAAAATCCGAGATTTCGCTATATAGTTAAATGCTAATTAAAATGCTTTTTAAAATGCTTTCAAAATGCTAATTAAATGCAAAATTCAACTACTATTTTTTAAAAAATAGCTTGTTTAACACTGAAATAGAGTAAAATATAATTTGAATTCTTGAAATAGGATAAAATGGAATTTGAAATTTAGTATTTAATGCGATAGTGACTGTTCAAAATTGAAATTTTAAAACCCGAGATTTCGCTATATAATTAAATACTAATTA
This sequence comes from Salticus scenicus, assembly GCA_963930645.1. Classification (NCBI taxonomy): domain Eukaryota; kingdom Metazoa; phylum Arthropoda; class Arachnida; order Araneae; family Salticidae; genus Salticus; species Salticus scenicus. Next base: position 106,264,487 of record OZ005652.1, read on the forward strand.
AAATGTTTTTTAAAATGCAAATTAATGCTAAAATCCAACTAGTATTTTTTTAAAATCGCTTGTTTAACCATGAAATAGAATAAAATGTAATCTGAATTCTTGTAATAGAATAAAAAGGAATTTGAATTTTAGCATTTATGTGGATAGCGACTTTTCAAAATTGAAATTTTAAAACCCGAAATTTCGCTATATAAATAAATCCTAATTAAATGATAATTAAAATCCTTTTTAAAATGCATTTAAAATGCTAATTTAAATGGAATTTGAATTTTAACATTTAATCAGATAGCAATTTTTCTAATTTTAAGATTTCTATTTTGAAATGTTGCTATATAATTAAATACTAAAGTTCAACTACTATTTTTAAAAAATAGCTGTTTAACTTGTGTAATAAAATTTGAATTTATAACGCAATTTTGGATTTTAGAATTTCAATTTTGAAAAGTCAATATCTAAGAAAATGCTAAAATTGAAATTCCATTTTATTCTATTTCAAATTTAAACAAGCTATTTTAAAAAAGAAAAATTTGAATTTTAGCATTTAATTATATAATGACTTTTCAAAATTAAAATTTTAAAATTCTAGATTTCGCTATGTAATTAAATGCTAATTAAATACTAATGAAAATGTTTTTTAAAATGCAAATAAAAATGCTAAAATCCAACTAGTATTTTTTAAAAATTGCTTGTTTAACCGTGAAATAGAATAAAATGTAATTTGAATTTTTGAAATAGAATAAAATGGAATGTGAATTTTAGCATTGAATTGGATAGCGACTTTTCAAAATTGAAATTTTAAAATCCGAAATTTAACTATATAATTAAATGCTTTTTAAAATGCCTTTAACCCTCTGTACCATACTGTAGACTGTAGGCAACATACCGTTCGATCGTGGTTCAAATTCAAAGAATCGGTTCTACAACGTAATCACGCACTGTAGCCTGTCGTATACACTCACAGTTAGAGAATCTAGTATCTAGAAACACAACTGGATGGCGCCGTATGTCGTAAGTTGAAGTTCATTACTCGACAGTGGGTAACTAACGACAAGTGCGGACCAGCTCTGATTCAAAAAATAATAAAAAATAGTTTTTCGTGTGTTTTGTGTTTCATATTGAAACAGTGAAGAGGTAAGTGTTTCAAATTCATTGTATAATATTGATTTTGACCCAATTTCACGTATTTTATAGGATTTTATGCTAAAAAGTGTTTGTTGCCTGTAGGTGCTTTTGTTTGTTTTTTCGAAATTTATGAGAAATAAAAAAAAACCTGAAACACGTGTATTTTATTTTTTTCCAATTATTACGAAACAAATAAACACAAAAATATTAAAGGTCATGAGTTACAGAGGGTTAAAATGCTAATTAAAGTCTAAAATTCAACTACTATTTTTAAAAATATAGCTTGTTTAACTCTGAAATAGAATAAAATGTAATTTGAGTTCTTGAAATAGAATAAAATGGAATTTTAATTTTAGCATTTAATTGGATAGCGACTTTTCAAATTTGAAATTTTAAAATCCGAAATTTCGCTATGTAATTAAATCCTTATTAAATGCTAATTAAAATGCATTTTTAAAATACTTTTAAAATGCTAAAATTCAACTACTACTTTTTAAAAAATAGCTTGTTTAACACTGAAATAGAATAAAACTGTAATTTGAATTCTTGAAATAGAATAAACTGGAATTTGAATTTTACCTTTAATTTGATAGTGACTTTTGAACAAAAAATAAATTGAAATTTATTTTTTGTTTAACACTGAAATAGTATAAAATGTAATTTGAATTACTTAAATAGAATAAAATGGAATTTGAATTTTAGCATTTAATTAGATAGCGACTTTTCAAATTGAAATTTTAAAATTCAACTGCTGAATGCTAAAATTCAACTACTATTTTTTTAAAAAATAGCTTGTTTAACACTGAAATAGAATAAAATGTAATTTTAATTCTTGAAATAGAATTTTCAAATTGAAATTTTCATATAATGTATGTAAAATGTAATTTAAATTCTTCAAATAAAATAAATTGAAATTTATTTTGTGTTTAACACTGAAATAGTATAAAATGTAATTTGAATTACTGAAATAGAATAAAATGGAATTTGAATTTTAGCATTTAATTAGATAGCGACTTTTCAAATTGAAATTTTAATGTAATGTGTGTAAAATGTAATTTAAATTTTTTAAATAGAATAAATTGAAATTTAATGTTTGCTTTTAATTATCGAATTTTCAAAATTAAAATTTTAAAATTCAACTGCTGAATGTTAAAATTCAAATACTATTATTTTAAAAACAGCTTGTTTAACACTGAAATTGAATAAAATGTAATTTGAATTTTAGCATTTAATTAGATAGCGACTTTTCCATTTAATTAGCGATTTTTCAAAATTGAAATTTTAAAATTCAACTGCTGAATGCTAAAATTCAACTACTATTTAAAAAAATAGCTTATTTAGCACTGAAATATAATAAAATGTAATTTGAATTCTTGAAATAGAATAAAATAGAATTTGAATTTCAGCATTTAATTAGATAGTGACTTTCCAAATTGAAATTTTAATGTAATGTATGTAAAATGTAATTTAAATTCTTAAAATAGAATAAATTGAAATTAAATTTTTGTTTAACACTGAAATAGAATAAAATGTAATTTGAATTCTTGAAATAGAACAGAATGGAATTCGAATTTTAGCATTTAATTAGATAGCGACTTTTCAAATTGAAATTTGTTTAACACTGAAATAGAATAAAACGTAATTTGAAATATTGAAATAGAATAAAATGGAATTAGAATTTTAGAATTTAATTAGATAGCGACTTTTCAAATTGAAATTTTAAAATTCAACTGCTGAATGCTAAAATTCAACTACTATTTTTTAAAAATGGCTTGTTAAACACTGAAATAGAATAAAATGTAATTTTAATTCTTGAAATAGAATTTTCAAATTGAAATTTTAATATAATGTATGTAAAATGTAATTTAAATTCTTAAAATAAAACAAATTGAAATTTATTTTTTGTTTAACACTGAAATAGTATAAAATGTAATTTGAATTACTGAAAAAAAATAAAATGGAATTTGAATTTTAGCATTTAATTAGATAACGACTATTCAAATTGAAATTTTAATGTAATGTATGTAAAATGTAATTTAAATTTTTGAAATAAAAAAAATTGAAATTTAATTTTAGCTTTTAATTATCGAATTTTCAAAATTAAAATTTTAAAATTCAACTGCTGAATGTTAAAATTCAAATACTAGTTTTTTAAAAGCAGCTTGTTTAACACTGAAATAGAACAAAATGTAATTTGAATTTTAGCATTTAATTAGATAGCGACTTTTCAATTAATTTAGCGAATTTTCAAAATTGAAATTTTAAAATTCAACTGCTGATGCTAAAATTCAACTACTATTTAAAAAAAAATAGCTTATTTAGCACTGAAATAAAATAAAATGCAATTTGAATTCTTGAAATAGAGTAAAATGGAATTTGAATTTTAGCATTTAATTATATAGTGACTTTCCAAATTGAAATTTTAATGTAATGTATGTAAAATGTAATTTAAATTCTTGAAACGCAAGAAATAGAAATTTAATTTTTGTTTAACACTGAAATAGAATAAAATGTAATTTAAATTTTAGCATTTAATTAAATAGAGAATTTTCCATTTAATTAGCGAATTTTCAAAATTGAAATTTTAAAATTCTACTGCTGAATGCTAAAATTTAACTACTATTTAAAAAAAATAGCTTATTTAGCACTGAAATATAATAAAATGTAATTTGAATTCTTGAAATAGAATAAAATAGAATTTGAATTTCAGCATTTAATTAGATAGTGACTTTCCAAATTGAAATTTTAATGTAATGTATGTAAAATGTAATTTAAATTCTTAAAATAGAATAAATAGAAATTTAAGTTTTGTTTAACACTGAAATAGAATAAAATGTAATTTGAATTCTGGAAATAGAATAAAATTCCATTTTATTCTTGAAATAGTAATTTCAATTTCAAATTGAAATTTTAATGTAATGTATGTACAATGTAATTTAAATTCTTTATTTAGAATAAATTGAAATTTAATTTTTGTTTAACAATGAAATAGAATAAAATGTAATTTAAATTCTTGAAATAGAATAGAATGGAATTCGAATTTTAGCATTTAATTAGATAGCGACTTTTCAAATTGAAATTTTAAAATTCAACTGCTGAATGCTAAAATTCAACTACTATTTTTTAAAAAAAAAGCTTGTTTAACACTGAAATAGAATAAAATGTAATTTTAATTCTTGAAATAGACTTTTCAAATTGAAATTTTAATATAATGTATGTAAAATGTAATTTAAATTCTTGCAATAAAATAAATTGAAATTTATTTTTTGTTTAACACTGAAATAGTATAAAATGTAATTTGAATTACTTAAAAAGAATAAAATGGAATTTGAATTTTAGCATTTAATTAGATAGCGACTTTTCAAATTAAAATTTTAATGTAATGTATGTAAAATATAATTTAAATTTTTGAAATAGAATAAATTGAAATTTAATTTCAGCTTTTAATTATGGAATTTTCAAAATTAAAATTTTAAAATTCAACTGCTGAATGTTAAAATTCAAATACTATTTTTTTAGAAAACAGCTTGTTTAACACTGAAATAGAATAAAATGTAATTTAAATTTTAGCATTTAATTAGATGGCGACTTTTCAATCTAATTAGCAAATTTTCAAAAATGAAATTTTAAAATTCAACTGCTGAATGCTAAAATTCAACTACTATTTAAAAAAAATAGCTTATTTAGCACTGAAATAAAATGAAATGTAATTTGAATTCTTGAAATAGAATAAAATGGAATTTGAATTTTAGCATTTAATTAGATAGTGACTTTCCAAATTGAAATTTTAATGTAATGTATGTAAAATGTAATTTAAATTCTTGAAATACAATAAATAGAAATTTAATTTTTGTTTAACACTGAAATAGAATAAAATGTAATTTGAATTCTTGAAATAGAATTAAATTCCATTTTATTCTTAAAATGGGAATTTCAAATTCAATTAGAAATTTTGATTTATTGTATGTAAAATGTAATTTAAATTCTTGAAATAAAATAAATTGAAATTTATTTTTTGTTTAACACTGAAATAGTATAAAATGTAATTTGAATTACTTAAATAGAATAAAATGGAATTTGAATTTTAGCATTTAATTAGATAGCGACTTTTCAAATTAAAATTTTAATGTAATGTATGTAAAATGGAATTTAAATTTTTGAAATAGAATAAATTGAAATTTAATTTCAGCTTTTAATTATGGAATTTTCAAAATTAAAATTTTAAAATTCAACTGCTGAATGTTAAAATTCAAATACTATTTTTTTAAAAAACAGCTTGTTTAACACTGAAATAGAATAAAATGTAATTTAAATTTTAGCATTTAATTAGATGGCGACTTTTCAATCTAATTAGCAAATTTTCAAAAATGAAATTTTAAAATTCAACTGCTGAATGCTAAAATTCAACTACTATTTAAAAAATATAGCTTATTTAGCACTGAAATAAAATGAAATGTAATTTGAATTCTTGAAATAGAATAAAATGGAATTTGAATTTTAGCATTTAATTAGATAGTGACTTTCCAAATTGAAATTTTAATGTAATGTATGTAAAATGTAATTTAAATTCTTGAAATACAATAAATAGAAATTTAATTTTTGTTTAACACTGAAATAGAATAAAATGTAATTTGAATTCTTGAAATAGAATAAAATTCCATTTTATTCTTAAAATAGGAATTTCAAATTCAAATAGAAATTTTGATTTATTGTATGTAAAATGTAATTTAAATTCTTAAAATAAAATAAATTGAAATTTATTTTTTGTTTAACACTGAAATAGTATAAAATGTAATTTGAATTACTTAAATAGAATAAAATGGAATTTCAATTTTAGCATTTAATTAGATAGCGACTTTTCAAATTGAAATTTTAATGTAATGTATGTAAAATGGAATTTAAATTTTTGAAATAGAATAAATTGAAATTTAATTTTAGCTTTTAATTATCGAATTTTCAAAATTAAAATTTTAAACTTTACCTGCTGAATGCTAAAATTCAACTACTATTTTTAAAAAATAGCTTGTTTAACACTGAAATAGAATAAAATGTAATTTTAATTCTTGAAATAGAATTTTCAAATTGAAATTTTAATGTAATTTAAATTTTTAAAATAAAATAAAAAGTAATTTGAATTCTTGAAATAGAATAAAATGGAATTTGAATTTTAGCATTTAATTAGATAGCGACTTTCAAACTGAAATTTTAATGTAATGTATGTAAAATGTAATTTAAATTCTTGAAATAGAATAAATTGAAATATAACTTTAGCATTTAATTACATACGGAATTTTCAAAATTGAAATTTTCAAATGCAACTACTATTTTTTAAAAAAATAGCTTGTTTAACACTGAAATAGAATAAAATGTAATTTGAATTCTTGAAATAGAATAAAATGGAATTTGAATTTTAGCGTTTAATTTGATAGCGACTTTTCAAATTGAAATTTAAAGTAATGTATGTAAAATGTAATTTAAATTCTTGAAAAATAATAAATTGAAATTTAATTTTAGCATTTAATTAGATAGCGAATTTTCAAAATTGAAATTTTAAAATCCGAAATTTCGCTATATAATTAAATGTTAATTAAGAGGCCTCTTAAAATGCTTTTAAAATGCTAATTAAATGCTAAAATTCAACTACTATTTTTAAAAAAATAGCTTTTTTAACACTTAAATAGAATAAAATGTAATTTGAATTCTCGAAATAGAATAAAATGGAATTTGAGTTTTAGCATTTATTTAGGTAGCGTCTTTTCAAATTGAAATTTTAATGTAATGTATGTAAAGTGTAATGTAAATTCTTGAAGTAGAATAAATTGAAATTTAATTTTTGTTTAAGTTTGAAATAGAATAAAATGTAATTTGAATTCTTGAAATAGAATTAAATGGAATTTGAATTTTAGCATTTAATTAGATAGCGACTTTTCAAATTGAAATTTGTTTAACACTGAAATAGAATAAAATGTAATTCGAATTCTTGAAATATAAATAAAATGGAATTTGAATTTTAACATTTAATTAGATAGCGACTTTTCAAATTGGAATTTTAATGTAATGTATATAAAGTGTAATTTATATTCTTGAAATAGAAAAAAATTGAAATTTAATTTTAGCATTTAATTAGATGGCGAATTTTCAAAATTGAAATTTTAAAATCCGAAATTTCGCTATATAATTAAAATGCTTTTAAAAATGCTTTTAAAATGCTAATTAAAATGGAATTTGAATATTAGCATTTAATCAGATCGCGACTTTTCGGATTTTAAAATTTCAAATGTGAAAAGTTGCTATCTAATTAATTTCTAAATTGCAACTACAATTTAAAATAAATCTTGTTTAACCCTAAACTAGAATAAAAAGTAATTTGAATTCTTGCAATAGAATAAAATATAATTTGAAATCTTGCAATAGAATAAAATATAATTTGAAATCTTGCAATAGTATAAAATGGAATTTGAATTTTAGCCTTTAATTTGATAGCGACATTTCAAATTTGAAATTTTAAAATCCGAAATTTCGCTATATCATTAAATGATAATTAAATGCTAATTAAAATGCTTTTAAAAGGCAAATTTAATTTTTTTAAATAAAATTTTATTTTTTAAAATTCAAATTTTATTTTATAAATATAGCTTGTTTAACTTTGAAATAGAATAAAATAGTATTTAGCTAGATTACATAGCAACTTTTCGGATTTTAAAATTTCAATTTTGAAAAGTTGCTATCTAATTACATGCTAAAATTCAACTACTATTTTATTCTATTTCAAGGTTAAACAAGATTTTTTAAAAAATAAAATTTGAATTTATCATTTAATTAGATAACGAAATTTCGGATTTTAGAATTTTAATTTTGGAAAGTCGATATCTCAGTAAATGTAAAAATTGAAATTCCATTTTATACTATTTCAAATTTCAACAAGCTATTTTTAAAAAGTAAAATTTGAATTTTAACATTTAAGTAGATAGCGACTTTTCAAAATTGAAATTTTAAAATTGAAATTTCGCTATATAATTAAATGGTAATTAAAATGCTTTTTAAAAGGCTTTATGCTAAAATTCAACTACTATTTTTTTTTAAATAGCTTGTTTAACACTGAAATAGAATAAAATGTAATTTGAATTCTTGAAATAGAATAAAGTGGAATTTGAATTTTAGCATTTAATTAGATAGCGACTTTTCAAATTGAAATTTTTAAAACCGAAATTTTGCTACATAATTAAATGATAATTAAATGCTAATTAAAATGCTTTTAAAATGCTAATTAAAATGGGATTGTAACTTTAGCATTTAATTAGATAGCAACTATTCGGATTTTAAAATTTCTATTTTGAAAAGTTGCTATCTAATTAAATGCTAAAGTTCAAATACTATTTTTAAAAATTAGCTTGTTTAACCCTAAACTAGAAGAAAATGTAATTTGAATTCTTGAAATAGAATAAAATGGAATTTGATTTTTAACATTTAATTAGATTTTTAAATTTTAAAATCCCAAATTTCTTTATATAATTAAATGCTAATTAAAATGCTTTTAAAATTCAAATTTTATATTTTTAAAAATAGCTTGTTTGACCTTGAAATAGAAAAAAATAGTAATTGAATTTTATCAGTTAATTAGATAGCAAATTGTCGAATTTTAAAATTTCAAAATGCTAAAATTCAACTACTATTTTATTCCAATTCAAGGCCCTTTAAAAAAATAAAATTTGAATTTTAGCATTTAATTATATAACGAAATTTCGGATTTTAAAATTTCAATTTTGTAAGTCGCCATCTAAGTAAATGCTAAAATTGAAATTCCGTTTTATTCTATTTCAATTTTAAACAAGCTATTTTTAAAAAGTAAAATTTGAATTTTAGTATTAAATTATATAGTGAAATTTTGGGTTTGATTATTTAATCACCCTCCCACTGTACTTTAAATTGAACTTAATTTTTTTACTTTCATTTGAATCTAGTTTAATTAACATTAGTTCATAGAGCCAATATAACTGTAAAGTTTATATATTTCATAATCTCATGACGTCATTTATTACGCAACTTTCAACTCACATCAAGTATAAAAGGCTGTGGCATTGTTTAGAATCTCAGATCTCTGGATTTATAACCATGGAGCAAGAATTCTAAACGATTTAATGCTATGCTAATTGTACTGGAAAGTCATCATTAAAAGTGCTAATAACTTCCTAAATGTGATTCAACTATACTTAAAGGATGGATGATGCATTTCTTGTGAGAAATTCAAAAAGTAAATGATTTAGAGAAAACCAATTGATCGCCACAAAGACTAAACCTTTTCATTAGTCTTTCTAATAATGTCATCGTAAAAAAATTGTATTAAATACTGAATTTCATTATTGTAAAGAAAAAGAGGAGTGTTTAAAAAAAAATATGCTTGACAAGTTGTTCTTTTTTTAAAGATTTATATATTGGAATAAACTGTCACTAAACGATAAAAAATGTTATGCAACTTTCAACGCACATGAAGTATAAAAAAGACTGTAGCAGTTGTTTAGAATCTCAGATCTTTGGATTGATAACTATGGAGATTGAAGTAAGAATTTTAAACGTTATAATGGCTATGCTAATTATACTGGTCATTAAAAGTGCTAATAAATTCCGAAATGTGCATTCAACAATACTTAAAAAGATGGTGCGAGATGATTCAGAGAAAACTTTATATCAATTGGATCAGTGGTCACCACAAAGACTAAATCTTTTTCTTTAGTCTTTCTAATAATTGCATTTATTATGAGAAAGTCATCGTAAAATAATTGACAGTTTGGGGATATTCAACAAATAATATTTAAAAATTTGTATTAAAGACTGACATCATAAAGAAAAAAGTCGTATTTTAAAAAACATTTGACAAAATGTTGTTCATTTTTTAAGGATTTATATATTTATTTATATAATATGTACATTTTTAATTTGCAATTCAAAATGAACTGTTATTTGACCGTTTGTTTCTGTCGTTTATTTATTTTATTTTATTTTATTTTATTTTTATTTTTAATTTTTTTTCCTTTTAATATTTATCTATATTTAAAAAAAAGATATGAATATATAAAAGCGACTATTATTACAAATAACAATTATTAACGTTGTAAAGAAAAAACAGAAATGGATGCAAATGTATATAGATTCTGATAATGTAAAAATTCTATCTCAATCGTTATCAGAAATTGAATTCAATGATTTTTGATATTAAATTGATTGAATTGCTACAGGCCTTTCACATTATGATTTAAAGTTATTAGGATTTTCAAAAGAACAAATTTTAGCTATATTTTATTTAATTGATCCTGAAAATGCAAGAAAGGGAATATTTATTATGGTGAATGTTGTTTATATTCAATCGACGAAAATATTGTAAATTTAGGTCGTCATATAAATTGTCTATCAATGCGTCCAAAATCTTTAGACTGTTCTATTTTTTAAAATTCACTTGACAAAAATATTGTTATGTCATGTTGTAAACATTTATTTCATATAAAATGTCTATCAAAATGGCAGTCTACTTGTGCAATCTGTTGACAGCATTTGAAAATATATATGGTATCCCAAATTAATTAGAAATTGGATATCGAAAAGTACAAATGCTTTTCATATTTTAAATTCAATTAAAGGAATAAAAATTAGATTATCATAACATATTGTTTAAGATTTTAAATTTCGATGGTCACTTTAAAAGGATAAATTTTAAAAGTGATAAAAGTCGAGATAATAATAATTGACCATGACATTAATACTTTAATAAGTTGTGACATGATTTTATTTTTTATTTATTTATATTATTTTATAATATTTTTTAAAATAAAAAGAAAAACTAAGCTCCACCCTTTTTGTTCAAACTATATATATCACACTGTTTTTCACTTAGATTTCAGTTCACCATGAAACATCTCGTTGAAACTATTGTGATAAATTTTATTAGACAATCCATAAAGAATAAATTACCAAACTTTAATGATATTTCACAATAACTCAAATTCAAAAAAAGACATGACAAGAGATATATTAAAAGAATATCTTTAACCTCCAGAAAAAGACCAAAAAGTTGCATATGATGAAAAATTTTTAGATTGTTTGTCACATTTGAATAAAGAAGTTGAAATATAATTGAAAAATTAAAACAAGTTATGTTTTTCAAAAGCAAAACATTTGTTTTCCAATGTCTGAACTAAACAATCACTAGAGGCCAAATATTGTGGATCTTACAGAATATTACAAGATATAGAAGAAGATAATTGTATAAACCACCTGTGGACTCATATCATGTAAAAAGAAATGCTAATTTTAAATATCTAACTGTGAGGAATAAAAATAAACAATTTGATGTGTATTCTCAAATAAATGTATAATTGGTGTTAAACAGTGTCATGGAAAAATATTTAAAACATTATTGCAAAAAGTTTAAAATTGAAACTTTGTTTATACACACACAGAAACATTTTAAATTAAATATGAAAAGTGTTAAATATTTTAATGTGAAAAAAGATAAAATCATATGTACCAAGATAAAGATTGTTTAGCAGGTCTATGTACTTTAAAATATTTCATGCTGTAAATTTCAAAGATTGTGATTGTAATTAGTTTTAATTTTTTATCCTGTTTAAATTATCTTATGTATGTCTAATTGAGATGTTTTTTTTTTAGAAATGTAAGGTTTGTTTTTTAAAATAAATACTAGTTATTGCTGTGTGTTAATTTCTTTCACAATAAAATTGACAAAGATGAAAAAAAAGAAATTATATAAAAAAGAATACATAAGATTTTTATTTTACTTTGAACAAGAAGAAAAAAAGCACGGATATGAAAAATTCTCGAAAAAGAGAAAAAAATAAAGATCTGTTACAGATAAAATTTATATTAATACGATAGGATAAGTTTTGCAGCATTATAATAATAATAATAATAATAATAACTATTTTTATGTGTTATAATTAACATTCAAAGCCTTAAAAGGTAATGATGTAAACTAAAATAGTCCTGTCGTATTAATATGTTCATATAATTAAAATTTTATGAATCTATAAAAAGAATATCTCTTTACAGGTTTATTTTTAAAATATATCATCTTTAATGTTGTGTTCTTTTCACAAAAAAAGAGAAAAAATGATAAAGATGAAAAAAAGAATATATAAAAAAATATATGATAGATAAAGTATGATATATTTTTAAGAAAAATTGAATTTAAGAGAGAATATATAAGATTATTTTTTTACTTTGAACAAGAAGAAAAAAAACATGGATATGAAAAAAAATAAAGATCTGTTACAGATAAAATTTATATTAGTACGATAGGACTATTTATAAGTTTTGCAGCATTGTAATAATAATAATAATAATAGACATAATAACTATTTTTATTTGTTATAATTAAAATATGTAATGATGCAAACTTAAACAGTCCTTTCGTATTAATATGTTCATAAAATTACAATTTTATGAATCTATTAAAGGAATATCTTTTTGTAGGTTTATTTTTAAAATAAATAATCTTTACTGTTGTGTTCTTTTAACAAAGAAAGATAAAATTGATAAAGATGAAATATATACATATATATATATATATATATATATAGAAAATATATATATATATATAGATGAAATATATATATAGTTACAAATTAAACACTCCACGCAACTTATGTCCGCAACAATTTCAAGGAACGTATTTTTCAAAGCACAGTAATAAAATATAAATCTGATTTTTTTTATCTAATTATTAGAAGGCAATTTCTAGTTCTTATTTTGAAATTACTATAATTCATGAGGTTTAAACGAAAAGATTTTTAATTTATAAGAACAGCATGAACTTTTGGTAAACTAATGATGATTTTCCTCTAACGAAAGTGCACGGGATTAATTTACTTATATCGAAGAAACAATTATTTAATTATCTACCAAAAATTAATTAATATTGTTTACTAATTATATTATTCGTTACCTTTTGAAGTTTCTTTCGAACCTTTTCCTTAAGGGATATAAAAATCAGACGCTTAATAAAATCACTTTGGTTCAGAATGATTTTAATAAGCGGCGGGAACTGTATATACAGAAAGAGAGATAAACGAAACGTTCAGACAGGTTTGATTGCATCATTCACGAAAAGACAGGTGGAATTGAATGTAAACAGCTGACATTACAAACAGCTGACTTGTATTTGAGGTCACAAGCTAGCTTCGTGCGTTTTTATTTAAAAGAATTTTACTTTAAGGCAACATGGAAAAAAATCATAGAAAACCATTTTAAAATTTGGTTGTAATTTAATTGTTTCATTTGAATCATTTTTAACAAAGACCACAATTTAAAACATTTCATGGTGATAATGTTAAAATCTTTTAATTTTAAAATTATTTGTAATCATTACAAAACAGATTGAAAGGACTTAACGAAATGACTCGAAATTTTGGATAAACATAATTTAAGTTTACGAAATTATGTGTTACATTTGAGAATTTATTCAAAATAAGTTTTAAATATGACAACTCGTTCTATGAACCAGTTTTTAAGTTATATTTAAAAAACTACCTACACTCAAATCTGCATTTCAATGATTTAAATGATTTAAAGAGTTAAAATTTTAAAATTTCATAATTCTTAACTGTGGATAACTTTTGCCAAAATTTTTGGATTATTAAAAGAATTTTTAATACTATCTTATGTGTCCAGTTTCTACATATATTAAAGAAAAATCATGCATTGATTAGTAACACTTTCCAACTGTACGTAGTTGTTGTATTGAATAACTTTTAATATTTTTTGCCACTGGACAGATAGAATAATTGATTTTAAAATTACTCTTAGGCATTTTGGAAAGTGTTAAAAAGGCTTAACACAAAAGACCGTTAGATTATAATTACAGCTTTTGATCTCTCTGAATATTTTAGTGTAGCCCTGTAAATCAGAAAGTTAATCATATATTCTATACAAAGCATTATTTTAGAATATTAATAATACATTTCAATATTTTTATGATTTTCACAGTAACAATTTTTTATTAATAGCTCTTAATATAACTGGATATTTTTGTGCGACCCTCTAATGCTAATCATGCTATATTCTATGCAAAAGCATTCTTTTGTGCATATAAATAACATATTTCAATTTCCTAAATCTTCGTGTAAAGTAAAGTTATTAAAATTTGATTTATAGAAATATCTCTCATAAAATGCAATGTTTTGGAATACTTTTGAGTGTCCCTGTACATAAATCCATTTTATACAGAAACTTGAATAACATATTTCAATTTCATTAAGAACAGTAAAGATATGAAAATATGGTTTATAAAAATATCTTTCATAGAACACAATGCTTTGAAATATTTTTCGGGACAAAGAGGTCAAATTTCAATAGGGACATATCAGTTTCATGAAATTTCCGTTTTCTTGTGTTATATTTAAGTTTGCCTAAATTCATATCATTAGTTTTGAAATAAATGAAATTTATCGCTTGGTTTTCCAGGCCTGTTGAATTATTACGTATTTTTTTCTCTTGGCGTTGAAATATAAAAAATTACGCAGACATTGAAAGATCCTGAATAAATATACATGTAGTAATATTTATCTTTACTACATGTATATTTTTAAATGAGGTCTCTCTTAAAACAGCTCATTATTTTTAATTATTACTATCCAATATAAGAAAGAATAAGAATTCACTTTAAAATACTTTTTAATATTCTTTAAAATGTGTTAAGAACTTCAAATTTTTATTAATATCTCTTAATGTATATTTAAAGATTGATGTGTTTGATCTGAAGCAACAATTTAAATAAATTGATTGGACTTTGAAAAACGAAAATGACATTTTTAATAAAGAAAATGACAAAAATTTTTAAGAAGTAGAAAAAATTCAAAATTTGTGTAGAAAGGATTAATTATTAATTAATGAATAAATTATTAATTTTCAAAAATGATGAGATTTATAAAATCTAAAAATTATGAAATGTCAATTGAAAATTGTATTTCAAACTTTAAATTGTTTTAAGAAACAAGATTTGAATTTCAATACTTATATTTAGAGATCAATTTATTTTATAAATGACAATTTATATACAATTAATTAAAAAAATAAAAACTTATCAGGTTTTAATTTCAACTCTGTGTGATTTGATAAATATGATAATTTTTGATCTGATGTATGTATTTTAAAAAGTACATTGCATTTCAAATTTTAAAAATTAAAAAAATTATTTTAATAAAATGAGTTAAAGTGAAAAAAAGATTTTTTAAGGTTCTTTTTAAATATTGACTCATTCTTTGGCATTCTGAGAAAGGTTTCATGTACAGTTAATTATTTGAGTGACTGTATAGCGCTTCCACTAACAATAAAAGGAATGTTAACGCTTAAATATTTGCAGCCCTGTATATTTTTTGAATATCATGTAAAGTCCAAGGGATGCACCTAAATATAATCCTATAGTAATAATACACGGCACAACCTGAAATAAACTTCCATCAATTTTCTGCAATCGTTGCACTATGATCTATTTTATATTTGTGTAGCCCTGTACAGGAACAGTGAATGAATTCCTTACCATATTTTACATGAAACATGGTTTTAAAAATATAAAAAATATACATTCATTTCATTTGGTTTAATGCAGTCTATATATGTTAAACTCTAATTACCTGCAATTCCCCCCATAGACGTAATGTATTTCAATTCTCTTGGGTGTCCCTGTACACGAACCATTTGCTTCATCTCAACGAAGAGCTTAGTGTAGCACCCCTATATCATACACATAGAATACCAAGTTTGGATTTTCTGCTACCATTTGTTCTTGAGATATGCTGATAACAGACACACATGCACACAGACCAACCGCTAAAGATATGATTTTCGGATTATGGGTACCTCAAAACGTGTAAATATAACAAAAACTCACTTTTGAAAATTTCACTCAAAAGCAAAACTTTCTCCACCTTACCGGTAAGAGAAATAAAAGAAAAGAATGATCATTTTTATACCACTTTACATATGTAGTGTACATAGTATTTATTTTCCCGTTATTTCCTATATTTTATTTGATGTATCTTGTTGACCATAGAACGACAGTAATTTCTCGCCAGTATTCCCGGTAATGCAATAAGCTATGTATGAGCTCTTTGTCAACCGGATTTTAGACAACTAATATTTTTGTGGTTATATATATTTCCCATTAAACATTTTTATTTTTATTTATTTAAATAATGATTTGAATTATTCAAACATTTGTGTCACAGGTTGGAAGTGCAGTCACGCATAACAGCTCGTTTATTTGTATGTTAAATTAGCGCAGTGATTGATATATAAAAAAGACATTAAAGTTCTTCCGACTTAATAACAAAAATTGATCGCCATACAACGCACAATTTTATATTTGTATTCTTTCAAATAAAATTAAAATCCTGATCCCTTTCTATTTTGAATTGGATCAAACTGTAATAAGTTATGGAATAATATTACATTTCCATAGTTGCCAACTTTTACGTTTTATCACTACTGGAAATTTTTAATAGTATTTTTTTATAAATTTTGTAGTTCTTTTCTAGGATTAAATAAGGCAAAAATTTCTACTCAGAAAAAGTGATGTTAAAAAATCGTACAAAATGGCAGCCATTTAAAGCTTTATCAGCTATGGTTATGAAACCAATTTAAAAATATAAAACTACATAATAATATTTTAGTAATAAGAATAATAATAATAATGTACTAAAAATAAGACCTTAAAGACTTCAAATTATGCCTTTTTCTTCCCAAAATTGCAAAATTTGTTCACATCTCAAAGAAAATTTCAAATTCTAAATAAGTCGTTTTTTGGTTGTTTTGATTACTAATTGAATATCATGAATACCTACAATATCATTAATATTTTATGTTTATGTTGCTTCATCAAATATCAGAAGAACTGCGAATAAATATTCCTTATCCAAACATTTTTTTTTTTTTTTTTTTTTTCATATGAGTTACATTAAAATAATGAAAAAATTTGTTTGTTCTTTAAAATTTCTAAATTTTACGCATCATTTCATGAAAAATGAAAAATAATAAAGGCTCGATGCCAAGTCGAGAATTTTGAAATCGTTCCAAATCTGTTTAATATAAAGATTTGAGCAACAGTCTGTAATATATGTTTTGCATGCATTTAAATTCAACATAAAAACGTGACCATTTTTATTTTTATTTATTTTTTTTTTGTGTGTGTGTGCGTGTGTAAGGAATTTTTAAAATGTGTAGAAAAAAAGTACGGATTTATAAAAAAAATATATAATAATAATAATAATAATAATAATTAAAAAGCTAAACAACAGAACTATAAAATTTAAACTGTAGCGTCGGGATGTTTCTCCTATAACTTTCATATAAATCGGGATATTTCAACAATTTAAAAAACAAAGTGGCTTAGTGCGGCTTTGACTCAACTATTTTCATATTACAGTCGAACCTTGTTAATGTGAATTAGTTTTAACATGAACTGTTTCCATAATTCGCGTCAAAATCAAAATTAGTTTAGTTATATGACGATTAGTTACTGAGAACATGAACTACTGATAACATGAATACATTTTTTATCCTCCTTGAGGTTCACGTTAAAGAAGTTTGAATCTACTAATATTTTATAATTTTCTGCAATTTCATATCTTTGAAATTTGTTGCTTTTAAATAGTAGTGTTAACTTCTGAAGTTCACCGCGCCCTTTCAGTTTAATCAACCGATTAATCATAAATATACGTTTTCCGAAGTGAATGTGTCAATAAAAACTTTAAAAAATAAATATAATAAAGGAATAAAATAAAAGTAAGGAAATTATAGATTTCAAACAAACTAAAAATAAAGTCTGCATCTTACTCGAAAGTGAGTCAAAAGCTATGATAAAAAAAATATGGGAAAAGAGAAAAGATCAACATACATGTATAAGATTGTGTATAGACACTGCACTTTTAACTTACTGAATTCGGAATATAACCGGTTTTGTTTATAAAAGAAGAATATGTGCTACAACAATTTTCTGGAATGATAAACTATTCCTTATCACTTATTATATATATTAAATGCATTTCTAAAAAATAGTTATTCCCTGTAGCAAAGTTGATCCGCAAAAAGATAGATTTTCAGTAAGTAATAAAATTATGAAGTGGTTAGCTACTGCCTGAGATAGAAATTTCTGTGTACTTGCATTCTCATTAGAAACAGTAATAATTTAAACTGGTTTAAGAGTTTAATTTAAGTGTTTATTTCAATTTATGTTTCATATTACTTCATCTCAAAGTCCACGGTATCTAGAAAAAAATAATCAATGTTTCTACTATAGTTAGTAAAATTAGATCACTTAAAGTAGTCTCCAATACAAATAGATCAATTCCATCATTTTAAGAGTTAATTCATAGAGTGTGACCAAAATTAAATGGAAAACTGGTGTACAAACGATAAGTAGACAATAAGACTTCTTCACACACCATAAGTTTTAAGCCAGCCCAACCGGTTTCGAAAGGACGTAGCCTTCCTTCCTTTGTCTTGCTTTTGCCTCCAAGGCAGTAGCACGTGTTTTTTTTGCACCTGATGAAGGAAGGCTACGTCCTTTCGAAACCGGTTGTGCTGGCTTAAAACTTATGATGTGTGAGGAAGACTTATTGTCTACTTATCATAGAGTGTGAGTCGTGATTGTCCGGTCGGTAGAGCGCCGTGCTCGTAATTGGAAGACTGCGGATTCGATATTCGAGCCGGGTAAAGACCGCCGTGTACATTAATGAGGACTAGTGCACATAAGATCCGTCGTGATCGCAATGTCCTCCATGTTTTCTTCCAAGTTATACATCTGGAGATCACCAAAGAGGGAGAGTGATTCCTACGTAGAGCATCAAAATTGTGCTAGCATGTCTCCGGACCACCCTTTGGAGTAAGTCCCAAACATAATAAAGCACTGGTACGACGTTAAAAAGAAAAAAAGAAAGAAAAAGAAAAGAAATCCACACCATAGGGCGATAGTCAAGACTTCTGCTTTATACATTTTATTTATTTATTTATTTTATTGTTTTATTCGGATTTTAAAAGAACTCATTAATACCTATAAAACAAATAATTGAAACAAAGATCTTTGATAATTTAAAACAATGTTATATATATATATATATATATTTTAAATAAAGAAAATCTTTTAAAATTACGTTTCTTTAGATGTCGTCTGTAGGACACAAAATTGACTTTCCTTCGACATATGGTGTTACACTTTTCCGAAACATAAATCGTCTACATTCATTGGGAAAAATGATTTTAATAAATAATGATAAAATTAATTTGTGCTGCGGGAATTTGTATAAGAAAATGTAAAAGAAATTTTAGGGAAGGCCGCAATATACTAATTGTTCAAAGATTTTATCAAAAATAAAATACAAGTAACGAATATGTGTAAAACTATTTTATAGATACACTTACTTGTAAAAATATATTAAAAATGGGACAAATTTAATTTTAAAATAAAATAATTAATTAATTAATTACATTCTCATGCAGTTATGCTCCTTTCAGTCAATGAAAAAAAAATAATATAATAATAATAATAATAGTAATAATGATATTCCTTTATCTGTTCAAAGGATTAATTCAATATAAAATATATTTAAAAGGATATGCAATAAGCATTTTTATTATATACTCTTAGAAATAAAAGTGCGTAATGCAAGCATAACAATAGCTAATTTTATTATCCGAGGAACATCTCTCAATATAAATTAATTTATCTTGTTACGCGTAGCAAATTACTTTGGTATTAGCACTCTTCGAAATTTTTCATCGTATATATGTTTTGTTAATGAATAGCTAGTGGTAACGTTAATTAAATTCAAAGAAATTTATTTCACTCTGGCTTTGAACTAAAAGCTTTTTACTTAATAAGATTTACTTTCGGATATGCAGTTTTTATTTAAAAGATGCTTTTCGAGAGTCGTTGGAAATGTGATTAAACGTCACGTGAATCTCCAATTTCATATGTGTTGTTTAAGTTTTGTTCCGTTCTCTACTTCATAAAACTTTAAAAGCTCCAATTTTGCGAACTTATATTTTTAAACTACAGTGCTAATTGGGATTTCGTTCTTTTAGAGCATATTATTTTCCTTATCAGAAGCTTATTATAATTTAAGAAAAAATATTGCTTAGTTTAGTACAGCTTTAGATATCATACATTTTCTTTTTCTTGTCTGGCAACAACTTTTAATTTCTGAGTATTTTTACTTTCTCTTACTCATAAAGTAGAAAAAGTATTGGGGTGTCAAATTTTCGAAATTGAGTTTTTGTTATATTTA
Source organism: Salticus scenicus (assembly GCA_963930645.1). Taxonomy (NCBI): domain Eukaryota; kingdom Metazoa; phylum Arthropoda; class Arachnida; order Araneae; family Salticidae; genus Salticus; species Salticus scenicus. The sequence goes on from OZ005652.1 coordinate 106,284,901, forward strand.
CACGTTTTGAGGTCCCCTGAATATAAAAATCATGTTTTTAGCGGTTGGTCTATGTGTGTGTCTGTCTGTTATCAACATATCTCAAAAACAAATTATAGCAGAAAGTTCAAACCTTGTATTCCAAATGTGTATCAAATAGGGATGCTACACTAAGTTTTCGTTGAGATCAAGCAAATGGTTCGTGTACAGGGACACCCAAGAGAATTCAAATACATTGCATCTATGGAGGATATTGCAGGTAAGTAGAGTTTAACATCTACAGACTGCACTAAACCAAATGAAGCAGGTTTTTTATATGTGTAAAAACATGTTTCGTGTAGAGTATTGTATAGAAGTCATTTACCGTTCGTTTACAGGGTTACACAAAAGAACTAGATTATAATGCGATAATACTTGAAAGTTGATAGAAGTGTATTACAGGTTGTGCCGTGTGTTATTAATATAAGATTATATTTATGTGCGCCATGTGATGTGTACATAACTTTCAGAAGATATACAGGGCTGCTGATATTTAAGCCATAACATTCTCTTTTATTTGTTAGTGGAAGTGCTTTACTATAATATACTATATCATATAATATTTTAGCATGTCCAGGAAAGCTGCTCAGGAATTGAAATTGATTGCTTAAAGCCATACGGTAAATAATGTATTTATTTAAGCTATATATTTATCGGTTGGTTTCTTGTATATTTACACGTTTTGAGATTTCCTGAATATCGAAGTCATGTTTTATAGTTTGATCTTTGCCTGTGTCTGTTAGAGTAAACTAAAAACAAATAATTTCATGCGATCCAAACGATGTATTTTGAAGTGAATACGTTTGTTACTAGAAAGGTTTGTTCAAGATTGATAAGTTTCAAGGAATGATGCTTGTAAAAGTTGTCTAAATAATTTTAAATGAACTTTTAAACTTAATAACAGATTTGAATTCTCTATAAATGTAGATAATATAATGAAACGGGGGGTTGAGAGGGGCGTGAATTATTTGTCAAATAAAGCTATTCTGAAGCCTAAGTTCAATTGTTTTAACATAAGTTCACATAATAGTACTCGTTATCTTAACCCTTAACATCCAATCCGTACTTATAGTACTAAATTTCAGGGTAAGAGAAAGTCGTGTGGGTGACACACCAGATTATTTTATATAAATAATAAATACTGATAATTCTGTTCAATAACTTACTGAAATGGCCCCATTTACTTTTTATTTTCCGAATATATACTATGTAAGGAAAGTATTGTAATCATAAAAAAATTCGTTTAAGAGATTTTAGTTCATGTATGCATTTTGAAGTACACTGAATTTATATTGATATTTTTACAAGGGTCTATAATGTTTGTGTTGGAGAGAGTGAACAGATAGTGTATTTATTTAAATGAACTTAAAATTGTTAGATATGATAAAGAACAACGTAGCGTGAACTGTATGTACAGGTCACGAGTTATTACGTTGTTTATATTAGTATTGTCATGAGTTCTTTTACAGAGACACAAAAACGAATTTATTTTTTATCATGACCTATGGCTTCAAATAATTTGAAGCGTATTGTCGTCTAAACTTTCCTTTTGATTAAGATATAAATTGGGCAAGCATGTTATAGGTCAATATCGTAAAAATAATAAGGATTTTCACTACTGCTGAAATTACGGTTTCTTTTTACAGCGACACAAAGTAGATTGTTTACGTATTGCGGTCTATGAACACAAATTAGTTGAAGTTTTGTTTTATTGGTATTGCTTAAAACAGAAATTATTGTTGTATGGTGCATTGGTTTGCTAAGATATGACCATTAAAAGAAGTTATATGCGTATTACTTATAGTTTTTAGTACACATTTTTATATAAGTACATATATTACGTCCTACAGGGACTAATTATCTAAATTGCGTTAAATTATTTAAAAGTGATTGAAACTGATACATGTTTCAGAATTTTGCTACAGTATGGTTGTTACTGAAAAATTTGTGTTCATCTCTTATAGTTAATTTACAGGGACGCACAAAACAACTGGGATAACTTACGATCCATTGTGTAAACATACGAATTAAGTGAGAAATATTTAGACATTCTATTACAATTTTCCCTGTTATATATTTATTCTGTGATTTCAATTTGAAAGATTACAAGTTATTAAATGTTCGAAAAGTGGGATAGAATCATTTTTTTAAGAGTTGAACCACTTCGTAGGCATTTCTCAAAAAATTAGCATTAAGTTTTGTAGATACAACTAGCACATGGTACACCATTTGACAAGCATCATCAGCTATACACAGTAACCTCACTGGAAACGCATTTCTACAAAAAAATCCCGTTTATATGCGTGTCAGTAGCTTTCAATGACGTTTAATGTAATAAAATTATCTCAAACTACTATAAATGCTCCATTTATTGGCGAAAAAGAAAAAAAAAAAAAAAACATATATTTTTCTCATTCACAATCTAACTGAATTCTTTATCGATGAGTATTTTACAAGGGCTGTTTATAGAGTTACTAAAATTTAATCTTGCATTATCTTGCAACTTAAATACTATCTACAGAATGACCATAATTATTAAACTTGGTATATTCAGCGCTCTCTGTATATGTAACTAAAATACGGCTTGAGTCGAAAATTTGTATATAGACAAATCAAAAGATGCGCTCAAAGATTCTTAAGAAATAAATAAATTAGTTAATTAATTAAATTAAATTTTTAACATTTCCGCAAGAAGTCGCATTACATTAAAAATGCTTGAATTGATATGCTATAAATAACTGCGGTGTATTTTAACATTTCAAACCTTATGACATTTACAACTGTTATTCTTACATTTTGCAAAAGTTTTTGCGGCAAAATTTTACAGATGACAAAGTGATTAGAGGTTCATTTTCCACTCCTTGGCAATCCCGTTCTCCCGATCTTAATCCATGGTATTTTTGGTTATGGGCCACTGAATGAGTTTGGTTTATCACGAAAATGTTGTAACTTTGGCTGATGTGAAAGACCGCATAAAACTGCAAGTGTGGTAGATCACTGGCGATCAGCTACGGTCAGCTGTTGAATATAATGTTCATCGACAGCAGATTTTACGACTTAACGATAGGGCCCACATTGAACAAAATGCTTTACACCACTAAACATTCTCTAAAAAGTAACAATAACGTCTGCAATAATAAATAAAGATGTTTGTATTGAAACTTATAACAGGTTTGTATTTTGATGTATAGCCCCCTAGCGGAATTTATTTATTTATTTATTTATTGCAGAATCTTTTAGCGCATTCTTTGAATTGTCTACATACAAATTTTCGACTCCCCATTTCAGTTACAGCAACAAAGAGAGCTGAATGGGACATGTTCAATTATGGCCACCTTTTATATTGGTTGCCGAACTTATCGACTTTAAGGACAATTAAATTCATTATATATCAGGTGGACCACTAACATTATTTATAAATAAACATATTTATATATATGATGGTCAAAGAACACACATTTTATAAATATTTAAGAAATCGATTTAATACTATAAATATTATGAATGGTTAGCTTTTAAGAGAAAAAATTTTCCACAAATATGTAGTTGAAAATTGAACAAGAATTTTTCACGTTTATTTACTCAATAAAGGATATTCTCTTTTCACAGAGAGTAAAAAATGATATCTTGATATAGACAATAATTTAGTTTAAAATTGACGAAATCGGTTGGGCTTGTTTTTTCATTCATGATTTTTTTGAGTTGAGAACGTTTCGTAATGTGATCTCTGTTAATAATTATGAATCCATTATATACGATGCTACTGAAATATGTATATATATATATATATATATATATATGAACGGATTAAAATAATTCAGATTCTAAAACTTATTCTTAAATCCGATTCCCGCGTTACGACGTGTTTTGTAGGAAAACTAACTTTACCGGGGCTATATGAAAGGATTAAAAGAATTCAGATTCTAAAATTATTATTATAAATTAATATTAAGTGATATCTTAATAGTATTATCTCCGAATAAATCTTAATTTTAAGAACAACTTTGTGAGAATTCTATTTTAGAACCCGGGTAAAGTTAGTTTTCAAACAAAACACGTCGTAGCGCGGGAATCGGATTTAAGAATAAGTTTTAGAATCAAAATTATGCAATAGTCGAAATAAGCGGTAAAACATTGCGAAATACTAAATCCCAGATCTCCAGATCAACAAATGATAAAATGTAAGCGAGATTTTAGCTTATTTAATTATCGAGTAAGAATTCATATTAGGAGTTTGGCCTCGCCCCAAAATAGCCATATTTAAGCGGAAGCACACGAAAATCGGCGCCTTTTTCTTTCAAGCTTTTGCTTAATTAATCCACGTCAATAAAAGTTAATCTAACAGTCCCAGGAGGGGAATTGGTTGCGGTTTCGCTGTTAAAGGGACGATTTCGGCCTGACTCGTCTATGGATGTGCATGTCAGCGTGCTCAGACTGATTGACTGTTAATATCCTATAGAATGCCTAAGTGTCTTCAATAAAACGACTGCATAAACTATTTTGGAATATTTATTGAGTGAACTATCTTAATATGAAGCGACAGTAACTAATCTTCTTCTAAAGAAAGAATTCCTTACATATATATGTAGTATATATATATATATATATATATATATATATATTGATTTTCTAAGAATGATTTCCTTAAACAAAAGCTGTTGTCCGAATATGAGTAAGTCATAAAATTCTGAAGTTAAAATTAGTACAACCAGTGTAATTATAAAAATAAAGAAAAATAGAAATAATGACCTTATTCTCTGTTCCACCGAAATTTTCTTGCGGAATACCAGAGGTCTGTGAACCACCGGATGGCAACTTTTGACCTATATCATGAAAATCCTCAAAGAAACTGTTGTTTAGATATGTAGAAACGTAAAGTCATTAAACTTGAAAAAATCTAATGAAAAAATCTGTTTATTAATCTACCTTTAATAAAGCAACTGCGCAATAAACAAATAGCTAGAATACGAAATCAATTTGCAAACAATATTTTAGTTTATTATTTATTTGTCAATATTGCATATTAAACAGAAAAAACAATTCTTTTATAGATAAAATTCTTGGGGATTTACAACACCTTATTTGTGTTAAACATTATTCATTTATTAAATCACAACTTTCAACTTAAGAAAAAAATATTTTGCAGTCATGGGACCATCATTCTTTATTAGAGAATGACATAAAATAGTTTATCATTTCTACATTTTGCGTTTCATTAACTATTCTGTAAACATGTAACATGTTAATTATAAACAATCATTAGTGAGGTCACGCATTCTCTAAAGTAATTACTCCCAAATGATTTAAATTTTCACCGCACACTTCTCTGCATTACTGCAAGAGATACTAAGAGTTTATTATCCTTCATTTAGCAGAGTTGTTAATTCGTAAATAAAGTAATTAAATAGGTACAAATAGGTAGGCTACTTTAGACAAAAATTTAGTATTTGAAAATGTTTTTACCTTCCTGTAACTTTAGGTCTGTAAATTAAAAGAGTTATACTTATCTGAGGTTTTTTTTTTTTTTTTTTTTTTTTTTTAATATAAAATTTGCTTTTTATTTTTTATAATTTTATATTTAACTTTTAACTAATAAATAGATAATAAATTTATTTAAGTACTTTTTTAAATACATTGTGATCGTAATTAAACTTGGACTATTCAGAGCACTCTATAGCTATAACTAAAATGCGGATTGAGTGGAACTTTGTAGCTAGACATTTCAAAGGGTGCGCTGAAAGATTTTGCAAAAAACCGCTAAGTGGCGCAATAGAGTCAAATTGCTTGAAATGATATGTAAAATATAATTGGGGTCTATTTTAATATTTTCAAAAATTAGGATATTTAAAACTGGTATTTTTCACATTTTGAAGCATTATGACAGTACAAAGAATGATAATTGTGGCACTGCAAGTGAAGTGAAAACAATCTGGTTTGCATAAGCAAATGAGTTAAGCGTAAGTTCTTGGTACAAGAGAAGGGAAATCGAGCATAAATATAGTAATAATATATAGATTGGTCAGTGGGGAGAAAAAAAGGATTCCTTTTAACTTGAGAAAAGCCGGCGATTTTACCAAAAAATAGCCGTCTTTCCCCGAGTGAATACACACGGGAATACACACGAATACTTTAACAAATGAAATTTATGAATGATTTATTTACTACAGGTGAATGAAAAACTCCAGATACACTTTCAAATTCATTTTTCTTTTTTTTTTTTTTTTTTTTCTTTTTTTCAATACCACTTAATGGCTGATTTCAAAGCTTTTTTTTCGGCATCAAAAACCTTTGCACGATAACATGGGGATGATAGATCTATATATATTACTATATCTATGGAATCAAGTGAGCAGAATTCTTTCCATTACGATGGCTGCTAATTTACCAGAAAGGGTGATAATCGTGGAAATTTTTTATGAAAATTTGGCTGACGTAACGGACAGTGTGCGACAGATGACTAGCGATCAGCTGTGGTTGGCTTTTGATCTGTTACTGTTCATCAGTCGCACCCAAATAAATGATGGGGCCCCACATTAACAACATACTTTGCACCGCTAAACAGTTTCTGACAAATAACAAATATGTCTGTAATAAATGAGGATGTTTGTATTGAAATTTGTAGCTTGTTTGTATTTTGATATCTGGCCCCCCCTAAGACAATATTTCTATTTGTTTATTATTTATTTATTTACTTTTATTTTATTTTATTTAATTATCACAGACTCTTTGAACGCATTCTTTGAACTGTCTATACACAAAGTTTCGATTCAGTCCTCATTTTAGTTACAGCTACACTGAGGCTAAAAAAGCTAAATAGGCTACATTTAATTAAGATCAGCCTGTATTTCTATATCATAAAATCCTTTTAAAAAATTGTATGATATTATGATGTTAAGAAATATAATGTTTTATATGAAAAATTTCAGAAACTAATCTAGTAGCATTAACCCTCACTGAAAAATAAAACGAGAACAAAATTGAAAACTATTTGGCATAGGTGGACTCTACTCAGTTCCCCATCATATATATGTTCTCGCAAATATGGTTTTTAGATAGTCCGTCACTTAACATTTCATGGGCCATAAAGCAATCTGCGGGGAAGCTCCTAGTTTCGACGTAAATGGGACATAAATAACAGGTGTAATTGTCAGTTCTTCCCACATACTACTAATTTATAGCAGTATCACAAGTCTTCCAATTTTAGTATTTGCAGGACAGTTAGCTTGTCATTCTTGCTTTCCATCAACGTCATCATTCGACTCCTCAGTAGAAAGTGGTAATCCCGTTGCGTCTTAATCATGCTCCAGCGTCTAGAATAAATAGTGTGGCAATCGCCTATAACCGTGGTGTTAAAATGATGCTACAAAAATTAAGCTTACCCAGATGTCGCTGTGATCGAAGCTATTGCTCAAATCGAAGACCTGATTGGCTTTTCCCAGTTTCGTCAGTTTAATCACGTGATCAAAGCATATAATTAACCAATAGGGAGTCAAGGTTTTGTTGTCGTGACACTAACTTCGATTACAATGACATCTGGTGACAGGCTTAATTTTTTTAGTACAATTTTATTCGCCGCTTTCCACACTGTTTATTCTAGACGACTGTTTATTCTAACCATGCTGCTGTGTTTGAACCCATTAAGACCCAAAATCGACATTCAGGAAATTTTTTATTTTATGTCGAGTACTTTCTAAAAATAAAATTGCATTAACATAGTTTAAAAATAAAAAATGAAAGTATATTTAATTATAAAAATTAAGAAAATTAGATCTATTTGAGCTCCATTTGGTCCATTGGAAAAGAAGGTCCATTTCGTCCATTCGATGCGAATACAGCGGCAAGGTTAAGAATACGTGGGTTACCAGCCTAAGTACTGACTCAGCTCGAAGCTGCTCCATTTGTAAATTCACAGGTCCGATGAGGACTAGGCTTACCTATTACTTCCCTGAGACACCTAATTTATCATCAGCATTCTTAAACGTAATCCCTTGTTTACAATTTACAGATCAACCTTAATAATTTACTTAGAAAAAACCATCATCATTGATATTTTTAGTTACATCTATTCATAAATAAACAGCGTAAAGTGGGGTAATGTAACTACGGAGTAAGTGTAACCTCAGCTTACGGTTTAACTGATAAGCTGAATTTGAACCTAATAGTCATACTCATCATATCTGTTTGTTTGAAATTTTCTTTATAATATGTAGCTTTAGGAAACCGAATCAAATACTAAACTGCAGCAGTTGTACTCTTATTGTGCATTATATGGGTCCAGCATACAGTGTATACACTTGACCTATGTATGAGGCAGGTGGAACCAGAAAACGCACACACGCACACATATATATATATATACATTTTTTTTTAAGCGGTCCATTGTTATATTATAAAAATCTCAAATCTTTTAAAAAGTTAATAAGTTGTAGTTTACTCCCAATCCCCCCCCCTCCTTTTCTTTTTTTTTAGTTTATTCCTAAATTTCAGAACTATAATAGCCACTAAGTAAGTCAAAGTCGAACTATGCCGAAACGTTATTACACTTTCCGTAATTTCCCCCTACTTAAAATACCAAACAAAAGAAATTTATATGATTCACAAAAGTGAACATAAATGAAATGAAACATAATTGTGATATGAAACATAATTTTTTGAAAATATTTCAGTTTATCAAAAAGTATAAATCTTCTCGAATTCGATTGTAAATTAAAATAGAACGCTGCAGTATAGGACAAAAAAATAAAGTGAAAGTATATGCGTTTTAATCTTATTTTATGCAAAAAAAGATATTTCAGTACTTCGTGGGACCTCCCACGAGCTCTTGTAATAGCCGTATAGCAGTCGTACATGAAAACAATCAATTTTTCAGTGTATTCTTGACTGATTTCATGATTCCAAACCCTATTAATGCTTTTCTGTAAATAAACCATAGTAGCAGGTTTTTTTTTTTTTTTTTTTTTTTTAGAAATTTTAGACCTGATTATATGCAGCGCCGGCTCGAGCAAATTCGCCGCCCTAGGCGAGAATTTTAAATGGCGCCCCTTTAAAACGGCGCCCCTTTAAATGACACCCCTTTTTCATTTTCTTAAAAATGATATATGTTATTCAAATTCACTATGGAATGTTCCCTATTTCAAATAGCATTAGCAGGTCCTAATATAAATGGTTTGTGTACAGGAATACCCCCCCCCCCCAAATATATATATATATATACATATATATATATATATATATATATATATATATATATAAGAAAAAAGAAATGCCAGTGTGTTATAGGAGAGACACTTTTATAAATCAAATTTAAGTAACTTAATACTGCAAAAATCATAAAGATATTGACATTTATTGTTAATTCACTAAAAAATATTTTGTATCATACAATTAAGTGAGCAATATTTGTATATTTCACTGTTCTCGAAAACGGTAGCTCGGACAGTCACGAGATTTAACACAAAGGTGCCCCCCGAAGGGTCATTGTGCACATCGAAGTCAGATTTTCGAATTTTTGATTAGTTTTTTCTTAATTAATTAAAATGTGAAAATAGTAACCTTTTAATTTCTGATAAATAAGCCATTTAAATTTTAACATTTTATCCATAATTTAATTGTTGCCAATTTTTTTTTCGACAAAATAATAATAATTAAAAAAAAAAACGTACATTTATTTAAAATGAGGAAAATAAATCAGAAAGATTAGAAAATAAATTAGAAATATCAATCGCATCGTTACAAACCGCGATTGTAATGAAATGCTCGCCCTCTGGTGGGCTAAGGTGAAATTACAATAAACATGCTTTAATTCGGCTTTCATTAAGCCGCCATTGCTGGCCGATGTTTAGTTTCACATATATTTATTGAATAAAAATGAATAAATCCAGTAAAAAAGATAACACATACTGTTGTGTGCTCCAGTGTAACTCCAAAGGACCAAGAAATCCAGAATTAAGCTTCTATTTATTTCCAAATGACAAATTTAAAATTTCAGTTG